>NQII01001683.1:309739-350384 GCA_002778355.1 Clitarchus hookeri
CCCCCCCCGGGTGAGAGTCCAGTGGTTTATCGCTGCGCCACCTCGCTCGGTATTAGTAGAGCAGAATAATGCGAAGAGTGGGAGAGGAGAAGCATGTTGTCACGACGTATGACAGGTCATCTGGCGACACCTTGCAACGCCTTGCGAGGAAGTGGTTGATTGCCTCTGCCTTTGAGAAACGTCTCGACTGCGATCTCAGAAACAGAGTTTTGAACAATCGCGTGTATTCCTTGTATGTAGGGCGTAAGTTTGGGTCTTACGTTGCGCGGCTATGTACAGAAAGATTAAAGATGATGTTATCTTCTGATTATTTATTTATTCGAGTTCACATCTTGAAGAGCCAACAGGAGCAAGGCTCTGGAATATATCATGTTGCCCGTTTTACAGTGGGTTTTAATATAACAGGAAATGATGCATATTGAAATCATATTGAATAAAACAAATTTAAAAGAATCTAGTTTAATTATTTTTTAAGTGGACTTCTGTAGCATGGCTTTTTTTTTTAAAATACGTAATATAAATAACCTCCGGTGACAAATAATAGCATAAAATTGTTAAGGTGGGTGGTGGTGTTGGAAAGATTTGGGCGTATCTTAACAACGAGGTTTTGAAAGTCGAAGGGGGTGAGGCGAGTAGCCCAACCCCTACACCAACTTGGTCATCTATAAAATATGTAAATACACGCCTCCTCAGTTATAAGTTTCGTTTAAAACAAAACATAAATAGTAAAATAACTGATGACAGCACACGGAGGCAAAATATGCATGTAATATTAAGCGCTGTAGAAAGGTCTCGGTGTGCGTGAATTTCCAAAATAAACAATAAAGAACTGAATTTGAACTACTTAATATATTTCGAGTGGGTTTCCTTTATTGGTTATATATCTGAATTGACAAAACCCACACATGCACCAATAGCTGATACAATGTATAGTTTTATAATAAAACATTATTTTCTAATGACTTATAGAAACAGTAAATATAAAAATATTTGTTTCCAAATTTATAAAATTTCGTTATGAAGGATTTAACAATAACATAATTAAAACGAAATCTCTTTTCTTTATTTAACCGAATTTCATCATCATAAAAATTCAAAAGTTTTGTTTAAAAAAATATTTTTTCTTCATAATATATAAATTTTAGTAACTTTTTATGAAGTCGTAAATAATAATATAATGTTAGTTTTAAATTAATTATTTTCGCATTTTGAAGGATTCTTTGGTTTATGCCCTTCATTTTTTCTTGCAAAAGTTAACTATTTAAAATTTTGAAACTATAGACTCTATCAACTACTTCCATATTTGACAGTTACCAGTATTCATATACCTTGTCAATACATTTAACGTCATTAAAATATATTAAGAAGTTCTGTTCCTGATTTTATGTTTCGGGAATTCTGCAAGACCTTTCCGTAGCCCTTAAATAAAGTTCTACCAGACCATATATTATTTTAAAAAAATAAAAGCTGTCATAAAGCAAATATTCTTTTAGTTAGTTTTTAAAATGTCATTTCTACTATCGTTATGTGAATTTTAAATATCTTGTAAAGGTTTATTACATAACTTTATTTAAGAATAACAAACAACGATTTGACAATTTGTAGTTAAGGAGCAAGTGTAAATATTGGTGTGCTCTATTATGACACAAACGGATTGACGAGTCTAATAAAAAAAAATTTGATTCCATAAAAAAATGTAAATAGTTCTGACAAGGTAAGGAATTATTTAGTATTTTACAGATATAGATTTTCACGAAACTCCAGACTTCACTACAAACTTTACATTATTAAAGTTTATTTTGCGAAAAAAAAAGTTGCTTCCGAGCAATATGAATTTCAGTGGTTAATAAATTTAGTCATACTTGTGGCCGCTCTCCCCCTACACTTACATGATTGATACGCCTAGCGATGACGGCATCAAGGTCCCAGAAACCAATATTCGTGTTGGTAATATACACTGATGAATAAAAGTTGCACAATGCAGATGAGTTTACGCGTCTCACGTGAGGTGTATTATAAGGGTGATTTGTACTGAAGAAACTGTGGCTTGACTGTGTTCCAGGTTTCCGAACTAGAAGTGCAGATCCTCAAGCTGGAGAAAGAAGTGCTGGAGCTTAGGAAGACCGACGTTAGCGACAGGCAGAGCTTCCAGCTCAGTCTGGAGTCTCAAAAGAACATCAAGAGTCTGGAGAATCGTCTTGGAGTGGTAACATGAGTGCATCACTTTTCTTCCGTTATTTTTGCTTCACTTCACTGGTGTGCAACAGCTAAGGACGAAGTAGAGAAATTAATATAAAAGCGGAATGAACAGGCAAAACCAACCGAAAGACCAATTAGGAGATCTCCTAGGGTCCGGTACGGTAGGACATGTGCATATACATGGCATGACGCGCTGTGGGCGTGTGCGAAGGGTATTCAACACGAGCGCGGTGTATGCTCAGTACTGCAGTGGAATCTACTGAACAGTGCACATGAAGATGAACGACGTCGAGTGGCTGTCTGATGTCTGATATGGCCTACAGACAGTCCCACAGGCAACACGTGGACGACTTTACCCGAGGTTGAATCACTGGGGAGTTGAAAGAAGTGTAGCTAGCGTGCCTGGGGAGTTCGGGATCGCACATAGCATCGTGTCACGATCTTGAGTGACGTTTAAATGACGGGAAGAGAGTAGAGGGGGAAATGGTGACTTTGGCTCAAGGGGCTGGGGGCTCGGAGCATTGAAGCTGTTCATGCTCTGTCATTCCGGTCCCCCGGACTGCCATAGTGTCCGCCATCTTGTATATATGTGACATTGACATTTGACCCCAGTGACCTGTAACCCTAAAAATCCAAAGAATGTATTTTTAAAAAAATTGTTGAAAAATACTAATTTTTTAAATTATTAAAAAATTTATTTTAAAAATTTATTTAAAAAACTTAAATTTCCAGAGGTTTCCCACACCCCACTTCACTCATACTCATTCCACCATTTTGATAGGTGCAGTTCACCATTTTGGTAGGCGTCACAGCCACCATCCGCCTTTTTGGTCGGTGGAGTCTACAAATCTTGGTAGGAGCAGTCCGCCATCTTGGTAGGTACAGTCGTAAATCATTTTGGTCGGTGCAGTCCGCCATATTGGTAGGCGTCACAGCCACCCTCTGCCATCTTATTTATTTTTCGTTTGTCATTTGTTTATACATTACAGGAGTTTGTCTCTCACCTTCGTTCGACCACCATCTTGTTTTTTTCGTTTGTCATTTGTTTTACATTACTGGTGCTGTCCCCATCACCGTGCCCAGCAGACTACTGACACCCTCCACTCCCCCCATTCAATATATTTATTTGACTAATTGCCCCACCTCTGATTCTGATTGGCCAATTGCCCACCCCCTTCCAATATATTTAATTGCTCCGCCAATGTTTCTCATTGGCTAATTACTCGGGTGTTTCGGAAACCTTCGTTCCAACCAATCGGTGGCGTACTTTAATCGCGAGGGTGGACTATATTTTACCCCTTAAAAATTCTTTATAAGACGCACCCCGAGCCCCCTCGGGAAATTAGTCATTTTTCACGCTCTTAGAAAAGTACGCGTGTTGTCCGAGCGGCCATAAACTCCTTTCGGCCATTTGGGCATTTGGAAGGGTGCGCTCGCTTAGTGCCTTGGACAAACGCGACAAACGTGCAAGGCGCGCCCAGCAGCCCTCGCGACTACTGCGCCCGAGGAAGACGACGTCCCTGTTGAAGACGCCCTCCCCGTAGAAGGCGACGTCCCCGTGCAAGCTATCTACTCGCAAGCTGTACCCATGGAAGATGCTCCCCTTCAATAAATTTACTGGCAAGTAATACCCAGTGAGGAAACCAACCTCTAACACAGGTGCCCGATGTGTATGGACCTCGATGAATTTTTAAATGAGTTTGTAAAAAAATTGTGAAACTCAGTGTGTACATGGGAACTAAACATTTTTTTTATATATCAAAAATTGTATGGCAATTGAGAACTCCCAGAGCTGTGGTTTTGGAGGAAGGTGATTGACACTGTTCTCTAAAGGTCAAATTTCCTAATAAATCAATACACTGTAATGATTAAGAGTTCATGAAAAATCTCTAGTTTTATTATTGCTTTAAAACAAGTTAATTGCCACACAAGTTCTCGAGACAACTCCTTCCCGTTTATACAAAGGGGGGGGGTGTAGGGGGGTAGTACTCTTCACACACGCTGGATGACTGTACTTATCTGTCCTGTTGTGCTGGTAGCTGGTCCTGCAGTTGAGATCTGGTGAACTGGAACTGGCAGGCCTCTGCGTCTGATGTCGGCTGGCTCTTCCGGAATCGCTCCGCGTCTTCGGACTCTCGTCGGCTGCCCGTCGTTGGCGACCCGCTCCGCGCTCGTCGACGCCCGTCCGCTGACTGCCTTGTTTCCTCGGACTCCTCTCGTTTTGTAGCCTCCCTTCGCCATATTGAACTCGTGTTATTTCTGCAGGTGGCCGCCCGATGGCCGCGTCCTCTCTGGGTTATAAAACAACGTGTGCGGCCCTCCGGCGCGCGTGGGTCCGGTGTTGCCCCTCGATCCTGGTTTACAAGTTTAAGCACTTCGTCCTGTGCATGCGGAAATATTTGGGTGGCCTCTTGGCTTGGCGTATGTGTGGTTCGCCTGCCTTGCCGCTATTCTCTCCGCACGTTCGCCCCAAAAGCTCTCAGGGTTTTATTGCGGTGAAGCCCGGGGTCGTGGGACCTCGGCGTATCTTGGGGCAGCTGCCCAGTGTAGCTGTGTTCGTGCCCTGGTGGCTTCCGTTGCCTCCGGATGCCGTCTGCACGTGCAGAAAACTTGGGTGGCCCGTCTTTGCAGCTGTGAGGCGCGGGATCCTTTATTTGGACACGTTCTCCACCCTTAATATTTATTGGTGTTGACCGCCGGCAGGCTTCGCTAGCACGTGTGTTCTGACGGCCAAAAATGCATGGACGCGGGGAGCGTTAATGTTTTGCAACATCCAAGGTTTTCACTCGTTGGGCTCGTACACCATCAATCAGATTGCCATCTCGTACAGTGACGAAGACGAGCAAACCAAGGTTTTCCCTTATTTACCGCCATGTCCATGGAAGAACCTCGACCGCACCACGCAACAGGTGTATCGCCTACAGACGTACGAAACGCACGGACTAAGGTGGGGCGAGGTAGATATTCCGTATGAGGAAATTCCGACAATACTGGACTCTGCCATGATTCCCTATTACCCTGTTTATGTCTTTGGAAGACGCCAAGAGTCAGCGATTCGCAATTCTTGCCCCATCGGAACGAACTTTGTAGACCTGCCCGCCGTTTCGACAGCTCGTTGAGACGTAAGCCACAAGACTTCACGAGTGCAAAAATCAAAGATATTTCTTTGCTCCGTGCAACGCCGAAGCCCTAAGATTGTGGAGTTATGATAACCCGTGGTACATTAGTAAAAAAACACTCTTAGTAAAGAAAAAGTATTTAGTATATCAGTTTCGTTAAAATTTATAGAAAAAAAATAATCAGAGACACTAGTCACCAATGCATATTTTATATATCTATATGCATATTATATGGTAATATAAATATATCTGCATATCATACGGTAATATAAACATACAGTTTATGCATATTATATGCTAATATAAACAAATATTCCTAAATAATATAGTACATTAATATATTAATACATGTTAGGGTATATACGACGGTATCTGCGGGTTTTATATTTTCTCCCGGTCCGTTGCTGGTGCGAACAGAGAATGAGGGTTTTATCAGGGTGCTACAACGATTTTTTAAATATATGTAACATCCGTATTTTCTCTGAATTAAATGGGTAAAAATTTTCCTCGGGACGACTGCTCCTCCATTCTGAGTGATTAACTGACTGATTCTCGGCCGACAAAATCCAAGAACCTCGATATCTTCCACTGGCAAACTGGTGGGTTGAACTGCATTTCCGACAGTAGACTCGAGAAAATGAAAATTTTTTCACACGTCAGTTACTCTTGGTCAGTGATCTTGATTGATTAACATTGGCATTAAGCAATTTTTTTAAAGCTCGAAAAAACGTGGTGTGTGGCCCACCCACCCACACCAGTACATTTTTTTTCAGCGGGCACCGTGTGTTTTGAGTTGAGAGAGTGTTAAGCAGCTGAAATGGGTGAGGGCATTCAGGTCAGCGGAGAAGGTCAATTGTCCCGAAAAAATCTGCTGGGTATCGCCAAGTCCATCACGGGTGATACTGTTGGCAATGGCATCAATCACGTTTCCCACATGCACGAAAATACAGGTGCGACACCTGTCGGGAATAGAACCTAGCTCGCCTTGATGGGAGGCATGCGCTCTGGTAGCTGTGCAACTGCTGTGGAGAGGATGGTGTGAAGTATTGAGCGTGTCCGATCCTGTGTCGGTGCCAAGTAATCATTATAGAAAGGGTGGGTTCTCTGGGATAGTGGTTATCGCAGTGTTCACAGAACAGTTTGTAAATATTTATGCATCGGGAATAGGGCTTGCATTTATTGCTGCCGTAAATTTAATGGAGTAAAGAATTACATTATCTCTGGCGAAGGACTGAGTTGCGATGTTGAGAACTTTTACTTGTGTAAGCATGGCTTCGTTTTAACCCTAGGGCGCAAGGCATTATTAACAAACATGAGGATGTGTCTGACCGTAATCGCCATGGTTCAAAACCGATTTGATGCATATTTACAATCATATATTCATGATCTGATCGTGATCTCAGTTATATCCGACAGTTATGTTTACATAGTAGATTGTTTTTCGTAAATATTCAAAGTGATATTTTTACATTGTGCTTGGTATCGGCGGCAGTAGTATTTCAACGATTATTTCCCGATGGTACATATCCGGGTTCATGGGAGGCTATTTTTGCATGATATGCTCTCCCGTCAACGCGTATTTTATTCACAATTGAAGCGACGCTACTCGCTGTGTGCTGTGAGAATATTCCGTAAATAAAACAGGTTATAGTGCGTCATATCTGAGTGATTTTTCCTAAGTTTCTTCAGCGTATATGAGATTTCGTTCCGGCTCGAAGAGTTGCGAAAAAGGGAAGGGCCATGTATACGATAATGAAGACAGTGTTGACGGTGAAAACAGTGGAGATTTTTTCGACGTCTTCACATTTCCTCCCCGGCTTTGCTGAAAAAAGTGTCGTGAATAATGCTGAAGACGACAAGAACATAGACTACATATTTCCTGAAGACCCCAATGAACTTGTTGATAGACTCAGACATTTGATTGCCTTGCACAGTAAGGATACATTTTTAATCATCGGTGAACTTAAGGAAAAGGGTTACATCGAATGAAACCATTGTGTACTATCCATCATCTGCAAACATCAGAGAAATGCAAAGATTGAATGCATGGAAAAAGTAGGATAATACATTTATGTGTTCTTAGTTTTGCACTTTTAATTCATTGAACCTCACACTACTGCTTTTCTGAAAAACTTAGTATTTCAGTGGTGTATAAAATCGAATGCAAGGGTCTGTTTTAAAGAAAAATTGAACGAGAAAGTGAGTTACGGGGAATATGGTTCAATCTGAATTATCATGTCTTTCTCGGGCTGTTTAAATCGGCAAAGTTTTGTTAGACAAACAAACGAACTGAGGAAGGAATGTTTTTGAGGAATGAAAGGGCGAAAATCTGGGAGCGACCCTGCCGGGAATCGAACTTGTATCGTCGTGTTGGGAGGAAGAGGCCGAGTGAAGAATGGGCTGGTGTTGAGGTGAACCTCCCGTGCGAAAATGTGTGTACAAAAGAAAGGATTCTGTACGCGTACTCGTGTTGGGAAACGAGTGCTCTAGCCACTGTAGTCTCNGGGGGGGGGGGGGCGATGGGGTTGCCGCCTGAACTTATGTGTCCAAATCTTCATAATTTTGCAGATTGCAGTAGGCCTTCTGACAAGAGTAAACTATCCTGCAGCCTGATACATTTTTTTATTTTGAATGGATAACAAACCTCATGTGCGTAAAAATGAGTATTTTAAATATTTTTTTGTGATTATATTGCTTATATACTTGCATTATACTAGATTTTCTATCTTCATGGCATCACGAAGGGCTGATAGAGCGCAAGTATGCTAGTAAGCATCAGAAATCTTTCTGGGCATAATGGAGTTGCACAAAGTTTGTCGCAAAGAAGAACACCGATAATGGGTGATTTAACTCTCGCTTCTGACATTTCGAAAATTTATCGTTCGTATGTCTATGTGATACACTGGCATGCCTGGGATGAAAAATTGTTAACATGCGTATGTATGTCTGCAGGTTAATAAAGACCTGGGGACTATTTTAGAATCGGCATTTAGCTCTGATATTATGACGCGTACTCTGTAATTTAAAAAAAAATTATATTAGGGGACTAGACTTTTTGTATTTATTCATTTTTTTTAATGGTCAGGTTTTTGGTATTTGAACATAAGACGTTTCCTCTGAAGGTTCAAGATTAATACAACTTAAAATACTAGGGCTTGTTTCACCTTGGAACATCGCTTCGATTCGGAAATATAAATATGTAGGGGCATGAAGTGTATTATCTTAAGTTCATTACTGGGCAATTTTTTTCCCCTTATTTCTGTAATGGGTGGCCTGTTTTTTCTTAACTTAATTTGGTTTAATGCGGGCGCGTGCGTGTGTGTATATATATATATGTGTGTGTGTGTGTGTGTGTGTGTGAAATCGGTGGAAAAATGTCTTAGGTTTTCCCGTCTCAAAAAGCGTTAAATATTTTACTCATGAATGGAGGTTTACACTAGTTCTTGCATATGTGAGCGAGTCGAATATTCAGTTAGGTTTTTTCCTCCCAAACGGTTTAACATTAATTGACCACTCTGTACGTGGGCGTGGAACTATTTCTAAGTATATGCATCAGCGGGTGAAAGGAGTCGTTCGTTGGATTACGAAGAGAATAATAATGACCCGGTTCGGTATATATTCCTAGAGTTATCAGACTGGCCAACAACACATCGTGTGCGAAATGGTAGCTTTAGATACTTGTAAAATGCAAAATTGTATTTTGGGTTGCCTGAAATATGCAAGGAATTGCTGATACAAAATAAATTTTTGTGCTCAGTATAGTGATTTTGTTTTAAGTTAATACGTACACATTTGTCTGCATTACGTGTTGCAATTTTTTTAATTTTTTTTCATCCTCGAAACGTGGCTGGCTCGTGATTCTGAAAGCCCGGTGCTGCGGATTCGATGTGAGAGAAAATGGCGCAACCCCCTTCCTCTTATAATAAACACACATAAATATTTTTTATTCGTGAATATTAGATTCTCGTAAAATAGTAGCGTGAGTTTACATTAGCTAGGTGGTGTGCGAACTAATATAATAATAAAAGTAAATATTATATTATTTTGGGACGGAGCGAGTTGTTAAGGCAAGTGGGGAAAAGTAAGGACTCGACCAAGAAACCGTCCCTGGAATCACCTGGAGTGATTTTTAAAATATAATTTCAGGCCGAATGAGTTGAGTATCAAACCCGGGTCTCCTTGAACATGGGTCTTCCCTGGTGTTGACTTGTGGGTTCAGATATATGTGTGTACTATGCTTTGAATTAAAGTTGGCTTGCATGAGAAATAAAACAAGCTGCTGAAGCGACAAGCCTCCCCCCGGCGGTCTGTGCGCTAGGGCAAAGTCCAAATCAACACCTGGTGCAGCGCAGCAGGCCGTGTGCGCGAGCTCACATTACGACTGCGCGTGCCTCTCGTTTACTTCAGTAATGGGACTCGTGGCCACTTCTTTAAGTATGCTTTTGTCTAAATAGTTTCTTAATGCGTCTATCAGTCTCGCTTACAATTGGGATATTTCGGGCTCTGTGTATGTGTGTAGGTGTGTATGTGTGTTTGACGTATGAGAAAGTGGAAAATGATCCCCCCCCCCTTATTACTTAGTTTCACAGCATTACAAAGTATATTTGGTTTTTCCGGAATTAATAAAAAATTTCACATTTGAATTTTTTATACGAAAAATAACTAAAGTGGAGTTTGAGCCAGAATTTATTTACAAAAAAAAAATTGTGCATATAATTAAATTTCTACATTCGAAAGGGTTTAACATAACTCTAAAATTGCATGGTCTCCGTAATGCACTTGCAGCAATATGCTCTAATTTTTTCACACTTGTGAAGTCTTTCCTTATTGGTCTCGACGAGGTTGAAGTGTGGTGAATGAAAGCTGTATGCGCGCGTTATTGCTGGAATTTGTATTGTGGTATAAATCTGCACGGTGGACTAGCATTTCGGAAATAAAACTATGTTTTAGTTCGCATAATTCGTAAAGAGAGAATGCTACTGACACCTGCCGGATTAGAGGCCGCACATATACATACACATGTTCGCATGTCACTTTTCATTCGCCTAAAGTCACGTAGCAGTGTGGTGGGACTCTGGTGGTGGAGGGAGAGGGTGTTTTACCACGGATCTGATATATCTGTTAATAGAGCGAGCGCACGCGAATGTGCGAAAATACAGAAATTTGCTTGCCGAAAGTAGCTGGTTTTTTAAAATGATTTTGTACTCGTGGGGGGTATACCTTTATGCTAGCGTCTCCTCATGGTATATAATTTTTTCCCTGCAAAACCTACTACATGTGCATTTTTTATGTGTATAAATAATTTTATATGCTGACAATGGGCGCTAGAAAAATCGCCGCACATGGAGTAACCATATAGCTATTTTTTTTCCCCTGTGCCTAAATTTCCTGATGTACTGATTTTAAACTTTGGAGGAAATGTATTTTATGATGATAAGCGTCTTTGCCTGGGTTACGGGGAATGCATGGGATCCTTCAATGTACGTATCGAATACCTAGAAGGGCAGCGAAGTGGTTTCAACTCTGTTTTCGAGTTTTTCGAGCCAAGATTACTTTATAGAAAGCAGCATAACGCATCCGTAAACGACACATATTTTCCAAATCCTTCATTTATTTGTTAAATTATTACATTAGTACACGTAAAATATACATAAGTTATGTTGGTAACAGCTAGAGTATCATTGGATATTTCTGTCTATAAATTATAACGAAACAAATATACTAAATATTTTATTTTCTTAAAATTAGAAAAAAACTGATATACAGAATATTTCTTCTTTACCAAGAGTGTTTTATCAAAACTTACGTGAGCAGGACATAGCTCGAGATAAAATAAATAAATAAATATATATTGTTTTAAACACATTTATTTATGTACATACAGTACAATATTAATATTATTCTTCTGCATAAAACAAGGAATACTTCTTTACACGTGTTTCTTCTCTGAGTTTTGGAAGTAATTAAATACGTAACATTATTTGAATGTTTACAATGGTTTACTCATAGTATTTTTTTAAAAATATACCACGGGTTATCATAACTTCACAACCTTAGGACTTCGGATTTGCAAGGAGCACAGAAATATCTTTGATTTTTGCACTCGTGAAGTCTTGTGACGTACGCTTCGATGAGCTGTCGAAACAGCGGGCAGCGGCAACCGAGGTGGTGGAGCCCTCGAAACACTCCTTNGTATGTCTTCCTCCTGCTGCAGGTAGGCCGGCAAATACTTGAATAAGGTCGAAATTTCGTAAGGTGCGTTGACCAGGAGAAATTCTTTCGGCAGGTACATTAACTCGTCCCGTTTGTCTAAGGCACTAAGCGAGCGCAACCTTCCAAATGCCAAAATGGCTGAAAGGATTTAATGAACGCTCGGACAACACGTGTACATTTCTAAGAGTGATAAAAAATGTCTAATTCCCTGAGGGAGCTCGGAGTGCGTCTTATAAAGGGTTATTAAGGGGGAAAAACAGCCCGCCCTCGAGATTAAAGTAGGCCACCGATTGGTCGGAACAAAGGTTTCCGAAACACCCGAGTGATTAGCAAATGAGAAACATTGGCGGAGCTATTAAAAATATTGAAAGGGGGCGGAGGTAAACCGACAAATTTGACTAACGAAAGTTTCCGAAAACACCCGATTAATTCGTCAATGAAAAACATTGGCGGAGCAATTCAATTTATTGGAAGGGGGTTGAAAATTAACCGATGAGAACTAGGGGTGGGTCAATTGGTCAATTAAATATATTGAAACGGGGGAGTGGAGGGGGTAAATCGTCCGATGGGCGCGATGCTCGGGACAGCACCAGCAATGTAAAACAAATGGCAAACGAAAAAAACAAGATGGCGGTTGAACGAAGGTGAGAGACAAACTCCAGTAATGTATAAACAAATGAAAAACAAAAAATAACCAAGATAGTGGAGGGTGGCTGAGACGCCTATCAAGATGGCGGACTGCACCGGCCAAAATGGCGTACAACTGCACCGACCAAGATGGCGGACGGCTGCACCTACCAATGTGGTAGACTGTACCGACCAAAATGGCAAACGGCTCTACCTACCAAGATGGCGGACTTAACTAACTAAGATTGCGGACTGCACCGACCAAATTGGTGGACATGGCTGTGATGCCTACCAAGATGGTGGACTGCACCTACCAAGATGGTGGAATCAGTATTGGTGAAGGTAGGTGTGTGGGCCCTACAGCAATTTAAGTTTTTTTAAAATAAATTTTTATGTAATTTTTAAATTACTTTTTATATAATTTTTATAAATGTTTTGGAATCTCTTCGATTTTTTTTGGATTTTTGTGGTTAAAGGTCACCTGGGTCCATAGGTTACGGTCAATGTCATATGGCTCCAAGATGGTGGACAAGATGACAGAGCATGAACAGCTCCGACGCTCCGAGCCCCCAGCCCCTTGCGCCAAAGTCGCCATTTCTCCTCTACTGAAGAGCTGTACGAAGGTTTAGTAGTAGTTGTCCCCGAGCAACCACGGTGGCGGAGGATCGGTATATTTTATTACAGACGAAGTAATATCGACGACAGACAGCGGGTGAATACGCAAAACACATGCGACTTACTACNAGAGACTGCGCACATATAGTTTGTTCGCTTGGCGACCAGTACGGCGCGTGCCGTTGACGCCTACCCATCGGCGTTCGCTGTGGTGCCAGAAACTCAAAGACTTGGTAACTCAGCAATGGAGTCGAGTGCTCTTTACGGTTGAGAGCCGATTTAGTCTTACTAGCGATTCCGGACGTCTATACAGCGGGGAACTGGCAACCACCTCTCCAACATCGTCGAAAAGAATAGGTTTGAAGGTGGCGGAGTTCTGATTTGGGGAGGCATAGTGGTTTATGCAGTACGGAGCTCCACATCTTCCAAAGGAAGTTCAGTCACTGGTGACCGCTACTGTACCGACTTTCTCCTTCCTCATGCCCGTCTTTTCCGGAGTGCTGTGGACCCTGAGTTCCTCTTCATGGACGACAACGCTACACCTCATCGTACAGCTGGTGTTGCTGAGCTGTTGGATAGTGAAGATATTCACCTCATGGACTGGCCCCCGTACGTTCTCTGGACGTTGTCGCGAGGCACCTGGCAGCTAGTTGCCAGACGTCAGCAACGACTCCGCAGCTGCGATCGGTGCTGCAGGAGGAATGTTGCCTCAAGAGCTCGTCGATAACCTCACACTGAGCATGAACAGATGTTGCATGTCCTGCATCGAAGTCAAGGGTGATCATATCTCCTACTGGGGACTGCATTTTTCTTGCCCGTCGCCTGTCACACGGACATTTATATCCTCTGTCCTGCTGTGCTCGGAACCCATTTTTTAAGTGAAGGTATTTTTCATCCTTTGGATTCCTTTCTTGGTCAGCGTTGTTCGCCTTTCTCATACTCTTACATCTCGACGATGCTATGGCATGCTTTGTTCCTATCTATCACCTCTGCGTGGCGTTGCATGTGGAGAATTGTCCCATCCTTGCACACCAGTGTATTAGGACTTCTAATAAAACTTTTGTACTCCTTATTAACGTCGGCAGGCCGCTTCACGAAGGCACTCTAATTGGAGGGAGTTTCGTACACTCAACACTACTTAAAATTTAACATAAATGCAGCAAACACATCAGTGCCTTACCCAGGATACCTTAGGTCAAAATCTCACCCTACTACGTGATTGGATTCAGCACATTGTATCATGTTTATAAATAATAGTTTTCGCTACCCTATTCGTAATGCTTCTTGTTTTCACGAACTAATGTTTCTAGTTATCGTAACAGTTTGTTAATCATTATTTATATTTAAAAAATGAGTTGCTTGTGAAGATCGAACGCACTTTTATGTTCCTTTATGTTCGTCAAGTAGTAACTCTCTTAACTAAATAAAAAAACTAAAAAAACTGGTCCGGCGAAAAATTAACAATGTTAATAAATTTCGAAAGGTGCTTCCTAGGGTGGGTGCAGCACCCAATAGAGTGAAGGCACTTTCATATGTGTAATAAACGTGAACGTCGCCAATGAAGGTATTACGTATAGTAAAAATTTGAAACACTACAATGAAGAAACAAGGGAATGCAGTGGAGGAGAATTAGGAGTGTCCCGATAATACTGTCGACTATAAGCAATGTCCACCACGTTTCAAAGATATCCGGACTAAGGTACACTCGGGGATCAGTACTAGATAACTGTAAAGATAGGTTGGCACGCTTAACACACGACCACCGAGACACCAACACTAACGAAAATCTTCTGTTTTACAGCAGTTGACTGTACAATTTACAATTTACTAATTTCACCTTTAAAATTTCTCTGCCCCCAATGGCTTGTTTATTAAAGCAAACACTGACTAGAATTTCTGCAGTAATCTTGGCAATTAATCAGGAAAGATTTTTCCTTAGAGTATAAGAGCATCTATATAGGAACAGGACTAAGGATTTAGGGTTAAAGATTGGCTCAACGATTTCGAACTGTGGCCATATTGTATGCGTGTAATCTTGATTGTGACTTTGGGTTTGATCATGGGTAACCTTGCCCGTGATATTGGAAAAACTTAAAAATAAATAACAAAAATTAAAAAAAAAAACGTATTTTAATAAGTAAAAAAAATACTCATAAGTATTAATTAATTAAAATTTATATGATGTGTAATATATATTTAAAATTTAGTGTATACATATTCCTCCTCTAAAACCTCGATTACCGTCTTTGTTTCCGACATTAGTCGCTAGAGTGCGCATTCGCTCGACCACGATCTTCGCTGCCAGTATTGTGAGATTGAATGTGAAGTCAACGGTCTTTTAGCAATTAATTAAAAAATCACAATTTTTTATAAAATTCTTAAAACACACGTTATTAGATTTTTGTCAAAATCTTGTTTTAAATTTAAAATATTAGATTATTTATTTTTCATTAACTTTTGTGTTTGAATCCCAATTTCAAGGTAATGATCACAGTCTCACACATCAAACATAGCTACCGTCCCATGTTGACCCCAATTTTTAGTCCTGAATTCTAATTCCGCGCTCTCAGAACCTTTCTACTGATTGTATATGTCTTATAGTCTTCATTAAAGCGTAACATTGATATCGATGGCCATTGAAGTTGGTTTATTCATTTAATCTTTGTCAAAGTTATTTTTATTGATAAGAAATATCAGAATATACAGGAGGTAAAAAAAAAAAGAAACAAAAACAGCGGTTTTAAAAAGTGTTCAGCAAACCGCAAAATGCGCGTAGACTGATATGCCGAGCGGTTCGCAGGCGACGGTGAAGTTCAACAACATGCTGGCGGACAACTCGGCGATGCGGGACGAGATCGACCACCTGCTGAAGGAGCGCAGCAGCTACAACCTGCTGTATCAGCAGCTGACGAGCCGGCTGGCATCGGGCAAGAAGCTCGTCATGGACCTCATCGAGCAGGCCACCCTCGCCTACGACCAGAGGTCAGTGCGACGGCGTGCAGGGTGCCTGCGAGACGCCGGCAAACCCCCGCCCCCCTCTGTCTCTCTCTACACTCTACGCACTATCCACAGACTGTTCAAGGTAAACTGAGGCCGTGTCTCAATTCTCTGAGAGCTCTCTCTCTCTCTCTCTCTCTCTCTCGACGTTGCAGAGAGACCTCTCTGCTGTTCCCACCCGACGGAGAGAGCGTGACGTGGGCAGTGAATGACGATGTACATTCGCTGCTCACTCTCGCACTCTTTGTGGCAGCCATGGTTTTTAAAGTCTAGCCTCCTATTTCCAGATTCAGCAGTTTCATAAATATTTTATTGACTTAACGTAATCATTTCCACTGTTAAATTCGCAATTCCAACAATATTCCGTATGATGAAGAACATAAAATAATTATGATATGATTAGGTTCAGGTTTAATTTAGGTTACGTGTGCACATACAATTACATTCTCGGCTTTGCACAAAATACACTGCTCAAAAAAATAAATTTGGTCACGTCTTGAGATGTTCAGAACGACGTCGTACGGATGAATCCCGCGTTGTATCATTCAGATGGTCGTCTGCGAGTCTGGAGAAGACGCGGGGAGCGATTTCATCCAACAGCTGTACAATCTACGATTGCTTATGGAGGTGGATCTGTTATGGTGTGGGCAGGCATTAGTCTTGACACGAAAACCGATCTCCTGATAATTCGCAATGGATCCTTAACAGCTCGATGGTACACTGACGAGATCTTAGTGCCACATGCCATTCCTCATGCGAGGCAACTTGGAGAAAACGCAGTATTAATCTATGATAATGCTCGAGCGCATGATGCCAACATCGTTTGGAGATTCCTGCAAGAGAACCGCGTGAAACGAATGGAGTGGCCATCCCGAATTCCTGACATTAATCGAATCGAACACGTCTGGGACCAACTGGAGCAACGCATCCAAGTCATAAATCCCCCCCCACCCCCAACACTACAAGCCCTTGAAGACGCCCATCTGGAAGAGTGAGTATGTCTTCCTCCACTGAACGTGCTGCGCTTTGTCAGAAGCATGAGAAAGCGTTGTGAAGCTGTTATCCATGCTTAATTACCGCGTAGCCATTTGGGTGTATGGCCGGGGACCACTTTGTTTTTTGACACATTGTGCAATGACGTCGTGTATTGGGTGTACAAAGAACGCTTTTCATTTCAGTTCTTAATTGTTGCAAAGAAGCTGGTTTGTTTTCATTGCGTGTCTGTTTTACTTTCAATATGTAAGCGTATTATGGGGGTATGCACATTTAATGACGTGACCAAATTTCTTTTTTGAACAGTGTAGTTAAGTTTTAGACCACAAAAAAATAATATTTAAATCAAAACAAGTTAATATTTCAGAATACGCTGCAAATTTATTCAAGAAATGAGACGGGCTACCGATATTTAATTTTTCGCCATTTATTATTTTTACCGCAAGAGAAATAATGCCAAAGGCTCACAGAAGGCACACGTCTCAATTTGCTTAGAACGCGACAGAGATTGCGACAGAGAAAGAGAGAGAGAGAGAGAGAGAGAGAGAGCGCTTTCAAGTTGGGACACGGCCTGGGCCTGAGCACTTTTGAAAACCCTGCTTAAGATCTGCTTGCATGCATATCGTGTATTCTTCCGCAATATATAAAATTAACATTGCCATGGACCTGATCACTTTATTCACACGCCGCGCCGGTCAAGTGATACTGTGAAATTATTATAAAAGGTAAATATTTTACAACTTTGCAAACTGTTACACTTATATGCATTAGAAAAACTGAAAGAAAATGAAATAATTTCATTAGTCACAAATGATTACGTGACATTTATAATTTGACGTAGAGACATGGAACTACTTTCCTTCCGTCTTCACCAACTTTACTGGGCGCACGTTAGTCAGTGCGCCGTTAAAACATAGGCAGTTAGGAGGCTGATTTCAAAAGTGCTCAATCAACTGTGAACAGCGTATAAAAGGGCGTAGGACATAGATCAGAACTGAAAACGTTAATCCCACACAACAAGTTCACGGAAGCCAATGCAGAAATACCGAGAAAAGGTAATTGTACAAAACGGTTATAATCATACAAAACTGTTTTTACCAACTTTGTAACTCTGTACCAACACACAAACTTCGGCGGGGGATTGATCACGAAAAATGAACGTATAATGACTTATGGTATAAAGAAAATTCCAAATGATGGTACACATCTTTGAAGTTGGATCTGAAACAGTAGTTTATTACAAATATTGGAGAACATTTTTAAGATGGAACACTGAGTGTATGGATAATGTGAAACGGAACAAAGATCTGTAAACACCACAACACCTGTCTGACGTTGCAATCAAATTATGTAACAGAAATAATCAAAATTACTACCCTTATTTCGACCTGATCTCTATTGCGTTGTAGCTTACTTAGGATTTAAAAGATGGATTATTAACCCGCATGTCACAATTAAATTAATACACTATCCAGACACTCAGTGTTCCAGCCTCAGTAGTTGTAATAAACTTGTTCTTCAGGTCCAACTTCAAAGATAAATGCACCGCTCTTGGGATTCAATTTAGAATATAGGTCGTATATATGTTTTCTCCTTATTTTTAGTGGTTAACCTGCAGCCGATGTTTGTCTAATTTAGAAACATACTGTATTCAAGTCGAGCTATTTCTTACGTCGTAAATTTTTGACATATCATTGCGGTGGAATATATTGTGCACAAATGTTCACAAAGTTGGCACAAACTATTATGTAGGGTTATTATTTCCAACTTTTTTCTATACTGGTTTAAAAAAACCTGTGCACTTTATATAACATATTTGGCATTAATTTATGTCCCGTGCACTCTTAACTCCTTACTTATTTAAGTAGCTATGTCTTTTTCATGGAATCATAATTACAGAAATCTTTGGCCAATCTTAGATTGCACGTACACACGATTACTAATTACCAATAAGTTTTTCTTCATAATCAATTAATCGAAAAAACATATTTTTTAAATAGAATCCCATACTACAGTAAAATATGAGGTCAATTCTGCAAGCCATTCAGTATTAAATAATAACCAATGTTTCGAAAAATAAGCTGATTTTGTTCCACATTACTGTAGTTTTATGTACTGTGGCCGTAAAGCTATGTTTGAGGTTGTTTTCAAAAACAGTTTAACAGAGCAACAATTTTCTTTCTTTCCTAAGCAGTACTAACATAGCTATTTAGCATACTGCCCATGCGCAAGTAAAAAAATTGCAATGCAAAGTAGTGCGGGTCTCATTTGTGAAATTAAGTTTTCAATTATAGTTCTTATTATTATAGTTTCAGTTTTCAANCGTCGTGTATTGGGTGTACAAAGAACGCTTTTCATTTCAGTTCTTAATTGTTGCAAAGAAGCTGGTTTGTTTTCAGTGCGTGTCTGTTTTCCTTTCAATATGTGTGCGTATTATGGGGGTATGCACATTTAATTACGTGACCAAATTTCTTTTTTGAACAGTGTAGTTAGGTTTTAGACCACAAAAAAATAATATTTAAATCAAAACAAGTTAATATTTCACAATACGCTGCAAATTTATTCAAGAAATGAGATGGGCTACCGATATTTAATTTTTCGCCATTTATTATTTTTACCGCAAGAGAAATAATGCCAAAGGCTCACAGTAGGCACACGTCTCAATTCGCTTAGAACGCGACAGAGACTGCGACAGAGAAATAGAGAGAGAGAGAGAGAGCACTTTCAAGTTGGGACACGGCCTGAGCACTTTTGAAAATCCGCTTAAGATCTGCTTGCATGCATATCGTGTATTCTTCCGTAATATGTAAAATTAACATTGCCATTGACCTGATCACTTTATTCACGCGCCACGCCGATCAAGTGAAACTGTGAAATTATTATAAAAGGTAAATATTTTACAACTTTGCAAACTGTTACACTTATATGCATTAGAAAAACTGAAAGAAAATGAAATAATTTCATTAGTCACAAATGATTACGTGACATTTATAATTTGACGTAGAGACATGGAACTACTTTCCTTCCGTCTTCACCAACTTTACTGGGCGCATGTTAGTCAGTGCGCCGTTAAAACATACGCAGTTAGGAGGCTGATTTCAAAAGTGCTCAATCAACTGTGAACAGCGTATAAAAGGGCGTAGGACATAGATCAGAACTGAAAACGTTAATCCCACACAACAAGTTCACGGAAGCCAATGCAGAAATACCGAGAAAAGGTAATTGTACAAAACGGTTATAATCATACAAAACGGTTATAATCATACAAAACTGTTTTTACCAACTTNATCATACAAAACGGTTTTTACCAACTTTGTAACTCTGTACCAACACACAAACTTCGGCGGTGGATTGATCACGAAAAATGAACGTATAATGACTTATGGTATAAAGAAAATTCCAAATGATGGTACACATCTTTGAAGTTGGATCTGAAACAGTAGTTTATTACAAATATCGGAGAACATTTTTATGATGGAACACTGAGTGTCTGGATAATGTGAAACGGAACAAAGATCTGTAAACACCACAACACCTGTCTGACGTTGCAATCAAATTATGCAATAGAAATAATCAAAATTACTACCCTTATTTCGACCTGATCTCTATTTCGTTGTAGCTTACTTAGGATTTAAAAGATGGATTATTAACCCGCATGTCACAATTAAATTAATACACTATCCAGACACTCAGTGTTCCAGCCTCAGTAGTTGTAATAAACTAGTGCTTCAGGTCCAACTTCAAAGATAAATGCACCGCTCTTGGGATTCAATTTAGAATATAGGTCGTATATATGTTTTCTCCTTATTTTTAGTGGTTAACCTGCAGCCGATGNATTAACCTGCAGCCGATGTTTGTCTTTCTAATTTAGAAACATACTGTATTCAAGTCGAGCTATTTCTTACGTCGTAAATTTTTGACATATCATTGCGGTGGAATATATTGTGCACAAATGTTCTCAAAGTTGGCACAAACTATTATGCAGGGTTATTATTTCCAACTTTTTTCTATACTGGTTTCAAAAAACCTGTGCACTTTATATAACATATTTGGCATTAATTTATGTCCCGTGCACTCTTAACTCCTTACCTTTTTAAGTAGCTATGTCTTTTTCATGGAATCATAATTACAGAAATCTTTGGCCAATCTTAGATTGCACGCACACACGATTACTAATTACCAATAAGTTTTTCTTCATAATCAATTAATCGAAAAAATATATTTTTTAAATAGGATCCCATACTACAGAAAAATATGAGGTCAATTCTGCAAGCCATTCAGTATTAAATAATAACCAATGTTTTGAAAAAGAAGCTGATTTTGTTCCACATTACTGTAATTTTATGTACTGTGGTCGTAAAGCTATGTTTGAGGTTGTTTTCAAAAACAGTTCAACAACAACAATTTTCTTTATTTCCTAAGCAGTACTAACATAGCTATTTAGCATACTGCGCATGCGCAAGTAAAAAAATTGCAATGCAAAGTAGTGCGGGTCTGATTTGTGAAATTAAGTTTTCAATTATAGTTCTTATTATTTTAGTTTCAGTTTTCAAGGTCGTAGTTACTCTTGTGGAAGTTTAATTACGAAATTAAGAAGATAATTTCTTTCAGGATGTTCATAAATTGTCTGCATGGACTGGAACCACAGAACCTGTGGGAAGAATGAGACACGATAACAACGGCGCAGCAATGCCTGGACTATGCAGCTATTAGTACATACGTGTACAAGAAGTTGCATAACACCAGGCGTATAGAGCCACAAGCTGGCTAGAGCGCATAGTGATATGCAACTGGCTACATACGCCCGTACTGACATCTCCGTACTCCCNGTCGTAGTTACTCTTGTGGAAGTTTAATTACGAAATTAAGAAGATAATTTCTTTCAGGATGTTCATAAATTGTCTACATGGACTGGAACCACGGAACCTGTGGGCAGAATGAGACACGATAACAACGGCGCAGCAATGCCTGGACTACGCAGCTATTAGTACATACGTGTACAAGAAGTTGCATAACACCAGGCGTATAGAGCCACAAGCTGGCTAGAGCGCATAGTGATATGCAACTGGCTACATACGCCCGTACTGACATCTCCGTACTCCCTGATGTTATAATGCTCCGTCGTCGAGTGATAATTATTTTGTATTACGATTACCTACCACCCGGATATTTATATTTATTTGAATGTTGTGTTTCTTTCTGGCCACTAATGCTGGGGTTTCAATTTGGAAGGGTAGTCCAATTGTTTATAAAAAAAACCTTGCTTAGATTGTTCCGGACCCAAGGTCAGTGCTGACACACTGATGCACGCAGAGGTAAGATGCAGCTTAATTTGTATAATTTTAGTTAAAGGATTTCCTTAATTGTCATACAGGTCTCATTTTAAGCAGTTGTGTCTATTATAATGTTTGAAAACCATGGGATATTTCAATGTAAGTGTTTTTCAGGACAGAACTGAAAGTCGATATTTTGTCTCCAATTCATAAATTTGATTTTTGAAATATAAATGTGGTAGTTTAAAACTGCCAAAGTTAGCAAAAAATCGCTGTAAGCCGCTTTTACAATATTTATTATTCTGTAAAACAGTGTTTTAAACTACAGCGACAATTCTGTATCTTTTCTGAACAGACTGCTTTATTAAAACCCTATAGTGGCGGCTTAAAATTTTGAGGGGACAGAATACACGCGAAGTTTGTTTGTGCTATTTACAATCGCCGTAGCAATCATCCTTACGCCTGGGCCTGGCTTTGAGATGTATAAAATTTTTCCGGACCATCAGGCCTATTCGAACCCAACTTGTTATGCTCGCAGTACACATTTAATATACATAGCATTTGGTATACTTAGTCACAGTTTGAAATAATACGTAAATAAATATATATTACTAAATTATATTTCAAAGACTAATAAATCAATCCCATAAAAAGTTTTTAAGTAATGCTANTAAATAAATATATATTACTAAATTATATTTCAAAGACTAATAAATCAATCCCATAAAAAGTTTTTAAGTAATGCTACGATACAACTATTAAAATTTAATTATTTAAATTGTTTAGATACTTTTACAATGGGATAGAATAGTACATTTTCTGATGGTCTGCGTATTTACCAACTCATTATACCTATTACAACCAAACTTGATAGACCTGCAGACTGTTGTTATAGAACTAAAAAACACAAACAAGCCAACCAACATAGAACCACATTCATAGCCCCCTTATTGTCAGTGATGTCATCGAAACACAATGAAACATGTTTGAAAGTCGTACAGTTGTCATTGCATTGGAAACTGAAGGTAGCTATGCAGTTAGGCTCTAACATCTAGTCTACAGTGAGGTCCTTAAACACGAAATAAATATCTGAGGCAAGCAGGAGAGCAGAATTCATTGAACTCATGTTTGTTGTCCAACTATAGAATCACTGTCCGGCAATTCTAATTTGGGTTTCCATGGTTTTTTTTNCATTGAACTCATGTTTGTTGTCCAACTATAGAATCACTGTCCGGCAATTCTAATTTGGGTTTCCATGGTTTTTTTTTCCCGAAATTACTCCAGTCGAATGCTGGGATGGATTCTTGAAATAGGGCAAACTCAAAACAGTCAAATCTGTAAATATTTTCGAACAGAGGCCGAAAACCATTATAAAANATTCTTGAAATAGGGCAAACTCAAAACAGTCAAATCTGTAAATATTTTCGAACAGAGGCCGAAAACCATTATAAAACGTCACTGATGTTATTCACTGCAAGGATTTCATGACACTGGAATGAAATGTAGCAGTAGTAACTTCTAACTGAAAGGGATATCTTATAGTTATAAGTTTTTAGGATACTCTTCAAATATCAAGGGATTATTGGTTATTGTTTATATCTACGCCAAATGCCAATTTGTAAGCTAATATGCGTGTTTTTACTATAGTTATTATTTTTATGTTTGACTTTTGCCTCTAATACTATCCAATATGTGCACGTATTATTTCTTTTAGCTGAATATTGATCGTAACAGTGTCCAGAATGATGCATGTGTATTGTAAACGGTACATATTAACGCAGGTTAATCACGNCTTAACGCAGGTTAATTATGTACACTTGACAAATAACAATAATACATTTACAATGTGTAAATGTTGTAGTCTAATGATAACAGAAGACTGAACAAGTGAACTGCAAAGTAAATATCTTGATCCGCTGTTTGTGCCTCAAATCGGTATACGAACGTATTCAAGACGAGCATAAAAANAGTGAACTGCAAAGTAAATATCTTGATCCGCTGTTTGTGCCTCAAATCGGTATACGAACGTATTCAAGACGAGCATAAAAATATATAGGCACCTGTAACGGTACGTAACCATATGGAGATGGTTCGAGCCCAATCTATGAAAACGTTAATAAAATTACAAGTGCCCATATGGTACCCCAAATATTCACCAAAATCGTAAAACCCCGAAGCAAAGGAAGCTTCGAACAAGGGAAAATAACGAACAATGTAAACATAAGTCGTCAAACTTTGTAATAAGTTTTTTCACCATATAAAACTCGCGTATTTTCATCCGCGCAGCACCACATGCAAAATAGTCTACTTAAATTAATTTATTGTGCTGTTTTCTTACCTTAAGGTGTCGAAAAATGCAAACAGGTTTTCCTGTTTATTTTACCGTCTGTCAAAATTAGTTTGACCGTTGATTCTGAAATTCCCGCTGCTTTAACGACGCTTCACATCAATTTATACAACTGATTTTGTTCGCTGAGATGCGCTGCAACATTGAATGCGATCATCCGTGCTTGTCCCACAGCAAGGATGTAGACAGCATAATTTTCCAGTGGGGGTCCATCTTTAAATTTTTTTTTCTTACCACGCCTACTCGGTTTATATGTTTCTATGGCTTTGGTGGCCGAGCTTTAATTTCAGACTTATTAAATTTGTTTGTTAGATCACAATATGATTTTAATAAATTACTAATATTATTAATTTTAGAACACTGTCACTTTAATTAAACCTATATTTGGCCGANCAATATGATTTTAATAAATTACTAATATTATTAATTTTAGAACACTGTCACTTTAATTAAACCTATATTTGGCCGAAGGAAAAATTAATAATTTATTGCCACTTATATTATGGTACAAACTTTAAAAATTTATTAATATTGACTTACAATATATGAAGTTGCCTTAGAACTGTTGTAGTAAAAAAAAAAAAAAAAATGCTGGTTAGCCACTTTTACTCAAATTATATTTTTAAGTGAACCTAGAAATTAAACTAAATACTACATTATTAATGCCAAGTAAAATTTAAAGGACTTTTAATTTAAAATGTTAAGACCGTGCGTTGCATGGTCGTGTAGCTACAGCCACCTCGTGTGACCGTGTTGATAGGCAAGAAAATGTTCAGCTTTCCGTAGCAGTTTACTCATTGACTACAATGTCTTGTGGTCATCGCGAAAGCATTCCTTAAAATATGTTCGATACTGAAGTAAGGGTGTTAATTGAAAGCAACTGCTATTTTGAAGGATTGCCCGAAAGTTACGGTAAATAAGAAATTTCAGCATAA
This sequence comes from Clitarchus hookeri, assembly GCA_002778355.1. Taxonomy (NCBI): domain Eukaryota; kingdom Metazoa; phylum Arthropoda; class Insecta; order Phasmatodea; family Phasmatidae; genus Clitarchus; species Clitarchus hookeri. The sequence continues at coordinate 335,058 of NQII01001683.1, forward strand.
GTATTGTTACAATTTTCTCCCCAAGTCAGTGGGCTGAACCAGGTTCTTTACGGGGTGGAGGTCTTAATTAAATAAAAGAGTTAATTATAATTACCTAATTTTATTTACAATAACTACAAACAAAATTCTCTTGACTGAACACCTCACAATACATGGATATAACTTGCTGTTTGCAATTAATGACTTCAGTCAATATATTTTACAATTATCTCAAAGAAATTAACGTAATTAAATAACTAAAAATCAGTCCCAATAGACAGTGTATCAAAACATACTCAGCTATTTTAAAAATGATATGTCTATATTTGACAATTCCAATATTCACAATAAAGTTCTTATCACATATTATTCAGCCGCATCTCAGTTTAGTCCAGGTCCCAACAGTCCCCAATGTACTAAGGTTCACCGAGTGGCCTCACGCACAGTAGACTTCACTCGTCGGGTTCCACACCCTTTCGACAATTCACACCACGGACACCTCGTCCGCCGTCGTATCGCTATCTCCCATCGTCATCCGTCCCTCACCGCACTTGACTTCACCCCCCCCCCTCTTCACAGATGGCCTCCGCAAAAGACTGCCGACCGTCGGACCGCTGCAATATTTATAGGGTCGTAGGCCATCACCCAGAAATTTGTATAAATACCGCGTTGCGCCGAGGGTCCTAATTCCCAGAATATTCTTGTGCATCCTCTACACTTGTTGGCTTCTCCAGCCGGGGGAGTAGGAGGGACTGTGACGCNCAATATGATTTTAATAAATTACTAATATTATTAATTTTAGAACACTGTCACTTTAATTAAACCTATATTTGGCCGTAGGAAAAATTAATAATTTATTGCCACTTATACTATGATACAAAATTTAAAACTTTATTATTATTGAAAAAAAAATAAAAAAAATAAAAAAAAGCTGGTTAGCCACTTTTACTTCAATTATATTTTTAAGTGAACCTAGCAATTTAACAAAATACTACTCCATTAATGCCAAGTAAAATTTACAGGACTTTTAATTTAAAATGTCAAGACCGTGCGTTGCATGGTCGTGTATCTACAACCACCTCGTGTGACCGTGTTGATAGGCAAGAAAATGTTCAGCTTTCCATAGCAGTGTACTCATTGACTACAATGTCTTGTGGTCGTCGCGAAAGCGTTCCTTAAAATATGTTCGATAATGAAGTAAGAGTGTTAATTGAAAGCAACTGCTATTTTAAAGGATTGCCCGAAAGTTATGGTAAAAACAAGAAATGTCAGCATAAGTATTGTTACAATTTTCTCCCCAAGTCAGTGGGCTGAATCAGGTTCTTTACTGGATGGAGGTCTTAATTAAATAAAACAGTTAATTATAATTTCCTAATTTTATTTACAATAACTACAAACAAAATTCTCTCCACTGAACACCTCACAATACATGGATGTAACTTGCTGTTTGCAATTAACGACTTCAGTCAATATATTTTACAATTATCTCAAAGAAATTAACGTAATTAAATAACTAAAAATCAGTCCCAATAGACAGTGTATCAAAATATATTCAGTTATTTTAAAAATTATATGTCCATATTTGACAGTTCCAATATTTACAATAAAGTTCTTATCACATGTTATTCAGTCCCACCTCAGTTTAGTCTAGGTCCCAACAGTCCCCAATGTACTAGAGTTCACCGAGTGGCCTCATGCACAGTAGACTTCACTCGTCGGGTTCCTCACCCTTTCGACAATTCACACCACGAACACCTCGTCCGACGTCGTCTCGCTATCTCCCATCGTCGTCCGTCCCTCACCGCACTTGACTTCACCCCCCTCCCCTTAGATGGCCTCCGCAAAAGACTGCCGACCGTTGGACCGCTGCAATATTTATAGGGTCGTAGGCCATCACCCAGAAATTTGTATAAATACAGCGTTGCGCCGAGGGTCCCAATTCCCAGAATATTCTTGTGCATCCTCTACACTTGTTGGCTTCTCCAGCCGGGGGAGTAGGAGGGACTGTGACGCCATAAATGTCTCGTCGCTGTCAATCATTCCCCGGCTGCCTTTGATGAGGGGGAGGGGGTGACGAGGCAGCNCCATAAATGTCTCGTCGCTGTCAATCATTCCCCGGCTGCCTTTGATGAGGGGGAGGGGGTGACGAGGCAGCGAGCGTGTCTGCCTGGGGGAAAGAAGGGTCGAGGTGGGTCACCCTCCACAGAGCCGGGTCATGCATAACGGCGGGAGTTCGCGATCGGTGGGAGCTACAGCGCGTAACAGTTAGATTCTGGGGTCCACAGGGTTCATCGTAATTCCAGTGGGGATCCTTATAACACCAGTAGGGGTTCGGAACCGCATGTCCCCCTTGACTTCTATACTTATGTCCCGCATTTGTGTACCGGACCTAGCACGCTACTTAAATCCTACTGTAGATGCTATAGAGGTAAGCCGTATCGTGTAACTCGGGCTGCTCAACAACCTTGCCGGACCGATCCAGTAGGGCCGCGAACTGCTGTGTGACTAAGCCCCTCCACTACCTGAAGTGCTCGTCACGTGACTGCCCACTGACACTGAGGTATGCGTATGATCTTATGCCTCTGGNTGAGGGGGAGGGGGGTGACGAAGCAGCGAGCGCGTCTGCCTGGGGGAGGGAAGGGTCGAGGTGGGTCACCCTCCACAGAGCCGGGTCATGCGTAACGGCGGGAGTTCGCGACCGGTGCGGTGGGAGCTACAGCGCGTAACAGTTAGATTCTGGGGTCCACAGGGTTCATCGTAATTCCAGTGGGGATCCTTGTGACATCAGTAGGGGTTCGGAACCGCATGTCCCCCTTGAATTCTATACCCATGCCCCGCAGTTGTGTACCGGGCCTAACACGCTACTTAAATCCTACTGTAGATGCTATAGAGGTAAGTCGTATCGTGTAACTCGGGCTGCTCAAAAACCGTGCCGGACCGATCCAGTAGGGACGCGAACTGCTGTGTGACTAACCCCCTCCACTACCTGAAGTGCTCGTCACGTGACTGCCCACTGACACTGAGGTATGCGTATGATCTTATGCCTCTGGTTCTACTGTAGCTCACCTCTTACAGAATTCGAGTAGTGGGTTACCACTGTGCCACCTCTCTACGTATTATAAATCAAAGCTTTATAATGTTTACACTGCTAACGGATAGTTTTAGAAGCCCTAGATTAGTTGCTGGCCACGTGAATAACAGAGGGATGAAGGATGGACGTTTTGATTTAGCTTTTTAACACCAACGATTTTTTTTTGTCAAAAGGTTAATCGCGACCAGCCCACACAGTAAAATGATCTGATTAAAAAAAAAATAGCATCCACGTATACGACTTCCAGGGATTCGAACCCATATCCTCGAGATTCTTAACGCCCTTGTCGGTGGAAGCGCCAATACACAAACGGGATTAGGTGGTTTTTCCTCTACAGGACAATCGACTTCTTCAATAAGTTGTCAATTTTAGTTAGGGTTATTTTAAATTTTATAGCACTAATTCATCTGACAAGGTTAGGTCAAACTATATTAACAGTTATTGTGTTAGTTTAGACAGTCCTGTAAGGTTATGAGAGGAGAAATATTGGTTTTCAAAGTATTAGAGGATGAAGTGTCTTTTTGGCCAAATCATGTTTTCATCCACGTAGTTTTTTTTTTATGAAGTTGAGACGGAGCTAAGTGCGGAGGTGAGAAACTATCGATTGTGAAGTTATCGATGTCTGTGCGGACGACGGCGAGAGCGTGTTTCCTTGGTTGGCAGGGAGGAGGCGCAGAGCAAGCTGCAGGCGCTGAAGGAGCGCGGACGCACCGACGTGCTGCTGCACAGCCAGGAGATGCGCGAGCTGCAGCGACAGCTGGACCACGACTCCCGCCTGCAGGACTTCCTCTCCGTCAAGGGGCAGACCCGCGTCATGGCCGACCTCGAGGAACGCGAGCGACAGCGCAAACGTCAGTACCGCCCCGCCTCCTTTCACACCGCACACGCGAGCAGGCTCTTCACGGTTAACTCAGCACTTTAGAACACAACCTTTGAAAAATACCACTGCTCCTACATGCATGTGTTTTGACGGGCATACTGACCGGCGTGCGTCCAGTTAAGTTGGCAACGANAAAATACCACTGCTCCTACATGCATGTGTTTTGACGGGCATACTGACCGGCGTGCGTCCAGTTAAGTTGGCAACGACGGTGGAAAAAGTATTTCCATGTCTTATCGTTGAATTAAAAGTGTTAGGTAAACCTTTGTGAATACTAATTTTTTTAAATGCATATAAATGTTTTCTTAATGCATATAAGTGCAAGAATTGTCAAATATGTAAAATATTTACTTTTATAATAATTTCACAGTTTCACTTGACCGAAGCATGCATAAAGTGAACAGACCCGATACAATGTTATTTTACATATCGTGGAAGAATACACAATGTGCATTCAAGCAGNAAAATACCACTGCTCCTACATGCATGTGTTTTGACGGGCATACTGACCGGCGTGCGTCCAGTTAAGTTGGCAACGTCGGTGGAAAAAGTATTTCCATGTCTTATCGTTGAATTAAAAGTGTTAGGTAAACCTTTGTGAATACTAATTTTTTTTAATGCATATAAATGTTTTCTTAATGCATATAAGTGCAAGAATTGTCAAATATGTAAAATATTTACTTTTATAATAATTTCACAGTTTCACTTGACCGAAACATGCATAAAGTGAACAGACCCGATACAATGTTATTTTACATATCGTGGAAGAATACACAATGTGCATTCAAGCAGNCATGCATAAAGTGAACAGACCCGATACAATGTTATTTTACATATCGTGGAAGAATACACAATGTGCATTCAAGCAGATCTTAAGCAGAGCTTTCAGAACTGCTCATTTTACCGCGAACATTGCATATGAAAAGGACCACCCATAGGTAAGTGTTAAAAAACACCAATATTCATCCTCGTTGTTTAACATCTCAAAACTTGTGATAAATAGACTGAAGGGGTATGCACAACGAAAAACTTAAGCATTGTGCATTAAGTGGTACAAATTCGTAATTTCCCCATCGCCTTGGCTCGAATATAAGTATACACAATGAAGTAGCAACCTATTACTGCTTAAGTTTTGCAGTAGGGGGAGAAAATCGGAAACTAGGTAAATCAATTCCCAATACTTAAGTTTAGCTAATCACAGATAAAAATACATTTACATGAACTCCTATCTCTTATATTTTATTTACAATAATGAACACTCAACCTTTCTGTTGTTCTGCTGCTAAAACAATTGCCAACTGCAAAAATTTTACAAAACAACATAATATTTCTACTTTGATCTCAAATAACACACTATTAAATGTCTTTATTGGTCGAACTTAGGCAGCAAAATTGTTATTGTGCCCATTAAAATTTCGAAACCTATACAGCTGATTTTATGCGGCGTAGTGTTTAATTTTTTCACTGTGTAAACTTGAGGCTCACGAATATTTTTTGTTTTATTTTTGGGTTTTATCGTACCGCAAATACATCTATGTTAACCTTGGCCATGCTGCATGTCAAATTAAGAGATTGGCTCCTGGGCGGCTGGAATGTGACCACCCGTTAACAGAACCTGGCATATGCCCGCAGCGCCAGTGTCAGTTCCATCTCAGTTATGTTGGCCTTTTGACACAAATGCTGGAAATTAAAAAAAAAATTTGAAAATCTGTTTTTTTTTTTGNCATCTCAGTTATGTTGGCCTTTTGACACAAATGCTGGAAATTAAAAAAAAAATTTGAAAATCTGTTTTTTTTTTTGCATTCCTATTTTGAACCAGGTACATTTTAAATTTATAACTCCAGTCTGTTAAACTAGATTTTCANTTTTTTTTTTTGCATTCCTATTTTGAACCAGGTACATTTTAAATTTATAACTCCAGTCTGTTAAACTAGATTTTCAGTTGCCAAAACTCTGTTGCATTGCTCTTTGCATGTTTAGGAATGAAACACAATTTTCCTGTGTTGTTACAAGTTTACCTTTTTCCATGATTTTAGATCAGGAACTTGGCTTGACATAGGAGTGTTAAGGGTTAATTTTCTTTCTCTTATTGTACCAAAGTTGACGTAGGTATGTATTAAATTACTTCCAGTTAAGTCGGCATTAAATTATAAAATGGTCCCCATGTTTCAGTGTTTTATTAAAAGTGTAATATTTAAGTTAGTAGGGAAATGAAATTGGTTTCCTTTGGTGTTACAAATATTATACTAAGAAATTTCGTAATGGATTACTCCGAGTTTCAGATCAGAACGCTGTGAAATGATGCTTTATGCAACATGAGCAATAAAAACAGTACGATCTATGACCTATTTAAGTAAGAAAGCAATTCGTCATTAAAAATACACGCCATAGAGTTTTTAATTATTAGTAAATACTTGTGATGAAACAATGGATCCCTGAATAGAATACTCATTTCTTAATTGAGATTTTCAAGGACTTGCACATTTCTAAATAATACATGAAGATCTTAAGTGGTACGTATTATACTTTATTTATCATTTTGCACAAGAAATCATTTCGCAGCGTTTCNAATACATGAAGATCTTAAGTGGTACGTATTATACTTTATTTATCATTTTGCACAAGAAATCATTTCGCAGCGTTTTGACCTGACGTTCAGAATTATACGGCAGTTATGTTTTTATCAGTGTCAAAAGTGCTGTTTTATCGGCGCATGAGTAAAAGTTATTAGGACTACGGCAAAGTTAATTTTTATACGTGGCGGAAGGGTACAAACTGGAATGAATGAAGAAAATAANAATACATGAAGATCTTAAGTGGTACGTATTATACTTTATTTATCATTTTGCACAAGAAATCATTTCGCAGCGTTTCGACCTGACGTTCAGAATTATACGGCAGTTATGTTTTTATCAGTGTCAAAAGTGCTGTTTTATCGGCGCATGAGTACAAGTTATTAGGACTACGGCAAAGTTAATTTTTATACGTGGCGGAAGGGTACAAACTGGAATGAATGAAGAAAATAANAAGTTATTAGGACTACGGCAAAGTTAATTTTTATACGTGGCGGAAGGGTACAAACTGGAATGAATGAAGAAAATAAGCAGAGATTTCAAAAGTGCTCAGATAACCACAAGTCGTACACAGCAGAAGTCAGTTAATATCGGAGGAAGAATCACTGCAACTAAGTAAGTTTTTACACGCCTTAGGACACGAGAGAAATGTTAAGGTGGCCGCCTGAGTAGGCCACCGAACGGTGTGCAGAGCTCCAGCAGAAAACGTTTTATTAAAAAACCGTTCATCGTGTCTGAGTGAGGTTTGTTTACGAATATAATTTAAGAAACGTTTTTCAGTTCCTCCAGTTCTCTCTAAAGCATGTTTTTGTGATAATGAAAATGGCTCAAACGTGTGTTTTCACGGTCATTTTTAGGTATAAACATTCCGGTACAAAACATAAAAAAAGTAATAGGGGCTTGCATTAAACCTTTAATTTTATCATTACGTTATAAAATGGTAGGATCTCCCCTGAAAGTCTTATAGAGGCACGTAATCGACGATAAGACTGCACGACAGTTCTGTGCTTTGTGCGTAGAGGCGATGAGAGAGTTGATGCGCGAGTCTCGGTCGCCCCTAAGCTCCCACGCTTTTAGGCCTCAGACGTACAAAATTACTTCAACCAGGCGGCCACCTTAAGGGAGTTGCGCACCTTGTTGGACTGCTCTAAGTCAGTCAGTGCTTTTTTTCCCTTGAGTAAGTATTCATGCTGAGGTTTATCTCTGCTCAATAAATGTAACAATGATTCCTGCCGACTGATGTGTATTATTAAATGTTTTCACCGCCTACCACAACAAGTAAATTAAATGCCGTACGTGTTGGTTGCACGGGCGTTTCGTACGCCTGCTTTCTCGAATTTAAAAGCGTGCCCTATTTAACTACTATTTCAACCTCTTGTGCCCTTTTGAAAATACAGTATAATGAAACCACATAATGGTTTACTTGCGATGGAATGTTTTAAATATGTACAGGATGAGTATAAAATAATACCCCAATTTTGAAGGTCTATAATATCAGAACCAAACAACCTACAGCCTTGATTGACCAATCAAATGAACCGTGGAACCACGAAGTTTGTTTACCATACATTCATAAATGTTCAATGTGACCNACCAATCAAATGAACCGTGGAACCACGAAGTTTGTTTACCATACATTCATAAATGTTCAATGTGACCACCATGAGTGGCCCGAACGACATTTACGCTATAATCAAACTCGTTCCACACTCTTGTTAGCATGTCCGGTGTTACGGTTTGGATGGCGTTAGTAACACTCGGTGTGAGGTGGTGGGGAGGTAGCGAGCTCTCATTCGACACGTCAATGTGAAGGGGACGGTCTGATGTTTCCTTGCCCAGAACGAGGTAGACGATGCCTTCGTGTCTAAGCTGGTTTTCAGCGATGAAGCGACGTTCCACACAAATAGTAAGGTCAATCGGCACAACGTGCGGATATGGGGTCAGGAGCCTCCACATAAAACCACCGAACACGAGCGCGCTTCCCCCAAAGTGAACGTGATAGCGCTGTATCCAAAGACACTGTTTTCGGCCATTTCTTTTTTCACGAGTTCGCTGTTACTAGAATACCTTATTTGACATGCTTACAGAGTGGCTGTTCCCTCAATTAGAAGAGGCGGCGGGGGACTTCATTTTCCAGCAGGATGGTGCGTCACCCCATTGACACCTAGCTGTTCGCGGATACCTGAACGAGACGTTGCTGCAACGCTGGATTGGTCGAGGAGCAGCTGGTGACCAGGCTCTTCATCACTGGCCCCCAAGAAGCCCAGATTTTACGCCGTGCGATTTTTGTCTATGGGAGTACATAAAGGATCAAGTGTTTCGTCCACCATTGCCGGCTAACAATGACGACCTCAAAACGAGAATTACGGACGCCATCCAAACCGTAACTTCGGACATCCTGACAAGAGTGTGGAACGAGTTTGATTTTCGCGTAGATGTAGTTTGGGCCACTCATGGTGGTCAGATTGAACATTTATAAAGATATGGTAAACAAACTTCACAGTTCCACGGTTCATTTGATTGGTTAATCAAGGTAGTAGGTTGTTTGGTTTTGATATTATAGACCTTCAAGTTTGTGGCATTTTTTTATACTCAACCTGTATATTTGACTTTATGAAGAAAGATATAATCGCGAAACACGAACGTATAACATTCTTCTGTGTGACATTTTTATTTCAATCGACCGAGATACTTTTCATACACTGAAGAGCCAAAAAAACTGGTACGCCTGCCTAATATCGTGTAAGGGCCCCCCGAGCATGCAGAAATGCCGCAAGACAACGTGGCATGGACTCGACTAATGTCTGAAGGTATGCAGGAGGCATATCCACCATAAATTCTGCAGGACAGTCCACAAATCCAATCTGGGCCAATTTGAGAAAGGGTTGCACGTCTGTCACGTTTAATGATTCTCGTCAGTCGTCGTTTGTCCCGTTCTTTCACAATCTTTTTCCGGTCGCAGCGATGTCAAAGATTTGGTGTTTTACCGGATTCGCGATATTCACGGTACACTCGTGAAATGGTCGTACGCGAACATCCAAATGTTATCGCTACCTCGGAGATGCTATGTCCCATCTCTCGTGCGCCGACTATAACACCACGTTCAAACTCACTTNTCACTTAAATCTTGATAACCTGCCATTGTAGCAGCAGTAACAGATCTAGCTGCCGACCGCATCGCGTTACTCTGATTGGTTCCATACCTCTGTTATTTGCATACGCACGCCTATACCAGTTTTTTTTTGGCTCTTTAGTATACATAGTATCAACAATAATTTTCGAAAATTAAATAACAATTTTTTAAAATTTTCTTTTGTGCTGACTTGCTGGCTAACAGTTTGTCCTCTACTACAGAGAGCCAGAAAGAGGCCCAGGAACAGATGATCGCCACTTACCAGGAAATACTTCGACAGATCAAAGAATGCTGCAATGAAACAGATGTCGAGAAACTCTCTGCACACTACGCTAAGCAAGAAGAGGAGAATTTCACCATTTTCAACTACGTTAATGAACTAAACAACGAGGTGAGTGATTAACAAGCCTTTCTATTGTGAAATTATTCATAAATTTATTGTATTTAACGTAGGCCTAATTCACACAATTTTTTACTGAAAATGTCTCTGCAGTGAACAGAAAATAACTGCGCAGTACAGAAACGCATAATGTGCAAACAGTTTCACAAAACATACGACACAAATGCCCTAAGATTTGAATATAATAATGTATAGAGAATCATGTTACACATGTGCGCTCTCACACAGACACGCACGGGGTGTATTTGAATTAGAAAAACCAGTTTCGACTGCAGGTTCATTACAAAAAAAAAAGTTGAAAACTTAAGATAAAAAGTGATTCCTAAGGGCTGTACAAACCTTTGAAACTGGACCCGAGCCACTAATTTTTGCCAGACACTATTGAAACCTTTTACTCTCATTGAATCATTTCACGGTATTTATCGGCGTTATCATCATTATAATGCACTACATTTTATACCGTAGAAACATAATAGTTATTTTTATAGAGACAGATTACTAACCCAATATGTTAAATGAAAATAAGGCATCTTGTGTCATTTCCTTGAACTGCTTCTTTTTGAGTGATCTCATATACACCTTTTATTAAAAAAAGAAGAAAAATTCGTGCAGATGGGTGGTTCTTATTACGATGAAGATTCCTTCAAGGTGTGTATTACCTAGTAACCGGTTAAGTTTTATATGCCAGCTCAGCCTGTTATGTGTTATGCGCAGTGGCGTTTTTACACGGAGTATCAGGATGATGAACCACCCTCCAGAGGCCACAGTCAGTTGGCATATTCAGTGGCACTCACTGGTGATTACCGGCGGGAAAATATTACATTTTCTCTTACGGAAATAGTTTCCTCAATGGCTTAACATGTATAATTTGGAAGTTACATTTTAAAAGTTTTCATGAAGAAGGGCCCCGGGTCACTCTTCTTCCTGGGGTTATTTCACACTCTCATACACCCCGCGATAGCATATCACCACCCAAAGCTACTACCTAGCTACGCCTCTGGTTACATGACAATCTAACTGAAAAAAAAAGAAGCAGTCATGAGAGTAGTTAATCTGTATCGTAGGTAAAAGTATTCCAGGCTTTCTAATTAGGATGGCGGGGACTTACCTTCGGAGAACGTGGCAGAAAGAGCAGAAGTGGACCAAGAGTCTTGGTTCTAAATCCACGTCTGTAACTGCTCAGGCTGTACCATCGTCCTCTCTGAGGAAAATTCCCCTCGTCCAATGTCGCTGAAGGGTTCGTAGCCGCATGCACTGTTCCTTTGCTTTTCTTCACGTCTCTTTCCTGGGTGGCAATCTGGCTCGCATCCGCTGCCGGATGAGTTGATGGCGTTTGTCAAGTCTATGTCCTGCTTGCCTGATGTGTTGCACTCCCACCTGTGGCTCCTTCTGCAGTGGAGATTCCAAGCGTGTTAACAGCTCTCAAAATAATTGTGCGCCTATATTAGATACTGGTTGATGCTTAGAAAGTTGAGTATGGGCTGGGGTGAAGTGATGACTTTTGCAACAATATATTTCATGAGCTGCCGCCAGTGTCAGTTGCAATCATGGTGTTTCCTCTTGTTGGGAATGTGAGTTGAGATGTGCTATGGCGGGGCACAATCAGTATCGTTAGGTCCATCACCACTGCCACTCCTAGCGACTCTATTCGCACTCCGTCAGGGAAACAATAATAAAGTTGGGTGATGGTACATGTGGTTTACTTCCCAATTCCGGCAGATATTCACAGCTGTAGCTACAGGCTTTGTCCTGGAACTTGGGAGTTGAGACGGGAAATGTCGAAATACTGACCCGGTCCTCGTACACCTTCGGGCATTCAACGCGAGCTCATCTTTCCTTAAATGTCTTGAACTGCCGCTCAGGCCCACATGCCTGCCGCACAGAACAGCTGCAGTTGGCCACTATTAGCAGATGATGGCTTTACTGTTCAAACACTCCTGAGACAGGCTACTAGGCGACTCCTTGCAGCTGTCTTCCAGTCAACCCACTGAAAAGAAGTCTGAAATTTTTGCTGCAGTGATTGTTAAATTAATACTTGAAACTATGTAGCAATAACGCGAGAATACTTTTATAAAATGGTTAACTATACGGATTAATTGAACTAATAATACCGAAATGTCTGAAATGAAAGTACTGCGTGAAGTCGGAAACCTGTGCAAATACACAAGAGTTTAGAAATTTAAATATTCTGCTACTGTGATTGGACACACACCTCCAGCGGTGTACAAAACCCTTAAGAATAATATTTACTCTATTTTCGGTGTGTGTTTCAACTTACTTTTTATATGTGTCAACATTTATGGAGTTTATGTGGAATTTACCTTTATATACATATTCCAGACAAAGAAGTCCATGACTTCTTTGTCACTTCTTTACGTATCAAGTCAGTTCCTGGACAATTTGAAAGTTTACAAATTTTTCTCAAAAATTTTTGGACCGAGTTTAACCTACGATACATATTCCAATATTATGTAAGTAAAATTTTCTCAGTGAAATGTTTTTTAAAATTGTTTTTACGTTTATGTCTGGAACATCGTGTTTGTGTTTTATACTCGACCATTGTTATTGCCCTAACCATTACCTATTCTTTTTGTATGGTGAATTTCAATGAACACTTAATGATGCAAAGGTTTATTTTGGGACATAATAGACAAACCATTAAAAAATATTTATTATTTGTCAAGTTGTTTATGGAAGTCAAATTAGAAATTGTGTAATTAGAGGTACTGTATCACCATTTTATTAAACATTAGTTTACCAAAGGTGACATTTGAATAGCCTTCATATTAGCCATAATTGTGTTGCGATTATATAGGACCTAAATAAATAAATAACGTAAGCATCGAGCGATTGTTGGGAATAACGTGCGGGAACCGTCCATAATGTCTGGCATTTGCACATGCACGATGTAACAGACCACCATATACTGCAGTTTTGACGTGCACCAATTTGCTGCAGAACTGGCGAGACGATGACGCAACACAGACCGGAGCAAGACACCGGACGGCAGTTAACATGTTGTTTAATAAAGTGGCGACACAGTACAATCTAACTATAACATTTTCGATGGAACATCTCTCATCAGTTCAATTTTTTCTAGCAGAAAGAAAACTGTCATACGCAAAACTTAGATAGACAATATACCATATTAATGTGTATGGCTAACGATTGCATAACACAAGGGCAAAATCTAAAAGGCTGTATCATATGTGAAAAAAAAATTCACTTGCAATCTTAAGACATATTTTTCTCCAGTAGCGGCGGCCCTACATTCAGGCAAAAAANTACTTAGATAGACAATATACCATATTAATGTGTATGACTAACGATTGCATAACACAAGGGCAAAATCTAAAAGGCTGTATCACATGTGAAAAAAAAATTCACTTGCAATCTTAAGACATATTTTTCTCCAGTAGCGGCGGCCCTACATTCAGGCAAAAAATACCCTGCCTAGTGCCTCACTCTTGCAGGGAACTCTCAAATTTGTTGATATTTTAATCAATATAAAGTTAAAGAAATAATCTTATTAGTCATTCGAAATTCGACATATGACGTTTTAGTTTTATAATGCATTATTGTTTAACTTATCGTTACGAAATTTACGAATAGACTGGGTGCAATTTGAAATACCTAGTATTGACCAAGCAAAATTAGAGGTACAAGCACTGCGTAGATTCACACTTGAGTTAAGGGTTCTCAAGTTTGCTGTACGTAAAGACGAGCGGCGAGTGCAGCTCTGTACAAAGGCCCCCACAGCATAATCGACTTGAGTCAACTTTTAACCAAGCTTTTCACGACAAGCCTATCAGCTTGAATCAAGCTTGCTGTACGAGCCAACAAGCTTGATTCAAGCTAACTAGTCTCCACGGGTCAAGCTTGTGTGCAAGCTTGATTAGTAATCTTGCAGTAAGCTTGTCATGAAAATCTACAGGCATAGTTCAAGCCATCTACAAGCTTGGCATTTGTAAGTTATGTGTCAGTGATGAGAAATTTGGCCTGAATCAAGCTCGAACCACATGATACGACAGGATTGTTTGGCAAGGCAAATCCAAGTAAAGTGGCAAGCTGGTTGTAAGCTTACACGCTATCTGGGCGGCAACTCACATCACAGCTGACACCGAGTTAACTAGGGCCTCAGAAATCCTAGAACCGCCAATGTTTCTCAGAGCACTGGTGCAGCAGGGTTGGCAGTGCGTGTGACGTGTACACTGCGCCTGCGCAGCTGGAGCTGCTGCAGGAGCAGGCGGGCGAGCTGCAGCGGAGGATAGACGTGCACCGCGCGGAGAGCCGCGAGCGCGCCAGCCAGCACCAGGACTCGCTGGACCAGCTGCAGCGGGAGCTGGAGTCCAGCCAGAGCGACACCGAGGCCAGCCGCCAGGCCGCGGCAGCCGCCGACAAGCTGCTGTCGCAGGTGCTGCGGGCGGTCGAGAACATCTTCAACCTGGTGCGCTGTGACAACGCCCCTGTGCTGCAGCTTCTAGGTAATGTGCCCTCTGGGTTTCGACTACGGTAGGACGACGATGGACATGTGAGGTGTTGCACGGGTACTGGCGTAGCCCAGGGTGTGGTAGCAACCACAGGAGTCACTTCAAATAACACTTTCTCTGGGGGCTTGGTGTAAGATTAAACCATACACTAATCAGTGTTTCTTAACCTGGGGTCCGCGGTCCCCTGGGGATCCGCGAGTATATGTATGGGGGTCCGCAGTCTCATCTCTGGACCATTTAACAATAATAAATAAATGCCACCAAAAGTCTCGTAATCGCTACGCTTACTTAGCACGACGAACGTGCGCCATCGGGCGGTGTGCGAGACTGGCTGAAGTGAGTGAAATAAGTGGGGGTCCGTGGCTGAAAAAGGCTAGGAAACGCTGCACTAAGTGATAGACCACACTGGGAAGGGAAATGGGAGACCCCGAAAAAACCATCACCAATATCTGTTTATCACTTGTGGAAATCTGGACTCGGCCACAAGTGCCACATTTTTCGCTGTTACACTCGCCATTGTGCTATGGTCACATGAATCAGTTTCTCACCTGTACAAAGTGTTCTGCTATTCCTATAGTATAAGTACAAGCCAATTTCCTGAATATCCACATCAGTAGCCACCCCATTCAACCCATATATATTTTCCTTCTCTTCAAATTTTTCCACACGATTGTCGTTAATTGAAACCTATGCTTGGACGCATGTTCACAGACACAGTAGTAAGTGGCAAAACGTCTCCAACTTAGAAAACGGCATGCGTTTCAGTGCTCCCCTGGAAAAA
>NQII01001683.1:357622-370674 GCA_002778355.1 Clitarchus hookeri
ACGTTGAAATCTAAATACGTTAGCATCACGTCATTAATAATTGGCATAATACGATAAAATTCTTTTCGACACCCATTTGTAAGCGATAAATTAATAATTACGTTAAAACTTTGGAACTATTTACTGTCTTTGTGCTGGCAACCTGACGGCATAACTGTATCCGCGCTCGCCGCTGCTTGTAATGTTATATGCATGTAGCTAACGGCTAGGGTGTTTTTTCAAATGTTGATTTTCAAAAGTTTCTTCCCGTCGTGAACCGACTTATACCCATCTCCAAACCACAACAAGATGTTTTGCCAGATCTGAACGACTATGTATACTTTATTTGAGACAGTGACTGGTGAATTGGAATTGTTACAGGCAAAGAAACTGTGGAGGGAGAAGAAGAGTACAAGGTCATATTATTTTCATCCTAAAGGCCCAAGCACTCACTTCAAAATTACAAAGGAAGTGGTATGGGTGAAACAAGTGAATATTTTAAGAATGTTGTCACCACATGAGGTAGTAACTTGCAATGGAAAAAACACACAACATAAGCAACAAACTAAGTGAAATGGTATCAATGATTTTTATAGAGAGAATGGCACATTCTACACAGTGACATTGCTGCATAAACATGAAGTTTATAAATGAGTGTAAAGTATGTGATACCTTTTTCCGTGAGACGTATATTTTGAAAGATATTGAGCAAAAACTGAAAAAAAAAAAGAGCGAAATATTTGCTGTTTTTTGGCTGCTATGCTGGTTGCACACCTTTTCGAGGGGTTGCAAAACTTGAATTTCTACTACGAGCTTGGGTCCAAATAACATATCAAAAAATCATAACTACTGAATCAAATGCAAGGTCGGATGTTTATATTGACTGGACTAATAGTGGCACAATGGAAAAACGAAATGGGACGAAGTGGCACAAGAACAATTGACCAAATCAGCCAGTTTTCATCCAAATGTAGTCCATTTTCATCAAAATTTAATAAATTATCATCAAAATTTAGTATGGAATTGAAGCTAACTTATATATGTTAATTAGACTTCAATAAGTGTATATTAATTTGTAACAGCTGTCTACGGAGAGGAAAGCATAATGTTATTTATTCGACTGCTGCATTCAATAAAAGTGTTCTAATTTTATATTTATTAGTAAAAAGGTTTTATAAATGTTGCACATCAGTCATCAGGTTTGAAGTGTACATGTGTGTTGAGGGAAGTAGGTAAAGTAATTTTTACAAAAGCATTTTTTTTATGAAATGGTTAATCTTCTAGCAAAATGTTACAATGTTGGTAGGCATACTTCTGTCAATAGCGTTGTCCAAAATGTTCCCATTAAACTCCATTGTTGTCCACAAATTAGGCAGGCACCGAGCCATAACGCCAATTAAAATATAATATTTTGTTTGGGTAGTTATTGGAATTCTATACAGTACATTTCTGTTGTTATATAAATTATTGAAATGCTTGGCTGTAATGTATATGCAATCAGAAAACCAAATCAAATAAATTTTTCAATTTCTGAAATATTTATAAACCCTTGGGATTTTTCTCATTATGCATATAAAGTGATTCCTGTATTGAAGCGTGTTATTGAACCAGAATATGTTTGAAATTGCACTGTTGAATGTAATTTTCGGTAGTTGCCAGATTTCTGGAAAACATTTGCCTCAAGACGGGAATATAATATTTTTTTTAGTTCAGCATAGGCAAAGCTAAACCACAATCACGTTAACATACATATATTTTTCGCATATTACGAGGCGACATATTAGCTGGATGTGCTGGAAATTTATAATTTTTAACTTATAGATAACTGTTGATGTTCTTGGCATAATTTTTAGTACGAAATAGTCTCTAAAACGGGATGTTTATGCGGGAACCTTCTTCAATTACGAGGTTGACTAAGTAGTGTGTGTATGTATATATATCTATATATACACACATATACTACATATATGTATACACACCGGATGGTCCACTTAAGTTTTTCACCTCCAATAACATATCCCAGCCGATAGATTACCGTACAAAATACGACACATAAATATAACGTTAAATCGCAGCGGACATTATAATGGTGAAATCAGTTCTTTATTTACGTATGTAATTTGCAAGATATAAACTGTGAAGTGCGAATCCATAATAACAAATGGGAACCCATCTCGGTTTTCACTACAACGGATGAGTTATCTGGTATGCCTACAAAAAACTGTCTACCCTAATTGTCTGTTCTCGGAGAACGGACACACGTAATAGGAAATACACTCTGACCCACCTCTCCCTGAAATTTTCAGCCTCTGCACACGTTTCCATCCACATTGAATGGACGGGCAAATCAGCACAAAATTTGCTGCTTTAGTTCTGTGCATGACATCGGACTGATAAAGCATTGTACACTGAAGAGCCAAAAAAAAAACTGGTACACCTGCCTAATATCGTGTAGGGCCCCCGCGAGCACGCAGAAGTGCCGCAAGACGACGTGGCATGGGCTCGACTAATGTCTGAAGGTATGCAGGAGGCAATTCACACCACGAATCATGCAGGGCAGTCCACAAATCCGTCGAAGTGCGAGGCGGCGGAGATCTCTTCTGAACAGCACGTTGCAAGACATCCCAGATATGCTCAATAATGTTCATGTCTGGTGATTTAGGTGGCCAATGAAAGCGTCTAAAGTCGGAAGAGTGTTTCTGGAGCCACTCGGTAGCAACTCTCGACGTGTGGGATGTCGCATTGTCCTGCTGGAATTGTCCACGTCCGTCAGAATGCACAATGACAGAGCCTCCACCAGCTTTAACAGTCCCCTGTAAGGTCTATGGATTCATGTGGATTAGAGTGGATCGGTTTTTTTTCGGAATTTCTGATTGGGCTATTTGCGAAAATATGCTCTAATACCAACACAATGAAAACTGTTATAACAAATATACCAAATTGTTTTTTTTATACTGCCCCAAGAACTGGAAAGATCTTTTAAAAACACTAAAACTAGTGTACGTTTAAGGGTCGGTTTACTTAATTTAAAGACCAAAATTATATTTTTATTTAACTTTTTATTACATATAGAAGATGTTACAATAACAATAAAGTCCAAAAACACAGTTTTTTTTACACAAAATATAACACAAGAAAGAGATTTCTTAAAAAAAAAAAAACACAATATTACAAAATTTTGTAATTTTTTTTGTATTAAAACGGCATTATTTGTCGAGATTCTAGCCTTGTTTTAATGAACCCATCTCGCCTTAAAGGGCCACAGACAGCGGCTGAAGCTTCTGTAACGATTTTGACGCATCTTTCAGTCGCTTGCGTGTGGCAAGGAAACTTTTTGATTATTTTGTCAATGAGCCTTGGATTTTCAATGCACTGTGAAATTAATTCATCGCTTATAAATTTCGTAAGAGGAGGCTCAGTTAGGATAATCTCATTCCAATTGAGGAGGTCTGGATAATTTTTGGATTGAAAATCAAATTTAGGCAGCGCGAACTTTCGGATGTTTGAAAGTGTGGCTCGTCGTGCTTTCAGTAATCTTCGTAGAACTCGTAATGCCTCGCTTTCATCGGCCAACATGGCTATTAAAACATTATCTGTATTCCCAAAAAAACCATTTCTCTGTGTGACAGGATCAACTATAGCTTTTAAATCTTCTGTCAAATATCTGGAAAGCTGAATGGTCTTGTGTAAGTGCCTAGCGCCATAAATGCAAAATGGTTCCGTTTTGATGGAAAACCACATTGGGGCATATACTTTTATTATAAAATTTGTTAAAACTAACACATTGGTAGTCGGCTCAGAGGAAGAAACATACAAACGAAGGATTCTGTTAGCAGTTGTGAGCCACTGGGAATGTATGATTTTGCCAAGATTTTTCTTTGATAAGCTTTCGGAACACGATCCAGAGTTTATAGCTTGACACATTTAGTATAAGTGCAGTTGATCAGTACTCAAATTCTTACTGTTTGTTACGATAGGTAGAGTGCACTGGATGGTTTGAAACGGAACCACTGGAAGCTCCTCGCAAACCTTGAAAGCTTTTCCGATAGGTCCTGTAAAACTTCTAGGTCCAGTAGTAGAACCATCAAGTTTCTCGAACAAGTGTCGAAACGGCAGTTCATTGGCGTGTAACTGGCAAATGCACCACTGTAGCGATTTTCAGATTTCTATTCCAAGTTTTCGAATAATACCCCCTTGGCTACCTGTATTAACAACAGTTCCATCACACCCGTTTACAGTAAGCTTATTGCATTCAATGTTTTTCCTGTCTAAGAACTCCTTTATTTTTTTACTTGCTATTGCTACTTTTCCGGTGTTTAATGAAAGATGGCCGACATATAGTGACTCTGGTTCTTTAACTAAGCTTATATGCTCTTCCATAATTATCCTTCTCCTGGAATCTCTCATACTAAGCATTTTATCTTTACGGCCATCAAAGTATAATCCAAAATTGGTGCATCGGTCAAACTGGTCCTCTGCTTCTCACGGGCTCTTCTAATTTTATTTTGGTACACAACGTTGGACAAGTTTGCCTCCGAAATAACCTCCACACTNAAGCATTTTATCTTTACGGCCATCAAAGTATAATCCAAAATTGGTGCATCGGTCAAACTGGTCCTCTGCTTCTCACAGGCTCTTCTAATTTTATTTAGGTCCACGTCAGACAAATTTGCCTCCGAAATAACCCCCACATTTTGAAGTGTTGCCGAAACAATGGCAGCTCCAGCTCTGTCAGAAACGCCAAATCTATCCAAAGTTATGGCTATTGCACTAAGGTCATTAATTTTTTATGTCTGGGGTTGTTGCGTTCGTTGTTGTGGTGCCTGCGATACTGTTGTTCGGGGTCGAAGTGTCTGGGGTTGTGCATCGCTGGTTCANTGGCTATTGCACTAAGGTCATTAATTTTTTATGTCTGGGGTTGTTGCGTTCGTTGTTGTGGTGCCTGCGATACTGTCGTTTGGGGTCGAAGTGTCTGGGGTTGTGCATCGCTGGTTAATGGCATAGGCTGTTTTGAGGTTGAAGAACAGGTAATTGTTTCTTTATATTCCTCAAATCTACGTTTGCGACTAATACTTCTCTGATTTTTACTGGTCGTTTTAAAATCAGTATTACCTATTGCCATCTTTCTTTCTTTCCTTTGATCCACCAAAAACTCTCTTTCCTTGACCGGTACTTTGAGATGTTTTTCACAATGACACGAATCAAAACACTTGCATTTGCATGATGAAATGTCAAAAAGACACTTTGAATCATTCACAAATCGCTTGATTCGATCCTTATAACTTTTCACTTCTTTCCTTGNCAAAAACTCTCTTTCCTTGACCGGTACTTTGAGATGTTTTTCACAATGACACAAATCAAAACACTTGCATTTGCATGATGAAATGTCAAAAAGACACTTTGAATCATTCACAAATCGCTTGATTCAATCCTTATAACTTTTCACTTCTTTCCTTGAACTATATGGCTTTAACAAATTCCTATACTTATCGTGATATGCCTTTATTTTCTTCATGGCAGCGCGATTCCCTATAGTTGGTATTGATGCAAGCTGCCACCTTTCAATCACTTTTTCTAAGACTTCTGCACACGTATCACTCACTAAATCTTTATATTGATTTGATTTATTGCGACTAATCCATAAATAATATAACATAATGTCCTCGCATGTTGGTAAGGTATTAAGAGGTAAATCACGTGCATGACAGAATATGGGACATGTAACATCTCTCCGTAACACTGCCATCACAAACACCAAGGAATTTCACCGAACTTATTTCGAAAAATTGACAAGCGTCCGACTAAAACAATAGTTCAATGAGTATTTCTACTTTTTTGCTCCATTAATTCTTTTAAGCAATTTGTTGTATGTTCTGCCTGACAATTGTTTTTATTTTTGTAGCCCACAAATAAACTGATTGCCTACTGAAAGTGTGCAACTACAGTATTTATTTGCGCACTGTAGCAAGAACTGCAACTGCGACTGTTAACGAAAATAACGATGGGATGAGCACTGTGTATTACAGCATGTAGTCGAGTAAAATACATTGAGCTTAATTAAGTCTTTGAGCCAGTCTGGGCAGATAAAATTCCCAGTCCTCCTTACACCATTTCCACAAGCATTTTCAGATTTATAACACACTACAATTCTTACCATAAAACAATTCTTGCTCTGCACAATATAATGAATCAAAGAAAACTTGCTTTTCACAGAAATAAGCAATGTGTANCCATAAAACAATTCTTGCTCTGCACAATATAATGAATCAAAGAAAACTTGCTTTTCACAGAAATAAGCAATGTGTGTATTAAAAATACAGGACACACTACAGAGCCTAGTGTAATTTTTCCCTGCACATGTTTAACAGCACACTGACACCATGTGGATAAGGGGAAAAATTATAAGAATAAAAATATAATGTAACAATAAAATACACTTTTATTCANCACTGACACCATGTGGATAAGGGGAAAAATTGTAAGAATAAAAATATAATGTAACAATAAAATACACTTTTATTCACAACACATACCAGTGTTTTTATACAAAAGTAAAATACACAGCATCCTGGAATCTTGTATAATTTTCTCTTTGCATAATTAAGAGATCTAGTTACATGTTAAAACTTTAGGAATATAAATTAAGAACTTCAGACTACAAATACATTTTTGGTACTTTTCACAAGGTGTATGTCTAGATACTATGAATAATATAAGAAAATATGTTTTAAAAAAAACTGCATACAAATATTGCTTCTAAAAACATAATAAAATTAAAATAATATTACAATTTTAACAATATTAANCCATAAAACAATTCTTGCTCTGCACAATATAATGAATCAAAGAAAACTTGCTTTTCACAGAAATAAGCAATGTGTATATTAAAAACACAGGACACACTACAGAGCCTAGTGTAATTTTTCCCTGCACAAAATTCTTGGACGTCTTTATTTTTCAAGGCAGCATGTCTAACAGCGCACTGACACCATGTGGATAAGGGGAAAAATTGTAAGAATAAAAATATAATGTAACAATAAAATACACTTTTATTCACAACACATACCAGTGTTTTTATACAAAAGTAAAATACACAGCATCCTGGAATCTTGTATAATTTTCTCTTTGCATAATTAAGAGATCTAGTTACATGTTAAAACTTTAGGAATATAAATTAAGAACTTCAGACTACAAATACATTTTTGGTACTTTTCACAAGGTGTATGTCTAGATACTATGAATAACATAAGAAAATATGTTAAAAAAAAAACTGCATACAAATATTGCTTCTAAAAACATAATAAAATTAAAATAATATTACAATTTTAACATTATTAAATTAAATACAGTGGCCTACCCTTGGTGTAGGTACTCACCACTCCTTCACACAAGAAAAATAATTGAAGAAATTCAAATAAATGGAGAAGAGTAAAGTTTACATCCGATCCTTGCCACTGCTGAGGCGAATGTATTAAACTTCATGAAGAATAAGATTTTATGGGTGATCCTCCATTTCTATTACACACGTCAATGAATAGCACTGCACGCACAGCCAGGATACATGGAAAAATATGACTGTATTGTTAGGGATGCCCCAGATATATAGTTTTACCTGGAAAAAATAAAGTATATTTTTGCTTATCTTGTTCTGCGTACTATTTATGTATGTTACAATCAGCTAAATATTCCATTTTTAAAGATTTAACTGCATTGCCTGTCAAAATATAAGGGTAAAAAATATATATTTGTTGACTAACAAATGATTACTATGGTATGTTAAAACAAGTGTTTATAAATGTCTGAATAATATTTGGCTCAATTTAGTACATGTACTAGTTTCTAAGTTTGGGCCACTTAATGCATATACTATATGCACGATGATTCTAAAATCATGGGACAAACATTGAGGGGTGGTAGAGTTCACTAAAACAAACAATTATTGTATNTAAAATCATGGGACAAACATTGAGGGGTGGTAGAGTTCACTAAAACAAACAATTATTGTATAGGAATATATGGGCAGAAGTGACGTGTTGAGGCACAAACACAAAAACATAACACATTAACGGAAACATAAAATGTTCATTAGCAGCATACTTAACAAGTGATTCCGTACAGAAAATGTTAAAATTGTTGCTGGAAATGCATCCACCAACAGTCACGCATGCTTGGCGACCTCTATATATGGCGTGATTGGTTGACAATGGTGGCTTGCGTGAAATACCTGGCGTATCTGAATCTGTTCGCTAATCACTCCACCGATGCTACCAAGCTTGCATTACTGTTGGTGGTAGCAATTTTGAGCAATTATTTTAAACATTGCTGTAAAAAGGCATTTAGCGGCGACGTTGTAACTAAACAATGTGTTGCATTTCACGTGCTATTTTTGTGTTTGTGCCTCAACGCGTCACTCCCGCCCATATATTCCTATACAATAATTGTTTGTTTTAGTGAGCTCTACCACCCCTCAATGTTTGTCCCATGATTTTAGAATAACCCTGTATGACCTTTATTAATTTAGGGTGTCTCATAAATGCAACATGTGTTCTGTTTTTCTTCCTGAACATCTGGCAACCCTATACATATATAGTTACAGTAATGAATACTTTAACGTACCCGCACTAAAATGGACAGAAACTAAAACAATGCAGAAATGTTTGTGCCCAGCGCAGACAACAAATTATATTTGTAAATTTGTAACTGGAATATACAAGTGAATGAAGCTGAAATATACAACAATGTTGAACTGTGTACACCAAGAGTACGCCAGTACCATAATCTCAACATGTTAGTAATTTCCTATGTTTTACATTAATTTTCTTTGGCTTAGTGGTAAAAGAATAAAAACAAGTTATATGTTTCCCCACCTACGATTTTCATGAAAACAGTAAAAGACATAGGTGTTTGTGGCATAATCACATCATACATCTTACATTCTACATTTTCTTACCATACTAAAAAAAATCAGTTGACACAGTAAAATTGTACAAGTTCTTACTAAAATATACCNATTCTACATTTTCTTACCATACTAAAAAAAATCAGTTGACACAGTAAAATTGTACAAGTTCTTACTAAAATATACCTTTGGTGCAGTAGGACTCTTTGTGAGGAATAAATAAAGTTTAAAATCCAGGATAACTCATATACCAATAATTCCTAACACATTGTAAAAATCTAAACATGTATGTACTATATAAAATAAATACAATTTTCAAGGACAGTGCCTGTCATATAAAGGTGCTCCTCCAAAATGTCACTCAATACATATACACAAGTAAAAAAAATACACCTGTACCTTTGCTATTACATAAATACAAAAGTCTATTAGCCAAAGTCATCGCTGAATTAAGAAAGTCATTTTAGTCATTAAGAAAANGCTATTACATAAATACAAAAGTCTATTAGCCAAAGTCATCGCTGAATTAAGAAAGTCATTTTAGTCATTAAGAAAGTCATTTTAAATTAAGGTCATTTATGAACTGGAAAATTAACCTAACTGCATACATCATATACTGTCAAATGCCAAAATGTTTGGAATAATAATTACTTGTTCAACACAAAATGGTGTCTTTGTTTCTTCACTTACATTNTGTCAAATGCCAAAATGTTTGGAATAATAATTACTTGTTCAACACAAAATGGTGTCTTTGTTTCTTCACTTACATTAATTTCAAATACTGTGGACCACAACTACTGTAAATGGCAACTTGGCTCACCACTAAAAAGAGTTAACATAATTTGCTAAGAAAAATCACAATATAAATTACATAAAACTAAGCTTTTGAGTTATTCTTTAAATGTAATCACAAGTTAGAGCATAAATCTTAGTGCAAAATATTTTACAGGAAGGAAAAGACATTTACGATTTATTCCAAGGAATAGTTCACAAGATATTAGGTAATGCATTTACACAAAAATTATTTTTTAGATATTAAACTAACTATTAATACCTGCCACCCTATAAACGCACAAAACAAGTTACTGGCTATTGGCCACAGACTGTGATGCGGAATCTTATACCTTGCATTATATTCATCTGTTTCATAAAAAATAAGATTCTGTGCTTATTATAGAAGATGCTGTGGGGGTCAAAAACATTTCTGTAAGGCATGACAGTCATTATCAGTGGTTCAATTTCAACTGTGATTTATAATTAAAAAAAAAAAAAAACCATCCTGCACATTAATATAAAAATCTTATTAATTTATGTAACGTTCACTTCTGAAAAGGAGTAGCATTAAGAGGAACCACTTTTCAATAAAGAGGAGATGGTGCATTTTAAGAAGGATTTTAATAACCTACGCACTGAACAGCCAATGTATTTTATAAACTTTGTTGGATTGACTGATTTCTTATTCTGAAGCCCAAAATTCTCCCATGATGGCTGCAAGCAATCACATCAGGAAAAAAGGGCGAACATTTCATACCATGGGAAAACAGAAAAGAAAGAGTATTATCTTTTTACAGGTAGTGCACAGCTAACATGTGTGATGCTTTAAATTGACCAACACATTGCAGCCACATTATTTCGGCAACACAAAATGTCTGTTCTCTCAAATTCAAAAATTATTTTACAATGAAACTTTTATTTCTACAATCAAACACTGCAGTATTCACAGATTTACTTCTCCAAAATGTATACTTCCTTCTTAATTTTTTTTATAAACAAAACGTGATGCATTAAGTTTAAAAATAAACTGCATGAGCCCAGAAATCTACTTACACTGTTCTGGACTTTGCAATGTGGCAAGCCTGCATGATAACAAGAGCTACATCTTCTTGGTACGTTCTCAAAATATGAAGCATTCTCAACATGTCTGCTCAGTCTCTGATATTAGGATTCTTCACTTTTTATTCTGTAAGACTTGACTGACTTGCGATATTTCTTACTACACTAGCAAATACTAAATCAACTACACGTAAAAAAACAAACAATAATGAAAACCTTTAAACCAAAAAATTCAATGATAGCATCATACAGTAAGATGAGATTTCCCTCCATATTACCCTAATTACGTAACAACAAAGCGTGCACTGCTGTAGGGTTGTCTCTGTATATAAAACTTGATAGTGATTCAAAGGCCTCTAGGCAGAGTTAATCTCTGATTCTTGATATGACTGGTAAGAGTTGGAAAATGCAACTGTAAGCTGTCAGCCCACAAAATGTGCCTGGTAAGAGCAATATACCCAGTTTATGACTAAACACTTGAGACAGTAGGGCCTAGTAATTAATCATCTTTCTGCCTCATAAAAATTGTTATTTTGGTATCTACTGTTTAATGGTCACACTTTATCAGGTTTCATTATAAAATTGTTAAGAATGTGCATCTTTCTACCACACCAATTCTTAAATTAATTTTCATAAATAAAAAATAATTTTCAAGACACTACAATTTTGAACAATCAATCTACTTTTAACATGATATTGAAGCACAGATCTGCCCTTCATAATTTTCAATTAATGTTATAAATCTTGTTTACATAAAACTATATGCAGTTACAAACAAACTGCTGATTTCAAAGGGGCTCAATTAAACACCAATCAGGGAATACCCTACGGCAACACTATCTCATCCCTTTCAATGACCTTGCAGTTTTCACAGCGAGGGGCGGCAACAGTAGGTGAGCACTGTGCCAATCAAACAGCTTGTGAGATACTGCCAATAAGTCCCCACTTGAACACAATTGGTCAAACACCGTTACCATCTTGCAGTTCTGTCACTACGTGCTGGCAGCAGTGGAGCACCAGCACCACTCAGCAGTTGGCGAGAATAGCTCCTACTATGCAAGGCTACCAGCAGCCCCCACTTGGCGACCATGAAGGCCCACACTGCCGATATTGCTGAGCTGTCCCTCACTGGTAGCACTGCTGCTCACAACACACAACATATCACAACTGTATCACAACTGTAAAAAAAAAAAAATTCCTGTATAGTGCTATTAAAGTAAATTTGCTAAGACTGCTGGTGTTTCTGTAATTACATACACACAGTAACTCGCATCTAATCTTGCTCGAGACTCTTACAAATCTAAACATTGCAAATATATCGTATCTGATAAAATATTGTTACAGTTTTCCAGTCTCTGGGCTTAGTCATGTTCTAAAAGGGATGGAGATCTTAAATATATAAAGAGTTAAAAATAAGTTCTTGAGTTATTTATAAACAAGAAAAGGAAACAGTCCAAACTTAATAACTCAATAACAATGTCTTGTCACTTGTAATTTACAGCTAATATTCACACAATTGCCCATCACATAACAGAAATTAACAGAATAAAACTGTTATCAGTATCTATAAACTGTAAGACACATTTTGAATTAATATTAAAAATTATATATTTGATATCTGACAGTTCCAGTATTTACAACCAAACACGTATCGCTCGTCCATTCAGTCCCATCTTGTTTCAGTCCAGATATCACCAGTCTTTCCTGTCCAGCATGTTCTTGAACACCTCAAGCACTACCCTCCTATTAGGGTTGACAACTGACCCATATTGTATCAGATTTCCTGTATCTCAGACTTCTTAAAAAATAATCTGAATATTATTAATAAACGCTGCATCCGTAATTTACCACTTCCTCGATTACAGATATGTTTACTCTGATGCTCTAACCAAACGGCCACAGATAGTAATGATTGATGCTGACAGGTGGCACTCGTCAACAAGTGGCTTTGTGAAAGTAGTGCTTGTTGAGATGTGTGCCAAATCTGAAAAGGTTGGCAACCCCAGCTCCCATCCACAGAAGCCCTCCACTCATCGGACACTTGTCCTCTGCAGCACTTGCACACTTTTGTTCGTTTATGCACACACATTTATCTGATATAGTCTCTCACCCTAGCTGTAACCAGCCCAATCCATTCGCCATTTGCCACACTTCACCAGATGGCTAACTCAGACTGTAGATCTCCTGGATTTTTTTTATACAGGCAGGCGCCCTGGCCCAGAATCTTCTTCACATGTCGGGTTGCGCAGTGGGAGGAAATTAACAGAAAATTTGTGCAACAGCCTGCAGCCGCTGACCCCTCCAGCAAGGAAGCTGGGAAAAAAAAAAAAAAAAAGGGAGG
>NQII01001683.1:371435-431048 GCA_002778355.1 Clitarchus hookeri
GTAAAATAAACACACTTTATTCATGGGGCTAGTCGGCCCTTCAACACGAAAAAAAACACATCGTTTTCTCCTCCGACCTTGTGACTCGTGACCGAAAGAAACAACTTACAATGGCTGAGGCTCTAAATCTCGAATTCTAATACATAGTTACACCTTTTTATCCACGTNCTGAACAGTTTCTCATTGAACAGTTGCCAACAGGTTATGCGAGCAAGCTCCCCTTACTACTTAGGAACAACGATCTCCTGTTATCTTATGAGCCTCTCTGCCCTCCGCACCAGCGGTCTGACGGTGGGCCAAGATAAGCAACATTGACCCTAGCTGTAAAATAAACACACTTTATTCATGGGGCTAGTCGGCCCTTCAACACGAAAAAAAACACATCGTTTTCTCCTCCGACCTTGTGACTCGTGACTCGTACCCGAAAGAAACAACTTACAATGGCTGAGGCTCTAAATCTCGAATTCTAATACATAGTTACACCTTTTTATCCACGTAACTTGCCAACGGTAAACGACAAGCGAACATCGGTAAACCCTAAATAACCATTGCTACATAATGAGACTGATGAAGTGAAACATCGGTAACAATAATAACCACTCTCAAACCTAGCGGTAAACGACTGGTACATAATTGCGCCTTTCTCGGGGTTAACAACGCCATGCATGGCCCTGGCCGTGACGTGAACACACATTATTTATGAGGGCAGGTAGGCCTCTCAAAACAAACTTCCTGGCGGTCTTTCACTCGCTCTGACTCTGGCGGTAAAAAAAACTCATATTCCTATCTCGGCTGGCAGCTTAACTCTCGAACAAGCACTGTTAAAAAGGTAGACTATGTCCAATGCGAGAGTCGTGGAAACTAAGCATTTTAAAGAAAATGAAATCATTCTTGGGCAGTAAACAAGACTAACACAACACGTTAAAAGAGGAAACACACAGTAATGCTAGGTCTTAGTTAAAGCAAAACCAAATTTAGACTGGCGACGGAGACCACAATTTTGACAAAATGCTAACATTACTGCATACTCAAGACAACACATCTACGCCACACAAAACATTAAAAAAGGCCCAGCTAACATACAAACTCAAGAGTCCATGACTCACCATTTTGAATTGCTCAAATCTCAATGACTCAGGTGACATAATAAAATCAAAAGTACCTCATAATGGCAAAATTCATCTGTAGGACGACAATTGGCATTCAAGACCATTATAGCAGCTATTCAGACACATGTTCAAGCGATGACCAGGCGTAGAATAGGAATAGGAGCAAGGTGTGCAACAACTTAAATAAACTGCCCAGATCATAAAAAATTATGATGCACAAAAGGAGGGGGAATGAAGGGAGAGTGAAGCAGGGTGGAAAAGGGAGGGAATTCGAGTGGAGCATAGAGCATACCACCGCGCAGAGTTGAAACTGACGAAGACAACTAGCATGACCGGCACTAGCGTCGCATTAGCAATATTTGCCAAAAAAAAATACTATGATCTAACACACACAATGGTTCCTCTACAGTTGGCATGTGCATCCTACCAAGTATTCCCTCTAAGGTTATACCATTGAACAAGAACATACTTGCAAAGAGAAAAGGATGTGGCATATCTTCATGTAATTTATACTGTCAAACAAAATTATCACCCAATACGTCCAGATAAAGCAGCTCACAATGCAAGATACATGCAAAACTAGTGAACAATGACACTCGTACTAAATCTTATATGAAAATTTCTAGTGCCATGAAGATCTTGTATGAAAGCAGGAGATAGGATGTGTCATATTTTCAGGAGAGTTTTGTATGCGTTACGAGTTGAGTGAGTCTATTGACGGTTCTCTGCTAGTCATCAATCGGAGAGGTAGGAGACGAGCAGATAATATAACTGTGCGAAGAGGAATCAGGCAAACAATATTCATTGTGAAGAACTCTTGAAAATTTTGAATTGGAAATAGACTGGAGTACAGATAGAGAGAATGTTGGGTGAATACCATAAATCTCATATTATATTTAATAGCTACTACTTTAAAACCGCATGTGCTCATGACATTTAATTATTAAAATTACGACAAGTTACGATATTCCGGAGCAGTCCACTTTTCTCATGCAAAGAAGTATTTTGCTGCAAGTCTGATCTGTGAACTTGTTTCTCATAGGCTATTCTTGTATGTATGTATTATATTCATGCGAAGCCTCGTACAAAATCCATTTTGCATAGAGTAAAATAAAAGCAGCTTGAAGTCTTACAGTTTGCTTGATTAGTCACTGGCCTCCCAGCTCCTAAGTCCCTGGTAGAAATCCTTGACCCTGGCGGGCGTGGAATTTTTGTATGGGAGTCTCACATGGGGACTGTAGCAGACTGCCTTGGTGTAGGGGTTTTCTTTGGGCTCGCCCATTTCCTCCCATCTTCGTTCTGCTGCGTCCTCATCCCAGGCTTGTCTCACCTCATCCCTTCTTTGGGCTAGCTGGAACTATAGCTCTATCCTTCAGGTGGAGCAGCCAGCTCTTGATTAGTTACAGCCCCCCTCTCATCCATGTGTGACCCTTTCTCAGGCGGGAACCATATGTGGATTTTCGTATCCCCCTCTTCAGATAGGGCCTACTGATCAACAGAACACTGTTGCTTTAGAGTATACCTACAACATGGTTGTGTTGTGTACAAAAAAATTATATAATTTGCTTGTCTCATTATGGTTTACCAGACTATCTTCCCTGTCGGTTTTGCTAATCGATGCAACCACACCAAAGGACACTGGTTATGTTGCATCAATTGTGAAAAAAATAGCAATCATAATACTGAATGTTTGCCAAAATAATACAAACTATTTCTGAGGTGTCTTAATATTAAAATGTGACCTAAGAGCATCTAAAAGGCCATAACAGACCTTATAAAACTGCTGGGGCTAGCTGATAATGTTCATAGAATACTGCTCAGCCATCAACATCTGCAGGAAACTTACATTTGTGGTAGACAGAAGTGCGCGCGACGTTCCACGTGAGGCCAGACAGACCCACGAATGCACTAATGCAGCCCAGCCAGAAGATCTCTCTCAAAGAATCTGGGGAATGCCACGAGTCCAGGCGATGTCTCACAGCCAGGTAGCTCATGTGCAGGCAGACTGCAGCCACCACAGCTGCCACACGTACCACATACGCATGCAACTCTGCAACTATTTTAACTCCACCACCTTACAAGTTTTCATGGTAAATATGAAGAATAGGGGCTGATCTGAGGGAGTGGAATGGAGATGTTTTAGGTGGCTCATAACAGTGACGTCATGAGAGCATATGAGAGTGAAACGAAGTGGATATGGAGCAGTGCTGAAACGGAAGGGCGAGGGAAACTGGAAATCCCCAAAAAAAACCTGCGAACCAGTCTAATGAGAACTGGGGGCACAAATATAATTTGTTTATGAAGTGTGAGAGCAGAGAGNGGTCATGAGAGCATATGAGAGTGAAACGAAGTGGATATGGAGCAGTGCTGAAACGGAAGGGCGAGGGAAACTGGAAATCCCCAAAAAAAAACCTGCGAACCAGTCTAATGAGAACTGGGGGCACAAATATAATTTGTTTATGAAGTGTGAGAGCAGAGAGAAAAGTATGTGAAGAATAACTTATATTTATTTCACTTTCATTTGTTTTGGAGGTCAAATCCTTTATTCTTACTATTTGCTTTGCGAACCAGAGGAGCTGTATCCTCGGCTAGCTGTGGCTAACGAAACGTACATACAAGTTACACTGGTACCAACAGTTTCAGGGAAGGAAAATAATTACCTTGTCTTGCAGAAATAAAATTCATGTTGTAAGTATGATGGTATAAAATATTGAATAATGAAAAGAAAACAAAATCAGTATGAGTTGCTGCAATATTTTATTTCAAAAATTATTTTTCTTTCTTAATTTAAATATTTTGACTGGAAATTAAAATTTATGTGTTGACTGAAAAGAATATATTACGCGTGTGAGTATAAAATAAAATAAAAATATCAGTGTAAGTTGGAGTATTATGACTTCATGTTACCACCATTCTTACAATAATAATTTAAAATAAACCTCTGGTTTGCTATTTCTATATATTAAATCAAAATCTTCAAAAATCACGTTATTTTGAACATTTGTACTGTAGTTGATCAAAATAATGTCCCAAATTACATGGATGAGCCCCTCCGGCTCATATGAAAGGTTGGCGTCACCTAGAAGGAGATGCGTTTCTCACGCTCGTAATGGCGCCTGGCGCTAAGCGGTCCTGCGTCAGATGTCGACTGGAACAACTCCAAAATAAATATGTACGCCTATGAATCTCGGCCCTCTTCTTTTCGTGGCTGGATTGTCCTGTCAAAACTGTTAACTTCTGGGACCTATAACTATTAACTAACTTGGGATGGCGCCGGGGATTTTGGCTATCAAAACCCCAGAGGAAATTGTCTTGGACGTATTTTCAAAGGTCCCACCGAGAAGTAAACTACTTCCGGCAACTATCTATCTCTATCCTAAGCACAAATGTAAAATCCTACTTCCAGTAAAGTGTACAAGAAAATTTCGAGAAAATAAAAATAATTAAAACAAAAGTGAAAAACAGTTAATTACTCTTAAAAAAATTACGAAATTAATTTAGGAAAATAATAATTCAATACGAACTAACAATTTTAGATTTCTAGGTTAAATTATGCAATACCATTGAGTAAAAAAAAATAAAAAAAATAAAAAAAAATATATATATATTTGACTTTAAAAATTACAGAAAACAAACTGTATGGGCTGAAATTAATATTACTTTAGCATATAAATAAACAAAATAAAATTGTGTTCAAAACAAACATTACAGGTTAATAGACATCAAAATAAAAATTATCAATTTGCAATAGTAAACAGCTATACCCGCATAACTTCCATGTGCAAAAATCTAGGAATGACCCAACTTTGAATCAAAGCCAGTTCACCTTGGTGGGAGGCAAACACTTATACCAGGCACAGAAATTCTTGGCTGCTTTAAGACAGTCAACCAGCGGCACTCCTCCCATTAGCCTATCAAGGCTGCACGCTGTTGTCTATTTTGCAGTGTTACAGTGGCCACAGCGAGTTGAACCAAACGTTTCTCAGATGCGCTCAAAAAATCATGAAAGCTCTCACTAAAATTCCATCACTTTTTGCAAGAGGCTCATTTTGCTGAACAAGTAGGTGACAATCCTAAGCCCGTATCTTTATCCGTTTGTGTTTTACCTTAACAAGGAGCATGCATGACAGCTGGCACGAGCTAACGACTATTTTCCAGAATAGAGGATATTATCTGTTCTGCCCTTGACAGGAAGAGACATGTAAATGTACTCACTTCTCTGAAAGCAGGCGATAATGTAGTCTGACTCGTGATTAGTCGACACAAGTTAATGTGTAGCACAGCTGCTCGTTCCACCCGGTGTGTGCTCTGTTCTGTAGTACAGCAACAGGTTTTGCACATTCCTCATTGTGTTTTAGTTGATTGCATGTAAACTTTTCTTAGAAATTATGGCGCTAAGTCAATCCTATGCTAGTATCAGTAGTTGCGAAAAGTAAGTGGTCCATAAACAAGATCCATCTATAATCACGAGTTTGCATTTTTTTTCACTAAACTATTAAACAAACACTTTTGCAGATGTATAAATTTTAAACAAAATTAACAGTTTGACAGCAAGACTGCGTGGAGTTGGCAAACGTACAGTGCAACAAATTACGGCAGTTGTGCGTGAAAAAATTGATTGCGTGGTTTCAACAAGTTTCAAGGCAAAATAGTTTAAAAGCGTCTGTTCTTTATCAGAAATCAAATGACGGAAGTTTGAAATGGAAAAGAATGACATTACAACTTCATGGACAGGAAAGAGGAGCTTGTGATTCCATTACAAGCTGCAACAACAAAGAATTATTTTTTTCTATGCTACATGCAACTGTAAGTAAATGAAAATTATTACATCTACAAACATAAAACATTAGCGGTTCGTCTGCTCAAACAGTTTCCTAATGGATGTAAACTCCCAAATATGTCACATGATTTATCGATTTGTCCTGCTTCTATATTTAATGTGAATTTATGTATATAATTGTAATTTATTTTAGTACAATTCAGATTTCCTGATATGTGTATTATGATGAGATGGACGTCGGTAGATGTGGCAACAGGGCTTGGTAATGGTGCTATCAGGTTGATACTGAGCGTCCAAGAAGTTCTGTTCCGGGTATAGGTAATGGCCTACAGTGTTGAAAATGTGCAGTCATGTCATATTATGTTTTGTGCTTTGAGTACATGAAGTAAAGAATTTGAGAAAATTGTTAAGCATCACTTCTTTTTTGAAGGGAATGTCATACATGTATAAAAAGCATTTATTTGGATTTCGCAAGGCTTGTCTTGTTTACATTAAAGAGGGCTTTGTAATATGTCACAAAGAAATAGCATTAAAAAAATATATAGACTACTAGCGAAACGGCCCGGCTTCGCCCGGGTACAATTGAGTTTTACAGTGATACACTAATAAATAAATTGGGAACAGAAAATTCATTTATGTGAAAACAGAATTATAAAATTATACTATGATGGCCTAGGTTTTTAACTGATTACAGCAAGCCCAAAGGAAGGAAATATTTTTTACACAATAGCCAAGAAGTAGGGTATTGTTTTCGGAGTGTATCTGTGCAACTATTGCGTAGTTGCCACATTTCCGCTTTCCAGCGTCGATGTATGAAAATCAAAACGTGAGTTCCATCAATTTGTAGCTTTAGAAAACGTGTACCTAGGTACTACTATTTGCGCTTGGCTAAGGGATCTTAATCGATCACCAAAATTAAGCAACGTTCCCAGCGACACACATTTGGATGAGTGACCGTTTAGTGGCATAACATCAGAGCGCTTCCGGGCTTCGGAGGGCACGTTAAATATTCAATCCCTGTTGTTATTGATTGATAGCAGTCGTTAAGCCATTTCAGAGGTCCTTGGGCGGCCTGATAAACTCTGACACCAGAGGAAAAAAATATTTCAGTCACGTTCCCAGCCATCGCAGAGTTACGTTTTGTTTTTATTCCACAGGAACCATACAGTTTTCTGGGATAAAGAGTATTATATGTCTTATCCTAGGATCTTATGTACCTGCATACCAAATTTCATCAAAATCCGTTCAGCCGTTATGGAGCTGAGTGCTAACAAACATACACACAGACTTTCACATTTATAATAGTAGGATTCCAAGACCTAAAGTACCTACATACCAAATTTCATCAAAACGGTAATTATTAAGTTTAGGGGTTTTTCTGTAAAAATAAAAATAATTAACTGAAAATGGTATATTTCCACTCTACTAATGATGCAGAACACGAATATACTAGGGGCATTAACGTCCGACTAATTCCCTAATATGTGCCCACCTAACCTAACAGAACCTAACTCCACGATGGGTGAATCACTATTTTACATTTTTAAACTATAACCTAGGATTGTAGGGTTTTACACTAAACTACGAATGTAGAATTGTAGGGACTTAAAGGAACCGTAAAACACACCAAAAGAATGTAAATTGACTCACATAGGCAGGGGGCTGGTATAATTCCTCTGATGTTAGTAGACGTAAACAAACATATTTCGCAAGTTTTTTTTAATATGTTCTACATATTTTAACATTACGCCCACATGAATATGAACAAGGTAAGCTGTGCAGAACCCATTAATGCAACTTTTGTTAGTCTAGAACGTTTAGTTCAGAAACGTAAACAAACTGGCTTTACCGCTCATTTCGCAATTTTGTTCTATTTTTAAAGCTACACCCCTAGTATATTCGTGTTGTACGTGATTAGTAGAGTATAAATATATCATAATTTTGAATTTTTTTTTGTTTTTTTCAGAAAAGCCCTTAAACTTAATAATTACGGCAGGCAAAATCATATGAAGAAGGTAAATATGTGCACCCTTTTGACCCTCTTTGCTCACACTCCAGGAAGCAGAGAGGAACAGATCTCACGTGAATTCGCTGTTCTGGAGCTATTTGCTGAATGAACAATTTTTGTTCATTTAGGCATTCCTTGTAATGGTATTTTTCCAGTTTTTTATAACTTTCTCATCACAACTTCCCACTACTTGGGTTCTTAAGTCAAAGAGTGAATTACGTGACAATTTAGGAAAGAAACCTTTAATATAATAACCAATACCCGCAATTAGGTTACCGTCCGGTGGCGAGCTCTCTCACCTCTCCCCTACCCAACTAAACTCCTCTTCCACGCCCTTCCTGAACTTTTCAATCCCCCCTCAGAGACATCAATTCCTCAACACATTCCACTCCCTCACAAGCATAGACTGCCTACCCCGCTCCATTCTCCTGCACACCTTCTGAGGCTTCTCACTGTTGTTTCCTCTCCCTCTAAACACCCCATTACTTAGCTGGCAGGTAAACTTCCCCACCCTGCACATCCTTACCAGCCTTTTAACTTTCATCCTGTTCTTCAACGAGCTCCATCCCATTTCTTTCATCATCACTGATGGCCTATAGTTCCCTTCACCATCCAGCCCTTGTCTTCTCCACCTACCCTTCACCCATCTTGCTGCCCCTATTTGCACCTTCTCTAACTCTCGCACCTCCACCTCCACGTACGGGTCCCATACTGCTGCTGCATATTCTAACATCGGCCGTACCATTGTCTCATATGCCTTCTCCTTCATCTCACCGCTGACTCCCTTCAGCACCCTTCCCAACATACTCAAAGCTCTTCTTTCCTTTGCAGCCACCCTCTCTACTTTTATATCTGAGGTCTCCCTGCAATGCAATCCCTAGATACTTATATTCTGCTTCTTCTATCTCTTGCTCCTCCCATCTGTATATAGCTACATGGCTTCTGTAAACTATAATAAAAGTATTTCTTATAGGCCTATGGAAGTTGCCGAGTTCAGCAACTTCCTCCACACTCAGACCCAAAAAAACACAATTCTATACCCTCTCTGAAAATCCACAAAATACAAATCTATAACATAAAAATGAGGGCAATTCTATGTCACAGAATTTCATAACAATTGGGTAATTAAAAAAAACGGAATACAGTAAAGAAATCTTTTCTAAATTTCATCACTCCGTACAAAATCCTAGTGCTCTACGAAC
Source organism: Clitarchus hookeri (assembly GCA_002778355.1). Taxonomy (NCBI): domain Eukaryota; kingdom Metazoa; phylum Arthropoda; class Insecta; order Phasmatodea; family Phasmatidae; genus Clitarchus; species Clitarchus hookeri. The sequence continues at coordinate 380,535 of NQII01001683.1, forward strand.
AAGAAAGAAAACGGTGGTTTTGTTTCTTACCTGAAATGATACCCCATATACCTGCTTCGTAATTAAGATAAATTACGAAAAAGGCAACAAAGGCACTTAAACCTAACACAACACCCAGAGCACTTGAAACCAAACTGCACCAATGTTTTGCATTTTCATTACACATTTCTTAATGATACTTTTTATACCGAAATTATGCTGATACAGTTAGCTTTAACCACACTCCGCCTGTGCCACAAAACGTGCCGTTGTGCACAATGTCATTCTCATTCCATCTTTCAGGAAGAAGGGTATCTACCAAAAATTATTAGGCAATTTCAAATGGTGGTTACAAACCATGCATGAAAACATACAAAAATCTACATAAAATACATGGTGCATGGTCGGAACAACAACAAAATGCCAATGTTTACTTTCTCATGTCGATTACAATCGAGGCATCCCAAAACGTTACTCTGAGAGTAGACTAACAGATCGTAAACGTGGTTTTGGAAAGAGAATGATCCGTGTTTACAACATGTACAACTTGATCAACTAATGTAAATTCGAAAATATATTACTCCCTTTCTCCAAATTCTTCCTTTACCAAAAAAAATAGTTATACACATAAATAACTTTACTTACCATAAGTTGATAGCAAACATTGGCAAGTGCGGAAGTTTACTTTAAATTCAAAATACAAATTTTATCACTCGTCATGTGTAATTTTTCCGCGTAATCTTTTTAATGATTCTTTTTCTCTTTTACAGTGAATGAACTCAATGTAATATAAATAACAATGATTATATTATTCTTTTTAACAAAATAGTCCATAGGATAACAAAATTTTAATTAATTCGCTACACATCCCAAACCCCTTAACATGAGAGCAAAAAAAATTATGTAGTATTAAAAAATATAACAGGACGAGATATAAGACAAACTGAGCGAGTCCGTAGATTTGTGTGTGAAGGCATGTTAAAGTTCATTTCATATAAGAAGGCCACATTCCGACAGTCAGTGAGTGACAATATAAAATATTCAAAACAAACAATGTGCCATTTACAAAATCCTGTATCGACTGATGCACGAACGAACAAAAGTTTATATGATGTTGGCTATTCTGAGTGCACTGCCGACGTACATAACACAATATGANTATTTGTGTGTGAAGGCATGTTAAAGTTCATTTCATATAAGAAGGCCACATTCCGACAGTCAGTGAGTGACAATATAAAATATTCAAAACAAACAATGTGCCATTTACAAAATCCTGTATCGGCTGATGCACGAACGAACAAAAGTTTATATGATGTTGGCTATTCTGAGTGCACTGCCGACGTACATAACACAAGATGAAAATACGCGATAAGAAAGAGTTCCAAGGTCAATTAATACATTATATTTTACGTGGTCATAAAACAGTGGTTTTTAGTGTTACAAATTAAACTTCTTGATAAAGTAGTAATGTATAGGTGTTCAAAATGAAATGCACAATAAAACGATCCGTATCAAAATGTAACGAAACCTTTTTCATGTATCGCGACTCTCCAACCATGTGCTGCCATCTTGTGAGGTACAGGCGTGCCATCTGTTACAACATGCCCTTACACGCTATATGTTATCCATATCCCAAACTACACCCAGAAACATATTTTAGCTTTGTTGTTTAATGTAATGTATTTACGCGCATATACAAATAGTTTTATTTTCCTGCGAGCTCTGTATAATTTTTAAAGTAACATATATTTTGTGTACAACATTTACGAACAACCCTACACACGTCCACCAAGCTCTGTTTACGAACGCAGCGCCACCCAAGTTGTTCACCAATTGCCACACGTAGCCACACCTCCTGGACGCGCTAACTCGCCGCACCAAAGCCTATACTAGACACACCAGTTGATGGCGAATGGATACATAAACGAAAAGGTGCGGTGACAGTGAACTGTCAAGATTGTGGCCTTCTTATATGGTACACAGTATAACGATGAGATTTGGTAAGTCTCTTTTGGTGTTGTCGTTGCTTGCAAATGTGGATGTTACCGCCTGTGTTTTAGTTGGTTAAACTTCCAAAAAGGTGGGTTTAAAATAATCTATGGAAATACGCCGTTTTTGATCATTATTGATTTCTACATCAAGGAATTTGTCTTGACGATGCAACACTAGGTATACTCTGTACCATGTAAGTTTGCCAGATTCTGACAAGTCTGCGAAAGTAGCACCACTGTTTACATCTGACTACATATCCTTCCACCATCAGCTGATCGGCCACATGGCAATGATGTTGTTTATTTTCATGCTGTCATCATCAGCTGATCCCCTTGTCAATGTACTGTTCGTGGGACGTTTTAGGCAAACTTGCAGCTCAGAAATACATAGCTGCATTTGTAGTAATAGTAATGTGTACATAAATCATTAATCAGTAAAATATGTTAAAGGGCAAACATTTAAATTTAGTAACTACGAAAACATTTAATGCTAAACAAATGTTAAGATATTTTAGATTGTCATCTGGTTTATAAGTAAAAAATATAAAACCTTTCAAAAATTTAATATTTGCTAACTCTTTTTTATTTGTCCGTGACAGTGAATTTGGGATAACATTTGCGAAACGGTAGTTGTAACTATTATCACATGTTGGACATTATAGTTAATATATTCGAGTTGGAAATATGTGATGCGGAATAACATTAGAATTGCTTAACAATTATTCACGCATGTCCAACTTTCTTCAGAAACAAGGAAATAGATTTTTGGAGAACAATATGGTGTATAATTTACATAGACTAACGATTACCTGCCGAACATAAATACTAGTACTCAAAATCACTGTACACGAAATATAAGTTATTTAAAAATGATGCAGAGCTCACGAAAAATAAAACTATTGGTATCTGTTCATAAATTTATATATGTCGCATGCGGAACGCTATTTTTTGTGGCTTGTAGGTAGCGCATACATCCTGTCCGGAGCGAAGTCTCAGATTCTTATTTTGCCGAATAGATAGCATATTAAAGTTGACTGTTCTTCTATTACTCGCTCGGAACTAGACGAATTTGAAATATATTTAGTCAAGTTATTAGAAAAAATAATTCAAGAATATTATGCAATATTTCTGTATTCTTTTGGAATTAATATCAAGCATGTAATGAAAGCGGGGTTGGAGAGGGGAAATAAAGACATGAAAAATGATTTTAAATTGTCTTTCAATCGGATATGGATCGTTTCACTGTGCCTTTAATTTTGAACACATATGCATTTCTACTTTAGCTCGAAATTTAGTTTCTAACTCTAAAAACTGCTGTTTTATGACCATGTAAAATAAAATGCATTAATTAACCTAGGAACTCTTTCTTATCGCGCATATTATCGGCTGGTCTAAAGTGCGTCGGCAGTGCACTCAGAACAGCCAACGTAATATTAACTTTTGTTCGTTTGTACATCAGCTGATACAGGATTTTGTAAATGGCACGTTGTTTGTTTCGAATCCTTCAAGTTGTCACTCACTGACTGTCAGAATCTGGCCAACTTATATGAAATTAAGTATATACTCTGCCTCATATAAAATGGCGAGATTTTGACAGTTGGACGAAAGTTGCACCAATGTTTACTTTTCGTTTATGTATCCTTTCACCATCAGCTGGTCCATCAAGTAGAGGCTGTACTTTTTATCAACACGCTGTCAGCTAATCCACTTGCAAACTGACATATGTCTAAAAATAATTAGTAGGTTATAAAAGTAAAAAAAAAAAACCTTGCAAAAAATTTAATAGGAGCTAACTCTTTTTTAATTTGTCCGATACAAAGAATATGGGTTAACATTTGCTAGATGGTAGTTGTAGCTATTATCACACTTTGGACGTCATATCTAATATAACTGGAACTAAAAATAATTCGGGAAATTTGATTGACAGTGCACTTTTATTGGCTAACAACTCACCAACGACTATCGATTGCAATGCAGTAATTCTGTNTATAGGAGCTAACTCTTTTTTAATTTGTCCGATACAAAGAATATGGGTTAACATTTGCTAGATGGTAGTTGTAGCTATTATCACACTTTGGACGTCATATCTAATATAACTGGAACTAAAAATAATTTGGGAAATTTGATTGACAGTGCACTTTTATTGGCTAACAACTCACCAACGACTATCGATTGCAATGCAGTAATTCTGTTATTACTGATACTAAAGAGTTCGAGTTGAAAAATGTGACGTGGAAGAACGCAAGAATTGCTTAAAAACTATTCACGCGTGTCCCACTTTCTTCGTTTTATCTTTACAGTATAGAAACAACACGGAAACAAGAAAATGGTTTTTCGGGAGAACAATATGGCGTATAATGTACGTAGACAAACGATTACTGGCCGAATAGAAATTACTTTTACTCAAAATCGCTGTACAGGAAATACACGTTACTTTAAAAATTATGCAGAGTTGGCGGAAAAAAAAAACAATTGGTATCTGTTCGTAAATTTGTTATATATGGCAGACAAAAGCTATACTTTTCTGGATGGTAATGCTTCGGGAAAGAGCGCATAGATGGTGCGCACTGAATGACAGGGTGAGGTGTGAGCCATTTTCTTTGCTCAAGATATAACAGCATGGCCTGCCTCATGATCCCATCTTTTTTAAAAATTCACTTTTCTTCTATTACTGGCTCGGAACGACACGAATTTCAAATATATTTCGTCAAATTATTAGAAAAAATAATTAAACTATACCATGCAATATTTCTGTATGCTTTTGGAATTAATGTCAAGCACATTTGGAAAGCATGGATGGAGTGTGGGGATACGACGACGTGAAAAGAACTCTGAAGGTTTTGAAGTTGTGTTTCATTTGGATACGGATTGTTTTATTGTGCATTTCATTTTGAACACCTATAAAGTACTACCATATCGCGAAGTTTAGTTTGTAACACTAACAATTGCTTGTTTGTGACCACGTAAAATTAAATGTATTAATTAATCTAGGAACTCTTTCTTATCGCATATTTTCTGCTTGTCTAATGTGCATCGGCAGTGCATTCAGAATAGCCAACGTAATAATAACTTCTGTTCGTTCACGCATCAGCTGATACACAATTTTGTAAATGGCTCTTTGTTTGTTTCGTATATATCAAGTTGCCACTTACTGACTGTCAGACTCTCGCCAATTTATATGAGACAGACAATAGGGATGTAGTGATGTGCACACAGCATCATAACAAACTAATACTTGTGTCACATTTTTAAGATAAGAATGTAAGAATGCTGTTTTATTAGTGCATCTTGAAGTGAGTACAGTTTTGAATTAAGAGATGGTGGTACACAGTTGTATAAATGAGTCTGTGTCAGTAGAAGTTGTCTCACTGAAAAGTTCCCCTGGTAAATGTATTGTAGTACCATAGGACATCTCGGTGCTGGATCGATTAAGATCTTTCTTCACAGCTCAGTGACTACCATGAAGAACTAAGGGAAGTGCTGTAACCCACGATGTATGTTGTTTTAAGTGGCACATGAGAGTGGCTTTCAGTGTTCGATGTTGACATTCCAGCATGGAAATTCGACTGAGGATGATAAGCTGTGGTGTTAGATGTGTCAATTCCAAACATCTTTTTGAGTGAACGGAACAGTGTGCTTTGGGAACAATGTCCTTGATCAGTTGTTATATTCTGGAGCATGCCAAAACGTGATATTCAACATGCAATAAAAGCAGTTGTAATTGCTTCAGCTGATGTGAACGAGTCCTTTTGCCCACTGACTGCCGTAGTATGTCCACACCAGACGCACCACACCGACAGGCTTGTGGGCACGAGTACATTAGTGTTTATTATTTATTCAGTTTATTTCGTCAGTGTGTAATAAATAAATAATTTGTTTTGTCGTCGGAGACAATCTGCCCAGCCACAGCCAGAGACATGTGACATTCTACATTTGGCAATACTGTGGCTGGTGCAATGAAAACATTTAGAATAAGTATTATCATTTTTATTATGTATTTGTGTAAGGGTAATTATGTTTTCTTGTGTTAATTTAGTTCATATCATTTTCCATCCCATAATCATCTTTCAGTGTATATTGTGTTTCACCGTTTCACCGCATGGCGTCAGCTGCGCCTAGGTAGCGGAAGCCGGCGCACATTTCCGGCCAGTATTCGCCAGGACTTGGACGAGCTCGGACGTACGCTCTCCCCACTCCGCAGAAGCCCTAGCAAGGACATCATCTGTCGAATAGTATCCAGTCGCATCCATTACGTTATAAATTATTATCATCATCTCTCTCCTTACTTAACTTGCATATCACCGAGGGGAGAGCGATGTTATTATTTATCGGGAATCAAAAGTGCATTTCGAGCTTCACACGATAAGACCATGTGGTCGCTTGTAGTTCCGGGCCATTCAGGCCACGTGTCTTCTGTATAGTTGAGTGTACATAACGGGGTAATAAATACCTTAACAACCAGCACCACTGTTTTTTTATTGATAATCAAGTAAGACGTGCGAGGTGACCCACAACCTCGGCAACATGTGTATGACGGAGTGTTTACCAGAGTCCCTAGGCTGTCGGCCGAACGACCCTACATCTCATCAGCTCACCGCAGAGCTGTGGCGCCGGGCACACACATATTACTTCACAACTCTGGAAACACCGCAGATCAAGTTGGCTTTATCGTCGTAGCCAAGCTTGGTCACGTCACAGCGTTCTGTTGTGAAATTGGAATGGCTTCTAACCATCAAGTGAAACGATCAACAACAGTAAGAGTAAAGTGTAATCCTTCACAAGTTGGAAGTAGACCAACAACGTCTACATGTACACGTGAGAAACGTTCACTAAGCACTGCAAAACCAGAGATTGGGGATTGTGTATGTTTTGTTACCATACACTGTTGACAGTGAATGCAGTTTTTCGCCCACAACCTGATGTCATTATTCATTCCTTGCCAAATAAATTGCTTGCCATCAATTTTTGAGTTGCTCTTATTCCTGGATGACTGAGTTTCGGTAACGCAGGACAGCATCCTGCATTCCAGACCATTTGCCACACTGCACGTATATCGCATCAACCGGCACCAGTGTACCCTCACCGCACAGTGCAGTGCCGCATGCAGTGTAGTGCGAGAGCAGGAGAGTGCAGAGTAGTACCGCACAACTTCATACCACCCACGCACCCTTCCGAGCAGGCGAGTGTATGTTATGATGGACTCGGCGCACATTAATTATAGGGATATATAAGATCAAATAACTGAAAGTAAAAGAAAGACACACAAGGCCTTTGGATGCTTGAGACACCCCTATAAATGTTTCAGTGCTTTAATTATGTTATTTGAAAATTCATGTATTTTAAATTGTTTTACTTTCATTTCATGTCAACCACAATTAAATTGTTTTAGTTCATGTGCCATGTAATGTTATGTATTTATTTATTCATGTTTTATTCAATGTTTCATGTACCTTTAGTTGTGGAAGTGTTTTAGTTCAACATGAATCGGTGCAGGGCAAGCTGCGTGCTGCCATAGTCCGGGCCTCGCGAGTTTGCCAGATTCAGTCGCCATCGAGTGTCTCAAGAGGTCGGCATGCACCGTGCCATGCTCAGGGTGCTTTCATGTTTTTGCCCCAATCATCTTTAGCTGTAATAGTCTGATGTAACTGATTGGAACCTGCCCTTTTTTGCACCTTGAGACGCCACTCCTTCCGCGAGAATATCATCGCCCTGGGAAGCTTAACACACCAGTAATTCATTGTTGTGCACATATGTGTACTTTCGCAGATTTACATATCTGGCGGGCAGCAGGCGAGAACACGTGTAAAGTTTTAACCTAGAGTGATGTAAAGTTTTGTGCAAGAGTAATTACATGCAAGTTTTCAGACTTCGTGTTTTTCATTTCAAGCACTGCCTTCGGGCGTTTCGGGGTCCGAGTCCCCTACAACCCACTTTCTCCGAAATTTATCGAAATTTACCTTGATAACCAGCATGCTCAACACCGAGATTTTTCCAGTGAAAGGCGTGAGGTTAAGCCTGAATAGGCCCACTTCATTCCGACGTATCAGGCGTAGGGAATGCCTGGTTTTCCTGTCCAGAGAGGCTCATCCAACAATTTCACCAATGGACTGCATAAATCCTGGTGAATGACCCGCCATACCCTGAGATCACCATCATCAGCAGCAATTGACAACACCTGCAGATGGTATATGGCGCCTAGTTGGGTATCCAAATCCACAAACAAACTAAAAATGTTTTTCGGAGCCTCTGAAAACTTCCCTTAACCCAATACCACCCAGCCAACAGGCGTTACTGGTCGCCCTTTGGCGTGGCATACCTTTCCATCATCATTCCTCACGTTTTTCGACCCAGATAACCTCAAAATTTCCCAGCATTTCAACCTCTCTTTGAACAATTTTCCCACATATTTCCTCCTCCCTTCATCATACAACAAGAACACGTCAGGAGCAGTGTGATCAACCCGGGACAACACTCTGACTACAGCCAGACGCCAGAACGATGCCAGTGTGGGACTGTCTGCACGCATTTGGCAACAGTGACCCAGTGGACAGCAGAACAGCATGAGTGGAGAGAGAGAGAGAGAGAAGGAGCAATTGTGCGCACATTAACAGCACTACATTCTGCAGTGGCTTCCCATCACCAAATGTCCATCGCCACTCCTATGCCCAGGTCAACAAGTGTACATGTGCAGGAATTGACTTCTGCACTGGTTTTGCAACAAAATGGAGCAGACCTCTACATGTCGTGCAAACACTAGGCGCCACAACACATCTCGTCCAGCTTAGCAGATACAGTAGCAGGTGCATCGACAGGCACGACCTGTGCCTAACATCAGCAGACAACGCCGCCCCAGACGCCACCACCGGCGTCGAGATGCGAATCGGCCCACATCAGCAGAGAATCAGCACATAACAATACAGCAGCACAGATGCCAGCTGACCCTCCCTCCCTCTTGCCCCAACCCATCACCACAACATCACCTGGCATCTCGATGCCTTCCAGGGAGTTTTACAAGGTGGGGCAGACACCCACAGAATGGTATCACTAGCAGCCCCCATAAGTACTTCTGCATCTACACCAGCAGAGCAGCATCGCCTCACTGAACTCGATGGAGGACCTTTCCTCCTTTACCTCGCCAGCTCAAAGTGATGCCCCAGGAGCACCTGATGTTTTGTAAACGGCGACGCCTATCACCATTACCATGCCATCGACGTTAAGTTTTTTAGGACATCTATAATAGCAGCATCTAGGCTGACACAGTCTCTAGCTTCGAGCAATTCACAAAACTGATGCATTTCTCTTGAGGATTAAGGTTCTCACGATAACATAAAACTAGACATTTGCACCTCTTTGAAACATCGAGCCTCGTCAATGATGATTGAAAACATACCTTACTTGTGAATCATCTTGCTTATTTTTTCCTTAATTACTGTTGCAGTTGTTTCAATGAGCTCATTTTTGGTCTCCGGGCTGGCGTGATTTATTTTTTTGTTGAGTTTATTTTAGAATGAAGAATTATATTTGGCAAACAGTTTACCAAACTCTAGAAAATTTTCTCTATTGTTAGATTCTATACCTTCCCTATGGCCTCGAAAGGACAGCCCTTGCCCAACCAAACACAAAAAAAATGCCGCACAACTTCTTCAAGTATTCATGTGTTGCTTCTTGCTGTTTCTTTTGTTTTATGATTAAATCAGCAACATACTTGTTCATGAGCTTATAAGGAACATATTTTTCAAAGCATTTTCTTTGATTCGGTGAACTGTCGGGAGACTTCAATGCCAAAGTTCCTAAATCATTTGTGTCCTTGTCTTCCAGGACCTCCCCTAGAGCAAAGGTCTGTGATGTACGCACATCATTATGCTCTGAATTTTCAGAAGTATCTGTAGGTGTGTAGCTCTGTCCAATTTCTCGCAAAGGAGCTGCTCCCTGTGTAGCAGGCAACTTAAAATATTTTCCAATGTCTACAGACATTTTCTTCAATTTGCATTTCGTCTCTTCTCTGGAAAAATTGAACAATTAAATGTCACCAATGGTGGTCAAAAGACAATTTCGAACCTAACTACAAATTAATCTCTGCATATAACATGACATTGGTGGCATATATGTGAAAAAATATGTATTGGTTAAAATATGTTTACGTTATTCGCCTCCTTCCTTCCTCATCGTGACATATATTCACCTCATGACTGTTTTATTGCCTCCTTATACTTGGTGTTATTTCAGTTGATATCTGAGAGTCTTCACTTCTGGAGTCTGGATTCATTCCTCATGGGTAATCTGGCATCAGGTGCTGCAAACTGGCTTGTATGCATTAGACATGAGACAGAATTGAAGGAGAAGGGAAGTTAGAGGATGTGAAGAGAAACTACAGCTCATAACTGTGAAGCAGGTATGTTGGTGGATCCCTCGGGGCTAGAGGTAGCATAATAGCTTACTGTTGTGAAATAGGAAGCAGAAATATTTTTAATGTATGAAGAAAAAAAAACTAAAAATACTGGAATTTTCTCACGCTACTGCCCTTATCGCGTCGTTTCGGCACCATGAAATTAGCTGTAAGGAAGACGAGATGGCAGCCAAAGAAGTAAGCTAATACATCTCGGCATGCTCGTCTCTCATTTCACAAACTGTATGGAGGTTTTATACAGTGTTTTGTAGTCCTTTACACGCTTATATTATTTCCTCCGATTTTTAAAATTTTTTGTAGTGTCAGATATATTCTAGAGGGGGCTAATAATTTTCTAGGGAAGGCGAAGCCACCCTTAGACCACCCCTTCCCAGGAATAACTGCAATATTCATAATCCATTTTTACGTCTCCGTCCATAGATTTATACTCCTTTAAACAACTTAAGCAAACTATGACAAAGGTGTATTTTATTTTTTACATTGCTCAAACCTCTTAACATATTTTATGGCATTTTTTAAAAACTATTGTCGATTCTCTTCAAAACTACACTTGTTGTCTTCTTTGGTTTAAAACAAAATACATATAAACAAACAGCCTCGCCATTGTTATAACATGTGATTTTGGCAGTTTTCTACATGTTTCGCAAGTTTATAGTTCTGAGAGTTATGTTTGCAAGAAATCAAATGTTTTAACACAAAGACGGCCACAATGCTGCTGGAATGGGCAATACATCCCAATTCACTCTTCATCGAAAATTATTTATGAAATTATTAACCATGCTATAAAATGTGTTTTAAACACGTATATAGAACATAATAAGGAAAAGCACATAAAGCGAAGAATTTTACTGTCCGCGCATTATATGAAAATAAGATATTTAATTATCAATCATACTTAGTTCTAACAACTTTTTCTGCGATTATAAGGATATTACACTTTTTTTACTCATTAAGAGACAGGTTTTATTTATATTCACACTTTATTTGTTTGATGACATTTTACAAAATATGTTGTTTTCAAGGATACAGACATGGAAACTAAGTAATAGGTAACATATAATCGAAAACACATTTGAACCTTCTTCGCTTGCTGAGGGATTAGAATTCTAAAAAATTCCTGAAATTACTTTTACATCTTTTTATATCCAATATTTTACAGCAAAGGTCATAAACAATATGTTATTGTGTCACAAAGCTATTGAGGTGAATTTTAAAACACATTTTACAACTTTTCACTCCCTAAAGGGTTGAATTTCAAAAAATATTCTAAAATTAATTTCTTGTCTGCCCACATCCAAGTCGCGGGGGACAGGAAACAGCAAAAAGTAGGGGCATTTATATAGGGGTGAAGTACATAGGGGACTTTGTGGGCACTGGGACTGCTATAACACCTGTTGGCTGGGTGATGTTGGGTGAAATGAGATTTTGTGGAGCAGTGTAAAAATTGGTAAGTGGATTTCATGATGGGGTTACCCGACTAGGCACCAGCCATCATCGGCAGGTGGTGTCCATGATTGCTGCTGCTGCTGATGATGATCTCAAGGTATGGTGGGCCATGTGGTGTTCTGTTGAGATGTCCTCCAGAATCATAAGTATATGTTGCTTTTGCAGCTATATCTCAGGTTTGGGATTTTCACCACTGGTCACCACAAAACCTGTTAACTCCATAAACTTTCCAAGCAGTACATAGGGTTCCTGGAACAAAAGCATTTCAATACCCATTTCCTCTGCCACCTTAGCCATTTCTGCAGTGACCACCACCGAGCCCTGCACGTTGATCTGTCCACAGATCACTTTATCATCAGCCATTGTTAGTACAGGCTATTTCGTGTTCATAGGCTCTGATGTAAGCAAGACACTCCCCTAAGTGAACTATGTGACCATGTACCTGGTTCTCGTCTTTACATTTTGCACATTTGGTGACGTCCTTGTTTTTGCACTCTTTGTGAGAGTCTCTCTCTTCAGCGCACATTGATCAGGTATATTTTAACATGCATCTAGTGGCAAGGTGGCTATACTTCTGGAATTATACAAAACTATTAATTCTCTTTCGGACTTTGATTAAATATGCTAATTTTATTTTTCCTAGTTATGGCTGTGAACCTAATATTAGCATGGTTATGATAAATGAATAACACTAAAATAATAATTTATATACTTTAACCTTTTTTACAGACGTGAGACATGAGTCATACAGTCTCATTAAACACTATTATTCCAGCGTGGAGGTTATGTGCGTGAGTGCGTGTGTACATGTTACATGTAGTTTCTGTATGATTTGTCTAGTGACTGTGACCTTCAGCGTACATAGTACTTGCACCTTGTTATCATTTGTCTCTCATCCTACATACACGTCGACTGTAGTTAGACTTCCCGTCACTCTTCACAGAAGGTTAACGATACATGCCTACGTGTATGTTCTTCCATGATGAGTAAGTTGTTAGATACCTCTGAGTCAGGGTACTAGTTTCGAATCTGTGTTTCGATGCATAGGTAAGTGTTCTGCACATCGTGATTCAGTCATGTCGGCTGAAGGCTATCGTGTCCGTAGCAGGGACTGTGTAACATTGGAGCCTTACGTAACACTCTCTCGGCTAGTGATCTGTGTTATCTGTTAAACTTGCCAAGATCTGCACAGTGTTTTATCGCCAGCTGACCATCTGAGCTGTTTCACATATTCCCTGGCATATGACAAAAGTCGCATTCTACCCTTGTGTAGGACTGACGATGATTGTTTATATTATCATAAACATTTTTTTTTACAGTTACCGCGACTATGTGTTTCATGTATGTTTCATATTTGTATATATCTTGCTTTTTGCATATCTCAGTTTGTTGTAAGTTATCCATCCTGAATTTTATTTACATATATATGTTTTTCATATTTATTTGGTTCGGAAATTATAGCTAGCTATGCTTAGGATATATACATGTACGTAGTCATTTTCGTTCCCGGTAGTGAGAGCTTCTGTGCGTATTCCTCAAGCGACCCATCGATAGTGAACTGAGTTCAAGACTTGACAATATATAAAAACTATTAATTTTATTTCAGACTTTTGACGAAATCTGGGCTTTTTTCTCAGTGGTGGAGGTGAACTTAATATTAGAGAGGGTTAATATAAATGAATAACACAGAAATAATTTACATACATTTACCTTTATTTACAGAGTTTACATAATATGTGTACATAATCGCATTTGAAACATGCTCGCCATCTTCTTCTTCATTCGAGCGAAACATTAATGCTTTCTGTTTTGGAAGAAGAACAATATCTGTTGTGAACGTTCAAACTGTCCTTATTCGAATATACTGCACGGCAGTTATCACATGGGTAGGTATTGTAGACGGTAGAAAATTTGCTGTTGCTATCTTCATGTCGTTTGGTCCAGCTGCTCTTGCTGAATGTCTGGCCACAATACTTGCACTCGCTTCCCGATGAACGACAAAAATGGCTTTTGCATGTATTGTTATGTCTATACAGGTTAACACTATGGGTAAACACGGCATCACAGTTATCACTGTGGAACGCTTTGTATGCTGGGTTGAACATGCAATGACAACTTTCATGTCGGCGTTAACTATATACTTGTGCTAAAAGTATTTCCACAGTAGTTAACATTGATGTCGTACTGCTTGCATCGACTCTTCAAGGGCCCTTGATGTTGATCATATGGTAGTTGGTAAGTCTTCAACCATAGATTTCATTTTCAGACTATACAATTACAGTAGTAACATTGATACTGTGTTGGTTGTAGCGTCTCTTCAGGGCTTCTCGCTGTTAGAGAGTACACACTCGTAGTGGATGAATGTAGTAGTAACGGTCTGCTTTCCTCCGCCATGCTCGACAACGGAAGGACATTCATTTTATATTATACATGCTTATACATATATATATATTCTTATAAATATTTTCCTTTTCATTTTTTTTATATCAGTTTGAATTAGTGTATAGTTGTGTTCACCTTATTATTCACATACTTTACAACTGAAATTTCTTCGCCTAACATACTGTACTTTGTACGTTGCTCGCGTAATCTGAAACTATATATATATATATATATATTTTTTTTTTTTGAATGTATATAACTATTTGTTTTATAAATATTTTTTTATATCTGTTTGCATCAGCATGTAGCTGTGATGACTCTCTTGCATGACTAATGATTCGAGAGCGTGTGGTTAGGCTCCTTTATCATTGTGCGTGGTAGTCTTATTTATGATAGACTGTTGATGACGAGACACTTTCGAGAGCCACGTATAACATTTTAAGTCCCTTTATCGTTATGTATGACAGTGTCCTTTATGTTAGGCTGTCAGCTTTATTAGTGACGTAACACTTTCGAGAGCCTCGCATAACATGTTAGGCTTATTTAACGTTGTGCGAGGCAACGTTCTTTATGATTTGCCACCGATGACGAGACACTTCCGTGAGCCACGCGTAATATGTTAGGCTCCTTTATCATTGTGCGCTGTAGTGTTATTTATGATAGGTCGTCCATGACAAAACACTTTCGTGAGCCTCGCGTAGCATGTTAGGCTTCTTTATCGTTATGTATAGTGATGTCCTTTATGTTAGGCTGTCAGCTTTGTTAGTGACGAGACGCTTTCGAGAGCCTCGCATAACATTTTAAGTCCCTTTATCGTTATGTATGACAGTGTCCTTTATGTTAGGCTGTCAGCTTTATTAGTGACGAAACACTTTCGAGAGCCTCGCATAACATGTTAGGCTCCTTTGTCGTTGTGGGTGGCAGTTTTATTTATGCTAGACTGCCGATGACGGGATACTTTTGAGAGCCTCGCGTAACATGTTAGGTCTCTTTGTCGTTGTGCGCGGAAGTGTTATTTATGATAGAGTAACGATGACGAGACACTTTCGAGAGCCTCGCGTAACACGTTAGGTTCCTTTATCGTTGTGTGTGGTAGTGTCCTTTATGATAGGCACCTAGCTTCACCAGTGCAGAGTCACTTTCGAGAGCTTCGCATACCATGTTAGGCTCCTTTATCGTTGTGTATTTTAGCATCCTTTAGGATAGGCTACTAGCTTCAACAGTACTGAGACAGTTTTGAGAGCCTCGCTTAACATGTTAGGCTCCTTTATCTTTGTGTATGGTTGGGAAGACTCTGGGATAACCCATGTATGTATGTGCATGCGTGCATGCGTGTTTATGGATGTGTGTGCATATGTATATATGTGTGTGTGCATGCATACGTGTGTGTGCATGCATACGTGTGTGTGCATGTTTGCATATGTATATATATGCATGGATGTGCTCGTGTGTGTGCGTGCGGGTGCGTGCATGCATGTAAGTGTGTGCATGTGTGTGCGTGTATGTATGGGTGTGCTCATGTGTGTGTACGGGTGTGCTCATGTGTACATGTGAATGTGCGTATGTGTGTGCGTGTATGCATGGGTGTGCTTGTGTGTGTGGGTATGCACGTGCATACATGTGGGTGTGAATGTGTGTGTGCGCACGTGGAAGTATGGGTGTGCTCGTTTGTGTGTGCAGGTGTGCTCATGTGTGAATGTGCACGTGCATACATATATATGTATATATATATATATTTATGTGTGGGTATGCAGTTGGGATTAGAGTTACTAATGCATATATTTCTTTTTCAGAACAGCGTTGAGCATCGCCGACAGAGCGTGACACAGAATATCATGACCTGTTGTTGTTAACTATTTGGGTGGGACCTGAGTTACTAATTTTTTTTCAGCGACGCCTGCCGTCAACGAGGTCTAGCCGCACTACGCCGAGCGTCGTCTGCCATCACCCAGGTCAAGCCACACGACGCCGACCCAGCTTGCCGTCACCCAGGTCCGGCCGCAGGACGCCGACCCTGCTCGCCATAACCCAGGTCCAGCCATCCGACGTCGAGCTCTGCCTGCTGTCACCCAGGTCCAGCCACACGACGCCTACCCCACTTGTCGTCACCCAGATGCGGCCGCACGACGCCGACCCTCACTCGCCGTCACCCAGGTCCAGCCGCATGACATCGGCCCCTGCTCGCCGTCACCCTGGTCCGGCCGCATGGCGTCGACGCCTCCGCTCGCCGACAAAGGTAGTCTTGGTCAGAGTTACTAATATTTTTCTTTTTCAGAACATTGCCGACGAAGCCTGGGCTCTAATGTTTTTTTTTCTGAACAGCGCATTGCCGACAGAGTGCAACGCAGAATAATGTGTCACGATTTTTTTTTAAAAGAATTATTATTTGGCTGCGACTAGAGTTACTAATTTCTTTCAGCGCCGTCAACGAGGTCCGGCCGAGCATCTCCTCCTGGTGTAGCATGCAGCTGTGGACGTGCTGCCAGGAGCAGCGTCGAACACCGGACGTGCAGCCAGCATGCAGCGTCGAACACCGGACGTGCAGCCAGGCGTCAATAAGTATCTTTCGTCACCATTAGAAGCAGAGGCCACGCAGCGCTGCTCGCATATTTGAAATTATTTTTAAATGTACAAAATAAAATATATATATATTAATTTGGTTTTTTTATTTATCATATCAGCATCCTCTTAGCTTGAGAGCTAATTTAAACGAATATTTGACATCAGGCAATAAGTAAGCAGCAACCTCAATGCTGACAGAAGACAGCTTCACCCTCCTTCAAGGGCATCGTGTGACGTAATTGTTAAAAAAAAAGGTCATCAATTTAAAAATAACACTAAAATAAATTTTGAAACAAAAATTAATTTTTTTGCACATTTAATTTCGCCTTGTTGCGCCACATAGCATCAGGGCGTGTCCTTACGACGACTCTCCGACTTTAAATAAATTTTAAACATAACATTTAAAAATTAATATATATTTTTTAAAGTTTTAATTTCGTGAGCCTCGCGCAGAGACGAGAGCGTTTTGAGAGCCTCGCGAGCCCATTTTGAGATTCGGAAAATTAGACTATGCTTGTATGCTGTGAGAAGTTGTTATGCCAGGGGGCAATGAACACGAACAGTCTTCTATTAATATGAATGGTACTGTCTTGTCAGTTTTGAGAGCCTTGCATAGCTAATCAGATAAAAAATTACATTAAAAAAAAATAAAAAAAAATAAAAAATATATATATATATATTTTTTTTAAAAACATTATGCGAGCCTCGCGTAGCCTATCAGAGACAGGATATTTTTTAGAGCCTCGCTTAGCCCATCAGCGATGAGAGCCTCGCGTACCTAGCGACCTAGCGCCGTGCACCTAGCACGTGAGCAGGAAAACTCCGTGATGACGTCATCGGCTCCCGCAGGAGACGCAACAGCTCGTCCCTCGTCCTCTGTCAGGTGCCAAGTCTCCTGGAATGCCCTATTGATGGCTAGTGTGAATTTAAGTCAAATTTGTTCGTGGAAATAACCCTAAATTAATATTGCCTTTAAAAATGTTTATATAGTCTTGTTAAAAAGACGAGTGAAATTTCTTGGCGCATGTTTGTTTATGAATGCTAACCCGTTAAGCCACAGCGTCCACGATCATTGAAACTTCGTAAATGAATGGTATTTATGACCAGTGCTGTAAACAGCAAAGCATCAGTGCCGCTGTCTTCCTTATGGCCAGCGCCACCTGTTTTTGCGAAAAGATTTACGCGGAGGCTAGACTTCACTATCCTATGTGCAACCTTACTGTCTTCATTTGACTATTGGCCGCTTGTATTTGTGTGAAGACTTTCTGTGAGCCAATAATAATTAAGTTTCTCCGATACTGACCGTCGGTGAAATGCGGGCAGACAGATAATACCCGTAACAATTCATATAATCCAATCACGAAAGTGGTTCTGAACTGAAGTGCGTTGGAACACAACTTGTCCTGAAACCTCTTCGCGAAAAAAAACAGTTGCCCCTACCTATGGCTAATCTGATTTGTGGAATTTTATCCACCTCTTTGACACGAATGGTTAATGCGAATGTCACCGAGCGTGCAGCACGTTGTTCATTGTTTACAAGATAAGTGCTGAACATAAGTAGGCACAGTGCATATAAAAAAAACATGATTGCAGCATGTGAACTGAGAAATTAATGCGTGACCGAAAGGATCAAAGTAAGAATGATACATGTACACGTTTATAACAATTTCATAACGTTAATTTATCAATGTATGGCAGTAAGTCCATTACGAAGGTAATGAGATGGAAGGATACACAACGGGAAGTGTGAAGAAGTTAAGCAAGACTTTCGTAAATGATCAACTAACAATGCCAGCTATGTATCTGCACATCATTTGAGGCTGAAGTAAAATTATTTCACGTCAGCTGAGTATTTACGTTTTCAAACAGCAAAAAATTTATTTCCAGACAATTACTTTTGGATGGAGTATATTCCAAGTTAAATGCTGAGCTGCTGTTTGACCAAAATCAATAAGTGTAGGCACAAGTCCTTTTTAAGTCCGTGATCCCAACTGCAGATCTTATGTTGACGTACCGCATAATGAAATAGTGTTTTGTAACGGGAGGTACACTTCAGGTGGTAAAATATGCACACATACAATTGCATTTAATAGCAACGATTTATTATCTTCACTGGAAATTCATAATCGTTGTGTAGCAGTAATTAATATTAACTGAAATGGTTATAAATTTTGAAACACACATACAAATACAATTTAATAAGGCACCCTGGTATCGATTTTATGCACCCTTCTAAGTGACGGCCCAAAAAAAAAAAAATTATAGAATAGTGCAGACTGGCAAATGAAAAAAAGTTTATGTTATTATTCATGTCAAACGTGTTAAAAGTCAAGATATTTTATTTACATCTGATTATAAAGTAGCTAAAATGGAGCTTAAAGCGCATGCTTGCTATATGTAAATAGACACGCTAACTTGATAAAATATAATTTTAGAAAATTTATTTAGAATTTGTCTGTTTACCAAAACTATTTCCTGTTCAATTCAATAAAAGTTAACTGTTTCTACGAATTTACNTCAATAAAAGTTAACTGTTTCTACGAATTTACTACTCATTTCGTATAATATTTTTTTTTTAACAGGTGATCTGTCCATTTTAAATCGTTTTATAACGACTAGGTAAGAAATAATTCTCAAAAACAATTAACTACCAAACAAAAACAGTTTCAAGGAGATCTCAGTAAAAATAAAAATGTTAATTGAGAGTGAAATATTGAAAGACACTTCGTATTACAATTACGATATAACATTTAATCATGGTAGAAAAGTGCCAAAGTCATTTTCGGACGAATAAGTGGGACGATATATGAACACTAGGAAAATAAGACGTACAAATATATCCAAACCAATATTGGCATGGATGCCTACAGGATTGAGTTTACGTTCGTGAGTAAACAAATCAGCATTACACGGGAAATTCATATGAGATTACTAAGGCAAGCAGATTGCGCGTGAAAACTTGTAAATAATACTGCCATTCGAGAACTACATATATTGAATATACAGGTAAAATCGCTTCAGAGTATAAATCTGACTGATGCCGTCTCCTTTACCCAGGTGTCACGCAGGCAGTCACTCAACTATCTAGAACAATGTAACGCCTTTAAATTTATTTTTGCGCGAAATACGCGTAGCAATTAATAACCTTTCATCTCCTTCACGTTACAGCTGTGGAGAAGTAGTAACAATTATATAAGTACAAATCGAAGACTATATAATTTTCTTACATAAAAATCTTTAGCTTGATAAAAAGAATTGAAATAAAGTGTGTGAACCACATTTTAAACATATTTTACAACCCGTATTCCCTCAATGACTAATGAAACGATAGCTAAGTTTAAAAGCAATTTTACTTATTTCCCATACGCATTGTATGTTGCTTGACGCTCATTAAAGATATTTTTTATCTGATAGTAAATGACGCTTTCGTTTTGACTACAGTTGATTCCAATTAACGCTACTTATCCATGTATCGTTGCAATGCCTTNTGCCATTCGAGAACTACATATATTGAATATACAGGTAAAATCGCTTCAGAGTATAAATCTGACTGATGCCGTCTCCTTTACCCAGGTGTCACGCAGGCAGTCACTCAACTATCTAGAACAATGTAACGCCTTTAAATTTATTTTTGCGCGAAATACGCGTACAGATTAATAACCTTTCGTCTCCTTCACGTTACAGCTGTGAAGAAGTAGTAACAATTATATAAGTACATATTGAAGACTATATAATTTTCTTACATAAAAATCTTTAGCTTGATAAAAAGAATTGAAATAAAGTGTGTGAACCACATTTTAAACATATTTTACAACCCGTATTCCCTCAATGACTAATGAAACGATAGCTAAGTTTAAAAGCAATTTTACTTATTTCCCATAAGCATTGTATGTTGCTTGACGCTCATTAAAGATATTTTTTATCTGATAGTAAATGACGCTTTCGTTTTGACTACAGTTGATTCCAATTAACGCTACTTATCCATGTATCGTTGCAACGCCTTCGTCTACTAATGATGTTGCAGCGAAACACATATAAATGTTTCCAATATCGAATTAGTTTGCAATAAAATAAAGTAACNGTCTACTAATGATGTTGCAGCGAAACACATATAAATGTTTCCAATATCGAATTAGTTTGCAATAAAATAAAGTAACGCATGTTTACGTGTTTGTTTCCGATTGGTTCAGTGAATGGGCATCACATTTACATGGAAAGTATTGTAAGTGTCTGTCGTGTCGTGGACTTGCGCTGAGCTCGCAGACGCGTGTGGCTGGGCGAGTCCGCCCGGGAGGGGCTCTCCTCAACTTCTTCTCCACGTCACTTCTTGATCTGGAGAACGCCCAGCTTGTTCTCCTCAGCAGCGCTCACCTCGGCGTCCTCCGCGAGCTGGTTCCACGGCTGCTCCTCCACGGACCCGGATATCATGAAGAAGGCGAAGGGCACGGCGGATATGATGGCGGCTATGTAGAACACGAGCCCCCAGCCCTCCATCGTTTGCTGGAACAAAAACAATATTATCATTATAGACGATGGATTATCACGGCAAAAAAAAATTGACTGCCTCTCAGTTTCCAAAGCACCGTACGCATGTCAGACAGTTTTCTTTCAGTATTGGATGTCGTGCATTTACACAGAAAAAAGTATTGTATTGCTGTAACAAAAATTAATTTTGAGCCATTTTTTGAACCGTTATGTTGTACTAAATTTTATAATGCCGAGACAAAGTTAATAATGCAAACAGTTTACAAAGTTTTGTATTACTATAATGCAAATACACAGTTTAAGTTTTTTTTGTTTAAAAGGCTATTATGTAATGTTTCTACAACCAAATGTTGCATTACGCTATAGATACCAGGAAGAATAAAATATTTGCGTTACTACGACAGTAATGTCCAGCCAACACCAGTCAACGCTGACTTTACACTAACTTCTCTTGTTTCGTGATGGAACATTCTGTAGTCTCGCTGCGTTGCAAAATGGCGGATACTAGTCGATAACACTGTAAATTGAAACCACTATATTTAAATTTTAAAGTATAGAATCAGGACTAAATGTAACGTAGATCAACTTACTAAGCAGTTTATTGAAGTATCTCTACATAACGAGTGTGTGCTGCAGTTTGCCATTATATGCCGTAAAGCACCCTTATATAAAACGCTGTTGCTACAGTTTAANATAACGAGTGTGTGCTGCAGTTTGCCATTATATGCCGTAAAGCACCCTTATATAAAACGCTGTTGCTACAGTTTAATCCAAGACCAGGTAGCATGGGATTCGGCCATTTTTTTCCTTGCAGCTCGTTACTGTCTTAAGTCGTCCGAGAAGTATCTTACAGAATTTGATACACTAGAATAATTAACTAAATATATACATGTGATTGAAGTCTGACTGGTCCTGAAATTGATGTGCAAACATTTTGTTTCCAGCAGCAAAAATAAAACTGAAACTACACCTAAGTTACACGAAAATACCCAAATAAAACCTTGTCCTTGATGCTGGCAGTATGTGCGATTGCGCAAATAGAATCTATAACAACTTTTAATGCATTCCGTAATGACGTTAATNCTTGATGCTGGCAGTATGTGCGATTGCGCAAATAGAATCTATAACAACTTTTAATGCATTCCGTAATGACGTTAATCGCTCACCCGGTTGTTGGTGATAGCACCAGCAACAGTCGGCGCTACGATGTGCACGCAGCCAGTCAGAGTGGAAATGACGGCTGATATGGAGCCGGCGAAGTTGACAGAGATGTCCAAGTGGTTGAGCAAGCTGCCGCCGAAGAAAGCTCCGTTCAGCACCATTGTGACTATGAACAGCGCCACTAAAGCCCCCACGTTGCACCCGACCAGAGGCACGCAGAACAAGATCACCGCTGGCCCGATCATCGCTAGAACCAGAGACACAGACATAAGTCATTTTGTTGTGANAATTCAGGGGCGTCAAAAATGATCTAGTTGTTTACTGCCTGGAAATATCTTGGGTGTGTATTAGCTGGCATGTTAGAGACTGGCTTGAAGGTGCTCAACCAGGAAAGGAAGCACAACGAGCCTGCGCATGTCTTCAGCGCACCGCCGTGGATTCAATGACCCTCGCGTAACCATCGGTGACGAACGACGATCTTTTAGAAGGTTTCCCAAACCATCACGTCAGTAGGAGACTCGTATCACTGTGAAATGAGGCAGCGATCGTGGCGCACCACTGCGGGTCTTCAAACTATGCCTCAGTGATCAACTGTTCCCGAAGTAAAGTGTGATTCGTTCCTAAAGACAATAGGCAGCTGGTCCGTGTAGCATTCCACGTTGCTCTTTGCTGACACCACTGCAAACAATAGCGTCGTTATTGAGGTGTTAACTGCAGGGCACATAAAGTTCGCCTGTGTGTGTGTGTGTGCGTGCGCGCGCGTGTGTGTGCGTGTGCGAGGACTGTAGAGTATTTTTGGTAGAGATACGGTACTCAAGTGAAGCTACCAAATGTCGCAAATGTCACTAGGTGACATACAAAGAAGCTGGCAAGTCAAATGGCCATGCTTTGAATTGGTACTGTTGGGATTATCCAGAACCAGTCAATCGTGTATATGTACATTCAAGTATTCATTCCTCCTACTTGACGACTGTTTCGTACATCTCCTCGGCATGCCTATCACTCACCAGTTCCTCCTGTCAAGTCTTGATCTTACCACATCATAAGCACTGCTCTGAGGACTTTTAATTTATGCCACACGAAAAAGAACGGCAACTCCCTAAACTCCCTAGTACGATATTATGTGCGTTTGCTTTTTTTTTTTTTTTTTCTTAACCGTTTGCTATTATCCATATTTCTGAACATTCACTTTTACCGAATGATTTTTACAAGGTGCACAAATTCTTGCAGCATTTAGTGTAGATTAATCTGAAATAAATTCGGTCACAATCTAATTTTTTTTAAATCACCATTTGATTTCACATAAAAATCTTACATAATAAAACACGTATTTTTTGTATTCATAATTTTTTATGTTATCTTACGAGATGAAATAAATTAAGTTTTTGGCATAGAATTTTTGAATGTGGAAGGCACAGAAGGGACAGACACACAGACGTGAAAATCATCTCGCAAGTGTTTCTTTCCAAAGCAACATGGTCCTCAAAAGTAAGCGAAGCTGGAAAGCATTTATTTATGAACAAAAAATGTTACTATAGTCCATTTTTTGTTACTTCCAACTATTCTGAAGCCCTGCTAATGTTAAACTACCAGGAAATTCCTCCGCCTCGTGCAAAGAGAGCTTAACCAAGCCTAGAAAATTATACGAAAGTGACAACGCACCGGCATTCTAGCGCACTCAATATAATATTATTTTGCATAAGAACTATTTTTGACTAGGTATTACCAACACGTATTTTCTTTCTATTTTCATTCATATTAATTATAAAATAAATATTATATTTGTTAGACAAAATGTAAGCGAAAGTTCAATTTAACCAAAAATAAGATCATTTTATGTTAACACAAGTATAAAACGATTGTGATACATTCCATATTTAGGAAGCAGCGAAACACCTCATATATACGGTAATTTTTCAAAGTTTTTNTAAAACGATTGTGATACATTCCATATTTAGGAAGCAGCGAAACACCTCATATATACGGTAATTTTTCAAAGTTTTATTCAAGAAGAATCGTGAATATATCATAATACAATTCTAATATATAAATATTTTAATAAATATGCCATAAAAATGCGATTTGTTATTCTTATATAATTCCTACAAGAAGTTTTGGATTTGAATAATTTTAACAGTGCTATAACGGNGATTTGAATAATTTTAACAGTGCTATAACGGACTTATTTTCAACACCTAAATGAGATTTACTTACCAATATAAAAAACATTTACTAGCTCTATTTTATTGTGGATGATATAAAAAAAGGAAGAACACAACTAGCTACATTTGTGCACATACCGCATTGAGAAAGAATGTTCGTTAGTGTTAGTTTAATCAAATCATGTTCTCACCTATGCCATTGAAGATCCTGTAAGCTGTGAGATGGCTGACGTAACCTTTTGATCGCAGCCACTGTGATAAGAAGGCGCAGAAGACGTTGCTCACGAACTGGAATATGTGCGGAAGGGCAGACAGATACGTGGTCTGCGGGAAACAACACACAATGTTTTTTTAGTGTTCTTGACACACGACGCGAAGTCCATCAAGTTGGCAAGGGCCATTTTCCACAGGCAGAAACTATATTTTTTAACTTCAATTTTTTGTGTTACGTGAGTGGTGTTCTTGGTAAACACACACCTTTCCCTCTTTGGAATTTAAAAAGCGGATTTCAACATTATAAAACTAACAGTGTTAAAAGTGATAGGCAATTACTAAATTCTAGCCAATTATTTACGAACACAGTTCATTTCCTCTTAACAAAATATTTCAACCAACGTGGCAGACGTAAGAGATGCTGTGATTATTACTATCAGGATAATGTAAATCAATATGGTATGGAAATCCTTTTATTGTCAAATGAGGACAACATTGTCTTATTCCAAATAATTAATTTTTGTCACACTGTAACATTATTATTTATTATAGTATATTAGAAAATTAATCTTTTGTTTCCGAAACCCTCAATCCAAGAAAATTATACCACGTGGACGGTTATTGAAGTTATATTTATTTTGGAGCGTTGAGGGTAAAAGTTTAGTGTGCAACGGAAGTTGCGCGCGCACAGTGTAACGAAATTCGACAGTGAACGTGGTAGGGGTATGACGCAACGCGCATGCGCGTATCGTCTAGCTATATACAAACGCAAGGTACACAACATAGCACGTGGTTATATTTAAAACAGACAGAAAATCGCAAATTGAAAAACATTTCATTTATGTTAATAATTCATTGCATATATATTATTTATTAATTTTACTTACATTGCGCCGTGAAAAATTTGTTAGTGACAAAAATTGTATAATACAATTTTGAAAGTGTTTTCACGTATTTGAGGTTATGCACGAAAAATTTATTTTAGTCATGCCAAATAAGTATAACTTCTCACGCGCGCACATAAGTACACGCACATAAGTACAAGCACCCCCCCCCTTTTTTTTGTCAAATCATACTTCACACAAAATAACATGTTTTGACTTTTTAAAGACTTTTTCGCAAAACACAAAATTGTATAAAATATTGTATCGTAATACAAACATCTCGACCTAAGTCAAAATGAACTCTGCTTCATTATGTAAATATAATTCCCTTTTGAAAAATTTGTTATACAGCCGGGGTGGCCCCTGCTGCCTCTTTGCACAACAATTTTAAACATTTCGTTTCGATTCTTTGGTGGCCGTGATTTCTTAAGCGTCTTGGTAATATGCCTAGAAGGCTGGACATGTGGTTAGTACGTGTCAAAAATCCAGCATGACTGAACCGAGGAAGCAAGAAGTTACTTCTAAGACCAGTAGACCCCGTCGTCTGTAACCTTTCTGCTCATAACAGAATAACGAAAAATCTAATTTTTGTGTTTCATAACAAATTTATTTCCTTTTATGCTCATAGGCTAACAGGATTTTCATCTAACCGGAGAGGCATCATTTTCACATTAAAGAACTACAGCGGCATGTGTTTGACACGGAAATGAAAATAAATCCATCGCCAATACAGCCGCATGGGATCAAACCCAAGGCATGAAGAATTTGAGTCAAGTACACTGTCATATGGCCAAGCATGCTGTGTGTACATAAACGCATACGCTATAAGTAAGAGACCTGGGAATTTCGAGGGTTCAAGCGGTGCTGAAGTTGACTTGAAACATATGAGCTTGCTTGTTACTTTTGTGTTTGGGCAACTGGTTTCCTGAAAGCCCTGCAAGATTGCGAGTCAACGATAAACATGTAGAACGTGTGTGTGTGTGTGTGTGAGGTGTGTGTGAGAGAGAGAGAGCGATTCTACGTACAACGTTAGTGGAGTGGAGTGGAGAGATTTGGGCGGCTTTTAACAACAAGGCCTTGAGAACCGATGAGGATGAAACGACGTGTAAATGTAGCAGAGCCAGAATGCAAGGGTGGGGGGAAACTGGAGATACCCGAGGAAACCCGCCGACCAGCGGCATAGTCCGGCACGATTCCCACGCGCGATATCCGAAAGCGACCCCTCTGGGAATCGAACCCGTTTCGTCTTGTCGGGAGGAGAGCGCTCTAGCCGCTATACCGCCGCGGCCACTGCAACATTAATAATAGGTAGAGACCGGGAAAATTCGCGAGTTCAATGACCTGCAGGCTAGACTCTACAGTCTTATGTACAAATATGCCGATATTAAATGCACATTGGTTGTCTGCTGTCACAGTGGAAGGCGGCGATTGGGCCAGCGTTCTCCAAGAGGTGTCAAACACCGTAAATACATATAGCTAGGGGCAGTGATATTTCGCGAAAAGATTTCGAGACAAGATACAGTCCAAAGCACTGTAGGATCGTCCAGCTTTTTTGATTGGCTAAAAAATGTTCTGGCCCGTGTTAACCGTTTGCGCACGAATCACGAAGGTTCAGTGTCGGAGTTACTTAGTCCTGAGTGGCTTGGTCGAAGACGGACACGGCACCAGCAGTCAATTGAGGTATAACAACAGCTGAGGTGTGTATATAGTATTGAAGTCTACTGTGTGCTCCGATTTTTACGCGAAAAGTCACTGGCCCTACCAATAGCTAAAGTTGTATCAACACACGTGTTTTGAATTATAGCATGTCTCAAAATGAATTAGCGAATTTTTCAGGTCTCTAATAATAGGAAGTAGTGCTTATCATGAAAGAACCAACCAATGAATGAGTGGCAGTGCCTGGCTTTTACACTGAATTGTCAATTCTAGCCTGACCGTCAAATGACCACGTGAAATTTCCGAGAGTCTAGCTAGTTGTATTTATGTGCATGAGAAACGTATTTCACATTAAAAATATGTTTCTTAGTTTGACACCCTGCAACTTAACTTCATACTGTCAAAAATCTGACTTATTTACTGCAGAATCGGTCATTATATCACCGATCCCTCATTAAGTAAATTCGAACTCATTAAAAACTCTAAATAAATTTTTCAAAGAATACTATTGTATTTATTTAAGTTAAATTAACATGAGTACTGCCATGAACCACTGACTATAAAAACGTTAGCAGTATCATAGGTCTCAGTATTAACTAATAGTACAAAAAATATCATTTCAAGTGTCCGCGGACATTGTGCCTTTCAAAAATGCATTCATGCGAACGAAATACAATTGAAAAACCTGAGTTACTTTTTTAATAATATACTCAAAGAGTTTAAAACTACGTTAAAGTTACTCTACAAAACGTTTTTGGAAATAGTTAATTAAATGTCTAAAACTTGCTGATAAAACAGGTATTGTGTTACGTAAGTAGATAGGTATGGTCGATTCTGGCATAAGGGGATCTAGGATAGGTGCTAGGCGCCGGCCGATCCTCATGTTGTGACGTCACCCGAACACCATATTGGATCCAGGTGACCTTTGACATTGACACGTGACCTTGACCCTGTACCCGTGATCTTAAACCCAAAACATCCCAAAAATTGCAGAAAAATGATGAAATCCCAAAATATTTATAAAAATTATAAATATAAAAAAAATATAAAAATATTTAAAGATGTACATATAAGAGGTCCGGGGTTCGATGACAGGTGGATCGACTAAGCTCCCGAAACGACCGGCCCTCGCCAGGTCGAATAGTGTTCATATCGTCAGCCATGTTAGATGTTATGACCTTGACCTTTAATCTTGACCTTGGATGACCTTAAAACCAAAAAATGATAAAAAATTCCGAAATTATAAAAAAAAAATAAAGAAAATTCTACAAAATTAAATTAAAATGTATTTAAAAATAAATAAATAATTATTAAAAATATTAAAAATGAACATTTCCGGAGGTCCCATTACAACCGACCCTCGCCAATTTTTGTATTGGTTATTTAATAGGTAAATTACTAGTATTCGCTCTACACCTTCCACGCCACGCCATATCTACTGTCCATTAATTTTAGTATCATCCTCTATAACACACTGGTAACTCATATTTCATCCACCAGAGATAAGTTACTATCGACAAAAGTGCTATCGACCTGTACCGAATGGTGACGAAATTATGTAAATCGCAATATTAAAATTTTTAAATCTATTTTTAAGTCTAGTTATTTTTATTAAAATAGTTTTTATATTAAACGGGTTTTTTTAATAAATAAAACACAACATATTTTCTTTACACAAAATTTACTGTACACATAATAAGATATAAATAATCAGCAAAAAATTCATAATATTTATCAATCTTCTTCGAACAGAGTCCATATTACATATTTTAATCTGCAGATCTTCAGTTATGATTTTTGGGTATCTCATATTAGGCTGAGCAATTATTTTATGGTGGTAAGCAACAGTGCTCTACAAAGGGCCACACAAATCGCAGGGTCGCTACGAAGACCTTCGACACAAGCAGCAGCAGCAGCAGTACTTGTCTCCGATTCACCATCCATCACATTATCATTGCAGTGTAGAACTGACTCATTTTTTTATCGATGGCTCTGTGATACTAGTACCAACATCCAGCTCATCGACACCAGGTCTGTTGGTAGCAGAACCGCCATCAGCAGCCTCAGGAGTACACATTGATGGTCGTCGACGAGTGGGTGCAGGTTCATCTCTGGAACCAAGAGGAAGAATCATTCGTGATGGGTGCTGACACTAGCGCCTGGCGTCGGCGATGCACTCGGCGCCGTCTGGTCGGCTGTATCCTTCATGGACCCAGGTTGCTGGAAGCGGATCGATGGTTCGTGCCCCGCCTGGAGCGAATCCACACCACAGTCTGGCACGTGGATGGTACCATAAGTCTGTGCCTGGGCGATGATCTTGTCCACGGTGCAAGGAAGGTGCGTCTGCGGCATAATTTGGAACTCGACCCAGGCCGATGCTCCCAGACAGTCCAATTGAAACTGCTTTGGTTTGAAGACGATTGGAAAATGTGCGAATCGCCAGTGCTGCATGCCTGCTACCATCTCGGTATAGGTGCGCAAATATCCATCTTCTGCGATGAAACTATACTCCAAGCTACTGTAGTCAGGCTTGGTGCTTGCATAAATGTTCGTAGGGCAGAATGGAGTCATGGTGACGATCAGAACTCTAGGCGACGACTAAACGAGCTCGTCGATTTTTCCCACTTATATATAATATGGATGTCGATTAGGTGTGCCACCATACGAAAAACTAAATTCCCTCACATTTCGAAACGCTCGGGTGACTTCCTGTCTCGTCGTAGGCAGCCGGTTCCCAGCCCACGTATCAGTCACACCATTTGCGCAGTAGCTGCACGTTCTTCAGTGCGCAGACATGACTATGCGAATCGTTGTAAAGTTTCGCCAGCTTGCGAAGCGAAGGACATCCATACTTGGCCTGTACATCGATAATTTCCACTTCAAAATTACACAAGTCGCTATGCCATTTTTTCTGCTCAGGTCCTGCTACGCGAATCGGGGTCTTCGGGTACTGCATCAGGAAGTTTCGCAGCACGTTTCCCACCTGACGGTATGGAATATTGCCTTTGTCCCACTGCAGTCCGTGGTAGTAGTTGGTTAGCCAGGCGTTTGTTTTCTTGCTCTTCTCGTCCAACAGTTTCAATGTATAAGGGGGGCGGAAGTTGTGGGTTCGGGATTTGCCATCGCCGTCGTAAGACATTGCGATCTCCTTTAGCACGAAGCCATTTTGGCCCGGGAAACCCTGCAGATTACAGTGCAGTTTGAAGTTGAATATGCTCGACGACGAATAAACAGTTCTAGTTTGAAAACAGTTATATTTATATATTATCAGCTGCGTTTATGACCGTATTTTGGTGGTTTGGTCTCTGCAACTGTACAATACAAGCAGGTGGTGAAGTATCAGGCAGAATGCATACATGTTGACAGTAATATTTTCATATGTAGTGAATTCGATCCTGCAGTCGATCACATTGGAGGTATTACACTAGTCCTGTTTATTCACATAGAATACCACGAGAAGGGCCAAACTCTTGAAAGTATCAGGGCTCAGTATCGTGGATTAGAGGTGTCCATAATATGCATTTTGGAATGGAGCATACATCTGATATGCCAGCAGGTACTGGCCATTTTCAAAGTTCATGTTCATTTCAACGTGTGGATAGCTTTTGCTATTCAAAAATATTTTCACATTTTCTATTTGACATGTGTCGAATTGCGAACGACTCACTCTCTGTGCTGTCTTCCGGTCTGTAACTCAACGATGATGTACCTCGGTTTCACAGAAGCAATGCTACACTTCACCATCCAGTTGGCTGGCTTGATGGCAATGCAGAGTATGTATCGAGACTCCACGGCCTGAAAGCCACATCAATGTTTTTGCCATCTTCCAAATTATTCAACATATTTATGCGTTATGCAGTGCTCAACTGCATATGAGGCAGGCAGAATCTATTCGATAGATTGTAGTTTCAGTCCCACTGTCTCCAGGTTTTCTCCCATACCCACGATCGTGTCTGCATGCATATTAGCTAGAAGCAGCACAAGTTCCAGCTTCGAATTGAAGATAATTCGTTTGCAGTCTTCGGCAAATCCCAATAGCATGAAGAGCGGGATGCACACATTGAACTTGCATCCAGGGTATATAGAAACACTGTAGTCATCTTCGATTCCACATCCTGCCATCTCGGCTGCAGATAGCTCATTCTGTGTGAGCGAAAGGTAATGCTTGATCGTTGAGGTTATGCCGATATATCGTGACTGGTCTACCTTGACACCATTGAGAAAATACGTGATGCGATCGTTCAGGTGAAGAATTCCATTGCTCCTTATTTTCGTTGGTGCTTGTTTGGACCCATATTCTTTCATTATAGTTGCCCTAATTCGCAGGAAAGACTGACAAGAAAGACAGATATCTTGGTGTTGGACCGCAATCCGAACTTCCGATGGTAATGTGAATGGTTCGATCACGAAAGACTAATATGCATTAAGTTCCACCTTCGTTATGCTGTCTTCAAACAGGGCGCCTCTTCGCTGTTTAGGTAATCTTCCACTTTGAAGCCAAGACTGCGGAGGAAAATCTCGCTAGCATGTGTTAACTTCTTGGAGACCTGCGATGTACTGATTGCAGGTATTGCACGGCACTTTGTTTAATTGCTTCTGGTCACCGTAAATCTTATTGCCATCTTCTCAAATGCAGGCGTAGGGTGATTTCTTCGTTTCGAAAGTTCACCATCTCTCCATGCTGATTGATGACTGTCACGAGCAGCTCATGTGCTCTATTCGTGACGACCGGAACGTAAATGATGCTTTGCAGTGCTACGACCAGTTCATAACCTGGAGGGACCATATACGAAAATTCATACAGCGTATTGCTCGGCCTGCCATTGAGGCATATGCCACTCGCTAAACTGCAGTTTATTCGTATCACATTGACTGGCAAAATGTTTACGGGCCGCGATAACTCATGCGTTTTGACAGCTTCGTAGATGTGTGGCTCGAACCCCAGCATCGGTCCGATAGTATCCAGTTTCGTAAAGTCGATATCTTCGCTGCATCTGATAACACTCTTCAGAGTATTATGATTCTCATGTAGTTCGAAATCTGTGTCGGAGGACAGCGAATCTTCAATGTACCTTGTAATTTCACCTATTTCACAAGAGTTTATGGGCTATGTTACCTCGTTGGGGACATTACCGCTTTTTACGAGGTATATCCTACATTTTTTTCGTCGATGTTCGGTATCGCATTGTAGGTTTTGAGATTTGATCAGGTCTATACACAATTTCCCTTCCAGGTCGAGCAGCGAAAATTGTACCGCACGCAGCTAGAAGTATCATCGAAATAACTGATGGTTTCCCTTCGATGTATAGCCATTTTATACAATTACTTGTACGAACAAACCAGGAAACGAAGACAAAAATGTCCCCAGTTCCATGTGTTAGGCATCTGCTCCATCCCGTAGTTTTAAGTCAGGTTCGTTCCTTTCAGATACTGTCGCAGTTCGAGTGGAGGGCGCTAATTCCCAAAACTGTAATAATAGTCAGCATGTTTATACCATTTTACGTAAGCCACCCATCGTGTACCAGACCCGGCTGCTGTGTCCAGATTAATTATGGTGCACGCTTTACATTTTGGTTTCTGTGGCAATTTGTATCTCATAAACTCTCCTCTAAAATTAGGCATTTCCAATTAGCGCGCACACAGTTCCAATCCACGTTTGTGAGAGGTCGTTTCGGTAGAGATTTCATTATCGCCTCTTCCTTCTGTGTCGCTTTTGCACACTTCTGCCTCCTACTGGGTATGGTCTTATGTAGAGATCTCAGTGGTTTTTTTTTACCCATGACGATAGCTTCATATATTTGCATCGTGTCTTTGGGTCTTGGATAACTGCTTCCGTTCATTCGATGCTGTGCTGATGGCTCGGACGATACCACTCGTGCCTCCGATTAAGCCTCCGAGTGCAGGCAAAAGCAATGGAAAAAATCCACCAGTAGGTGTTTTATTGGTCTTGCATGCTTTTCTTCTGTTTGTCACAGCTTTTTGCTTCACTTGTGCCTTTATCTTGCTCTCTGTTTTTGTTCCCATTTTAACCTGTGTCTTTATCTTGCTCTTATCACCCATGCCCATCTTTACCTTGGCCTTCATCACTCTGGATACTCCCATGCAGCTATTTTTTCTCCGAGTACGGTGTCTGATGTTTTTATTATCTCGTCGGCCTTCTGTGCAAGTATCTTGCCTTCCTGGTGCCTAGCATGCAGATCCTTGTTTAGGGAGAAAGCGATGTCGTGCTGCTTGCACGTCTCGTCCAGTGCATTTATGCCGGTGTCACAATGTGACAGCCTTTTAGCTATCTTCGTTCCCGACCCGCAGAACTTGTATCCGGGAATGTGCAGCTCGAACGGTAGATTATTTATCAGCATATCAACGACACCTTTTCCGAACTTGACGTTACTTCTTCGAGGCATCGTAGTGAACTGAGCGAGAAATGTAAAAAATATGATTATTTTATACTTATCCAGTTTCTTTCTAGACTCGGAACAGTATGGACGCAAAGTACTAATGATGCATCTGTTTTGTCGTTTCAGCAGTTAAGCATTTACAGCTTTGCTCAGCATGCATCGACATGAAATAACGACCTGCAAGATGAAAACTTCAAGTATGACATTTCAATGCAAACTTTGTCAACATCAGTTTACCTGAAGAGATGCTCTATAGAGACATTGTAAAATTTGCAGCACTGATTCTATGCAATCACAATGAGCACCACATTTACCACAATCAGCCCCACACACACCACAATCAGCACCACATGCACAACAATCAGTACCACACGCACCACAATCAGCACCACATGAACCACAAGATAGTAGTGGTAACATACACATATTATCAAGCAAGATATCTCTCTACCCATATGTATTACTGCTGAAGTTGAATCTTTCTCCCACGAATTGCAACATGGAAGCCTATTTCCGAATACAGTGCACTGTATCATCACAGGACCATCAAATTTTGGGAAAACATGTGTCCTACTGAGCCTGCTGGAGGAAGAGAATGGCCTTCGGTTCGAGAACATGTACCAATATTCAAAATCTCTCCAGCAACCAAAAGATCAGCGACTGGCCTGAGTACTGCAAGCTGTGGATGGTAATGTTATTCCCCTTGCAGCGGTAATGAAGTAGTCATTCCACCGAGTGAAGCATTGCCAAACTCGATATTCGTCTTTGATGACATTGCTTGCGAGAAACAAAAGTGCATACAGGATTACTTTAGCATGGGACGGCGCGCAAAGGCGGACTGCTTGTACCTCGGCCAGACTTATTCGCTCATACCCAAACAGTTGCTCCGTGATAATGCAAACATTTTGGTGTTGTTTCATATGGATGATATGAATTTGCGGCTTGTTTACAAAGATCATGTAAATATGGACATGCCATTATTGGATTTTAAGCATCTGTGTGCCTTGTTCTGGAAAGAAAAGTGTGAATTTTTGACGATCGTTTTAAGGACTGGCCCCTTTATAATGGGTGGTACCGACAGGGATTCGATCAGTTAATCGTCGACCATCAAGAATGAGTTACAGCATATCGAAATTCAGGCAAAGTAGTCTAAAGCTGCGTCTTAACAAAAACGAAGACGAAGGTTGTCTCGTACCACGAAAGTATGGAACCTGTGATGCTGATAGAAGAATAATTCGAAATGTTGGCGAACCCGAACGATACGAGAATGCTGCTACTGAAAATTTCGTCCTCGAAGCTGGTAATGCCATCATCTCAGAACTGCGCAGTATGTTGACTGAACAAAACACATTCTTTTGCAACTATCTGTCCGAGCTCGGGATGAAGATGGAGCTTATGATGACTGAGATCATCCGCGATATGGTGGCCATGGACGAGCACATAACGAGTGTTCAAAGGCAAACTGGCGACAGATTGAATGTGGCATCTGCACAAAATGAAGAGAATCAGAAAGGGCTATAATATTCCATAGATAATACATTCGCTACCTCGATTTCCCGTCTCGCCATGAAAACGAATATTCAGAATCACAGTAGAGACATATTGGATGCCTGCAGCGAACGCCTGGGCAAGATCGAAAGTCTTTTGATGGAGATGCACGACTAAACCTATAAAAGAGAGATATAGTAACAATTTTTATTCAGTGTGATGTCGGACATTGCCAGCGACCTGCATCGTACGATACGGTCTGTACGCTCGAAGTATTTGCTTGCCAAGAGAGCAAAAATTTCATGCGACCTTATAAATGAAGAAATTATTAAGCCAGTTACTCGTTGTCTCGAAGAACTCAGGGAGAGCGACGGAGCTCCCGTAATCGTGAAGACTGAAATCGACGATACCTCTGAGCGTATGAAAAAGCGAAAACATGATAATGTACAAACGGATCGGGACGATGGAATGGATGCGAATTTACCTCACAAGAAAAAGGTACGAAAGAGAGTCTTTAAACCCAATGCTCGCTACCTACTATCGTACACATCTCGCAATAATGACACGATATACGGTATATACAGACATAATGATAATATGGTGGTCAGGTGACGTCACAACATGGCGGCCGACAGGCGCCTGGCGTATATCCCAGATACTCTTATGCCTGATTCGGCCAAACCTATCTACTTACATATGTAACCATAACATATTATTACCTCATTGATGTTGAAGTGCAGGAAATTTCTCATGTAGAGTGGCAGCTCTGTCACGAGAGTGCCGGACAACCATTGCACAGACATGTTGACCACTATTATCGCCCAAACAGGTACTGACGTCAGGATTTTCAGCCATGGGACTGACAATATTTTCTGCAAAATATTTAAGTGTATTACAAATTGCTTACTTAATAAAATGTTTTCATACAAAGCTATAAATTGTTGAATTTTAGAACAATACACGCCCATGCATTATATAATATATATGTATATATGTATATATATAATTTAAACTTTGCAATGAGGAAATATGGGTCCTAAATACTTCTTGCAAAAAATAAGTTAAAAGGTACTCTGTAAACAATCACTCATAAACAACATGTTTAGGAAACACGGCACGTGATTCGTGACCGGAAAAGAGAAAGAATGATGTAGGGCACTCATGGTCCATCTCAAATAATAAGGGCTGTAGGGCGGAGGGCGGCAAGCACATTATGCAAAGTACTTGCGTTAGAGAAACACAAATTGGTATACGTATCAATTAAACTACGATCTTGGATAAAATTAATTTATGGTACGTCATAAACATCCCCATTATTTAAATAGTAGTGGTTGGCACCCTTTGATTGCATGCAACATTTACACCGTGGGGTTAAGTTGATTGTGGATACCATCGGATGAAGCAGGAAGTCGTAATTAGCATATAAGCCCCACTAGTTGCAACGCTCTAGGACCCACCGTTTCCGGTTAAATCGCTAACTACGTGTCTAGTGGTAGCAATACCACGGTTTGATGAGTAGGCAACCCTTCCTGCACCCGGAGGAATGCAAAGGGGATCCTATCCTCTCCCCGAATGAGTATGGCCAGGAACCAACACGCAGTAAACAGAGCATTAGGAAATGTGCTACACCGAAGTGTAGCTGTGTAGGTGGCAGATTGTGCAGCCCAGGGTAGAAATGAAGAAAACAGTATGTTGGTGGTAACTGTGACTGTATCCGTGGCAAACACACGTTTGGTGCGTCCAGTGATGATGTGTGATGTACCATGCAGTCGGTGTTGCAATACATTGCTATTAGTGATAATGACTTAATAGGCCCAGTAGCGTGACTCTGCACTAATTTCACAGCAAATGTTCGAAGTGTGCCCCTCCAATGTCAACGTAGCAGTTTATACAGCGTATTAGAGACTAATGGACGCATTGAAAATCACCTGGTGTGTCTCGCACTTGATCGCAGGCAGCCATGACCCTCGCTAACAGGTCCTCTTCAGATGCCACGGATGTTTAATACACACGCGCCTTAAGAAATACTCACATCCAAAAGTCTAATGGCGTCAGGTCCGGGGAGCGTGGTGGCTAAGCATGAGGTCAACCCCGTCCTATCCAGTGGGTGGATTACGACATGTTGAGGTGGTCACGCACAATCCTGGTGAAACGGGGTGGTGCACCGTTGTGTTGCAGCCACATCCGTTCACTGATGGAGAGCGGAACATCCTCCAGTAACTGTGGCAATCGGAACTGCAGGAAATCATAACATTGAAATTCTGACACACGGTTCTGCAGCAAGAATGGGCCAATAACATTGTCCCCCACTATGAAGGCCCAAATGTTGATGACAAAGAGCTGCTGGTAGCCTCTTGTTACAGTTGCATGTGGGTTGGAGTCGTACCACACGAGGAAAATTCTACTGTTGCAAAAGCCTTCCTGTGTAAACGCGGTTTCGTCTGTTAACTTTTACAATCGCCGGACAATCATGCTGCATGAACAACCTGCAAAATTCTGGCCGATAGGCATAATCTGTTGGCCCCATTGCTTGTACCCTCCGCACATGATATTGTCGCAGCAGCTGTTCATGGAGGACACACCTTACTGTGCCATTCGATGGCTCCTTTCTTCGCGTGATCACGTGGTGCTCGTCGAAGCGTTGTATGCAACATTGTGTTGCGAATGTCTGGTGGTTCGGCTGACGTCGTGCAGGGTATCTTTGGCTGTACACACGCGCAGCTGCCCTGACGTTGCCTGTCACTTCACCATACACCAATACCATGCGAGTCATTTCAGAATTTGTGTACTCGTCCATGTTCACGTCTCCAGTACCTAGTGAATCGAAGCAGTGACAGGCTGCGAATAACAGGCCGCTCGGGCAGATGGGGTGGGAAACTACAAAAAAAAAACTCAGGAGGGGAGAAAGGGGAACTGACTGTGACGTGCAACATAGTGCATCATACCACCAACATATGTATGTTCACCACGCGCAGGATGTGTTGCCTACCAACCAGGTCATGGCCTTGCTACCCCAGTACCCTTCATTTGCTTTTTACTCGGAAACGGTGGGTCCTAGAGAGTTGCAACTAAGGGGCCTTTTGTGCTAATTACGACGTCTTGCTTCATCCGATGGTATCCACAATCAATTTATTTAATCTTACGGTGTAAATATTGCATGCAATGAAAGGGCGCCAACCCCTATTATTTATATAATGGAGAATGTGTACAACGTACCATACCTTACTTTCATCCAAGATCGTGGTTTAATTAATCCGTATACCAATTTATGTCACTCTAACGCAAGTACTTTGCACATTATCCCACGTAATATGCTTTTCACCCTCCGCCTTTAAGAGCTTCTACACCTCTTATTATTTGAGATGGACCATGGGTGTCCTATATCATTCTTCCTCTTTTCCGGTCACGAATCACGTACCCGAGTTTGTACACATGTTTCCTAAACACGTTGTGTATGTATATATATATACACATACCTATGTATTTGTATACATACATACGTATGCATGTGTATATATACATACGTATGTATGTGTATATATTTACACACACATCCACACACAGGCACAAGCTAAATGACTTCCGTATGCGTGATTGTTGACATAGTACATTTTACCTTTTTATTTAGGACCTATATTTCCTCATTGCAAAAACGTATATGACAGTATGCTATATACTGTCTATTGTGGTATACAAATGGAACTATCATCCCTTTTTGACTCACTTTCAGTAATATTATACTATTCCACTATGATTATCTAGAATATAGATATTATAATTCGCGTAAGAAAATTGCCAATGTAGTCAATGCTTGAGATCGCACTACTTGTAGATAACCTAATAAAATTTGGCGCTTGACAAGTTCCCCATTTTTTTCTTTAATAGTGGTTATGGTTTCCTGAAAGACGGCTTGTACAGTTATACGATTTACGTTTCATCGTTTATTGTTTTTGTTTTATTTTAACATACTATACATACTACCCCTTCCCACATGTTATTCGAATATAATTTCGTTAGGCCAATGTTACACCACCTGCGGCAACGAAGAACGTGGCGTTTAGTACCTCGTTGGACCGTTTCGTTCCCGCACACGATCGGACATGTGATCTGTTAAACTCCGTGTGTTACAATGCGCAGATTTACCCATATTTGTTGCAAATTATGCCCTAAAACAGGAACAATGCGTCATAAAGATGCTGGTGTACAATCTGGTTTCACCAATTTTCGATCAATAACAAATCAGGTAACCGAGGAGTCCATAGAAAACCTGTGTGCGGGCAATCGTTATGTTGCTGTAGGTTGGTTGCTGGGCAATCAGCTCGGGAAGTTAGCACATGAGGCCGCACGATATCTTCAACATAGCACTGTGGACTCAATGAACCTCAGATCGCTATCAGTGGTGAATGATCACGTCACTTGCGCACCAGCAGTAGGTGATGCTTAATAGTAATTTTATTGCAGTTTAATTATAAGCATTATATATAAATATGTTCCTACTGCAGTTTCAGCACTTCATTCCAATATAAAATGCCTTTGTAATCCTACTCATTATGACTTGTTATTTTATTTAGATATGTATTCTTACGGAATCTCTGGTTGTTTCTCTTCAATAGATGTAGCAAGATCAATCGTTTATATACACTTATCCATCTTTTAAACTTCCAATGATGACCACAGAAAAGAAACTATTGATTGAAAAGTTTTTGTGTGAATATCTTATTACACATCTATTAACATAAATGCTTGATAAAAGTATATCTCAATCATGAAAGCAATTTTCTTGATAAGAATCAGATATGATAATGTTGCATCAAAAATAAATATAACTATTTTAATTAAGGTCTTATGAAAAAACAATAAAACTGTTACGTCGTCAGAGAACAAAAACTTAATTACCTGCGAACATGATTTTTTTTATCTGTAATGGCAAAAAATATAATAGCTATCAGACCGGTTATTTATCACTAATATAGTACTAACTAAATGAGACTAAACAAACATTTATTTAGTATTAAATGCAAAGAAAATGTTTATAGAGAATTAACAAATCATAAATTATTGAATTTGTAAATAAGGTCTTCATAGAAATTGAACCATTACCAATGCTTCAAAGTTATACTGCAAAACAATACATATGGCTGCCTCTGTGGACGTTTTTTCAGTCTCTTCAGGAATAAACAATATCAAATAAATATAATATGATGTGTATATTACAAAAAAAAAACGAGGTATTATAACAATTTCATAGAAATCATTTATGAGTTTTTATAGGAACATGAAAAGTACGACTTGCTCCATGCATGAAACAATAACCAACTAAATTTTATGATCAAGTAATTTCTTTTTTCCTCACTTTTGCACAAGTGATGAGACAAGCTCTGCATGGCACAGCGGCCAAACTAGCATCAAGGGTGTCCAGTTTCGGCGATGAATCCAAGTTAGCTGCAACTAGGCGACTGCATATGGTGATCATTAATATAGTCGCGAAGAGGAATAGAACATTTATGTGCAACAACAATGAATGCAATGTCAACACTAACTACTTTATTATACTGAAGTGTTGGTTTAACATACATTGCGCTCCGAGTGCTAGTATTTACATGATAATTTATCGGTGTAATTTCAAGGAGCGAAGATCTCTGGGTTACTGGCTATTTGAATGTGATTTACTTGAACGCAACATGGATGAGTGCAATTGGAATTGTAACAAGACGCCTGAGGGGCGTATCAGAGTTCGTGAGGGTTGGAGGTATTTATAAAAATAAAAGAACTTAATTTGACTATAATTCATTCAAACAGCTATTATTTACCGCATTACTACATTATTACTCTTTTTATTTCTCAGTGAGCACAGCATTTAATGTATATTTCAACTTTAACGTCCTTATTATTGTCTCTGTTTGTTTATAATCAATTAACTCTTACTCATCACTAACCCACTTTCACTTTGTCTGTTGCCATAATTTGTAATGTCTTTCACTTGCACATCCAGTCAAATAGTTCAGCCTGCCAGTCGCACTATTCACTGCGCCGATGCTCGCAGTCGCAAATTTTCTTCCCGCTGGCCACTTCTCTCACCGCTAGTTTCTCTTCTCGCTCGTTGTCTATCGCTGAAACTCCAGCCACACATCCACTCAGCAACTCCCGGCTCGGAGGCCCGTCGCACTTTTATACTAGCTAGCCTTTACCTGGAAAGTTCGACGCAGCCCGAGTCATGCTGAGAGAAACAAGGGCAGTAAACCACTAGAAAATTCTTCAGATAAACGCAGAAATTAAATCTGCTGAGGGTCAGGAGCGCATACCACCAAGAGATTATCGTGGCTGTTCACTTTTCGTAAAAAGATATGCGCTTCTTGGATTATCACGCGCCTGTCATTCCAACATCCTTTGTGACTCGCCGCCCGTCATCATATAACAACTCTGTCCTCTTATTACACTCGCTCGCTCTGGACGGGCCAAGGTCAGTGCAGGCCAGCGACACGTAACGGTATTATAAATGAACGAAGTTGATACGAACAGCAGCAACGAACGTAAGCAGTTCACACAGAAAGATCCTATTCTGCCTTCACTCTTTTTGCCTCAATTTAAACACGGAGAGCAGGTCTCGGTGTTTAGTGGTAGCCCCAGAGAACAATAGTTTAACCAACTGAGCCATAATCATGTAGGCCGTCTCATTCTATGTATTAACAGTTGGTTCACGGTAAACTAAACTATTTCGAAAACCCTTCTACTCTATTTGTTCTTCTAACTCATTGTCCTTCCACTGCATGTAAAACTAACACTCCCATTGGCTTAATGACTGATATTCACGCCCCGATCAGCCTATGCTACGACGTTGTTACATACTTTAATATTTATATACAGCAAACTCCAACTTTGCATTTAAAAAATATTAAACCTATTATAGAAATAATTACTTAAACAATTACAATTTTAATTATAGCACATAACTCCTTTTTCCTAATTCGCATTAAAAGCAACGTAAGTACTTCAGCCAGTTTTAATGTTAAAATTTACAGATTGTTCGGAAACTCAGTGCTCAAACTCCAGACATAGTTTCTTTGGACCAATAGTAAAACAAAAACCCTACACACTTATATCAGGAAACGTAAGTGTATTTTCATAACTAGTTTCATAGGTCGTAGGCGAGCGACACTAAATTATTGCATACGCAGGGTCGCGCGCCTACTTCCTATGCAACTGGTCCTACATGCATGATCGCACCGCCTTATTCTCAATGCGTTGTACGTCGCAACCTTGAACACAATTATTTGATATAAAAATACGTTTCCGGATAAAAATGTATAGGGCTTTTGTGTTAATATTGGTCCAATAAAACTAATGTCTGGAATTTGGGAACTGAGTATCCGAACATTCTGTATACAATTAAAGATAAGGAATACTTTATGGTTTAAGTTCAAAAGTGTTAGCTTAGTTCACGATTGATCTAGTGTACGTAAAAAAACGTATTACAAAGAACGTGTACAAAAATGTGTGCTTTATAGTGAATGTACTATTCTTATGTTGTCACGCACTACTACAAATTTACTTGATGTTAGTGGTTTATTAGCAACCAAAATAATTTTGACGCATATTTTAAATGTTTAAAGGTAAATAGAAATCTATGTTTTCTTTATAAATAAAATATTAAAATTAGTGTGGTAGGTTACTTCTTATTATTCTTTTAGCCTGCAGTAATGTTGGCTAACTGCCTTTCTTAGACGGCACGAAATAAAATATCGCCATTTCGTACACGTCTACATGTCTAGGATGTCCCTACCTTCTTTAATTCGATACATACACGTTCATTACCTTGGTATTGTTCGTGTAAGCCGAGCCTTAGTTAAATGTGATATCACTACACAAACACACACACACACATTTAAATGGGGAAATGCACGTGGGCCAAGCACAACGAACTTACTCGTGTTTCTTTCTTGGTATTGGAAATGATGTAGTTCTTCTCCTCTTCGGAGATCCTCGGGTGATCCAACGGAGAGTCGTAGATGACGAACATCCAGGCGACGCAGAACGGCAGCATCATCACGCCGTAGAAGTAGAAGATCGCTTCCCAGCCGAGGGACGTGGCCAGGTTGCCACTCACGAGCATGGTGAATAGGTTCGAAAAGATCATGGCTGCCAACAAGACACAGGCAGCTGTTCAAGCCGTAGAGAGAATATGGGGTAGGGCAAAAAATGAGCCTCCGTGTTCCAACACAGGACGGTTTTTCTGCCAACACGACTATCAAAAGTGATGGGGGTAGGATTTTATGTTAGAACACTGTTTATGTAAACAAGTGCTTGAGTTTTTTTTTACACTTCCTCTAACCAATTTGTAATTCAAGTAGATTAAATTAAAACTAGTAAAATTATTTTATTCACACATAAGTGCTAGGTATTTTAAAAACTAAGATATAAACAATCACGTTCATCATTGTTGAGCATGTGACTTTGACAGTTGTGTTGCTTTGGGGGTAGATCAATGTTGGGTACATGCGCAGAAGACGAATGATCGGTCTACTTTATCGTTAGTCTATGGTTCAAGTAGGATCAGATCTAGATTTTCGGTTTTGCAAACGAGAGGGAGGGGGGGATTTTTCCATTGTGGGGTGTAGGTCTACATTTTCGATTAGGGGCATGGAGGAGGGCAATGTCTTATTATTTTATTTAAAATAAAATATTGCATTAATTAAATTAAATTAGTATTTTTAACAGCTATGATGTTATTTTATTTCAGTTTTTAAACATTCATATCTCTCGTAACACGTGATAAAATTTCTTACAATAGTCTATCCAACAGTATCGACAGTACCGACATAGAGGTATTATAATAATATTTTTATTTGCTTCGTAACATTTTTGCGTTATGCTGGGAGGCATGCAAAACTGCACACTCATCCTCTGCGAATCCGGAATTTTTTAACTACAGTCTGATTATATAAAGGCGCTTTAGCGATACTTCAAACACGGAGGCCAGGGCTCTGTTATTACGTTTGTATATTTCGATAACTGATATTTCATAATTAAATTATACTAGCTTGATGCAGTGTAATCAGTTGCGTCAGTGAGTTATACTTGTAGTTAAGCTGTTTTTCCAGTTTCTTTAAAAAATCGCTCACTTAGAAGTGACCACCTAAAAAAACGTATCAGAGGGTTGGCTTTAGATGACAAAATATGATACAATGTTATAATAGGTCATTGCTGATTTGTTTTCACTCTGCGATGGCGTGATATTATATCCACTCGGCTTAAAACTGCAAGGGTTGTTTTCGGGCCAAATTAACGCGCATTTTGCTATATTTAAATAAAGAATGAGGTCATACAAATATTCACTGTTATATACCATGTATCTGAGAATGTGGATGAGAGCAAAATTCTAGAAATATAAAATTAGTACCGTATAAGTTATTTCCCTTCAGTGAAAACGTCTTAACCGTCAATGTCCTTATCTAAATAGAAAAGCTAGTCTATAGAAGAAGTACATTTCTGCAATCTTATACGAACCACTTACCTGAAAAGATAATTCCAGAAAATTTTCCCCTTTCAGCTGGCGGTATCCACGATGCGAACAGAATCATAGCTCCCGGCATAACACAACCCTAAAATTTAAATGTGAAAAATAAC
Source organism: Clitarchus hookeri (assembly GCA_002778355.1). Lineage (NCBI taxonomy): Eukaryota > Metazoa > Arthropoda > Insecta > Phasmatodea > Phasmatidae > Clitarchus > Clitarchus hookeri. The sequence goes on from NQII01001683.1 coordinate 425,373, forward strand.
TCCATGTCGTTATGACTAACACACATATGATTCTTTAAAAGGAAAACTTATTTTGGTATTCAAGTTCCAGAATTTTTTTACTCATATATAGTTTAAAAATTACTGTTGGTAACATATATAGCCAGTGTTTATTTACGTACAATGATTTTTTACTGTTACTCAGAAAATATACACAAAAAACTTCTAGGATAAAAAAGCTTTTAAATTAGAACATTGTTTTATTTGTCTTATTCACTCAAATTGATTGTAGCAAGCAATCAAGGAAGATGTATCATTACCCTTGACTACAGTTTATTCATATACGAATAACAATTCACCTCAAAGGTATGAGGGTGTGGGATATTTGAGGTGAATATACTAATTTATGCATTTAATCAATGCACGCCATTCTTCACCCGTAAACCAATTTCTAAACAAATAATGATACGCGTTATAATGGTTTTGCTACTATTGGAATCTTAACGTTATGCAATCTTAAAATACAGTTTTAGCGATCTCTGCTACTTATAAAGGCAAGGTTCAATGGACACACGCAATAAAAATGTATACATACATGCANCGTTATGCAATCTTAAAATACAGTTTTAGCGATCTCTGCTACTTATAAAGGCAAGGTTCAATGGACACACGCAATATGAGGGGAAAGCCAATATTAACATTCATTGGCGCGAAAGTTGAGGTACGAATTAAAACACATTACGATCTTCAAGTACGCAAAAATATAATACGAATGCCGGTAATATTTTCAGTTAAATTTTTTATATATTCATTGGCTAACACTGCAAAAAGATTAACTTTGAAATCAATGTCTAGCAAGTATATATGACTACTAGTTCAGCGAGATATTGAAAATTCTGTAATTAAGAGGGGGGGGTGCGCAAACTGAACCATGACCTTGACCCCATGTTCGTGACCTTGAATGACCTTGAACCTAAAAATAAAAAATTACAAAATATTTAAAAAAAAATTTTAAAAATTTATTAAAAAATTCTAGAAATATATGCATGTATGTATACATTTTTGGAGACTCATACACCACCCTCGCCAATTTTTATTGGTTATTTAATCGGCCAATTACTTGCGTTCGGTAATTAGTCAGCAGGCCCCCACCCCCTTCCACATAACTAGGCCTTTCTTACCTCGTCTCTGGATGTGATTGCCTCATATGCTAATCATGTAGTTCCGTTTCCCCTCAATCTTACTGCGTACGTGTTTTAATTATGCACACTGATTTTCTTCTAGGGACGGGCTGCGCATCAAACACTTGTAACACTGGAGAAAATTATATTTTTTTCTAATATTTTTCTTATATCAAAAAAGTATTTTTTTTACACCAGGGCCACAAGTATATAATACACAGGTGTTTTAAAAGCTAGGTTATAATTTTTTAAAACACAAATTCTTGGCAAAAAAATTAATTTTGCTGCAGCCACCAAAAAAAAACACAAAATACCATTTCAATTCAGAAAACTCTACAGTTTAACGCAGAAAAAATCACACCAATGTGGAGAACATATGTACAAAAATACAAGGAAAATACACAAGTGCGGAGAACATATATACAAAAATTGGACAAATATTGAAAAATCACAAATGGCGAAGTGCAAAAATGGCACAAAAATACATTGGACATACATACAAAAACGCACAAATGTACAAAAATGCAGAAAAAACAGACCAAAATGCAGAGTACATCTATGTACAAGAAATAACACACAACCAAATACAGAAGATTTCTATATACAAAATGTACAAAAACGTATACACGACAAAATACGGAGGACACCTAAATATTATAGCCATAGGGAAGCGTGCGTAACCATCTTCACATGAGTCGCTTGTCATCTGTCCATCGTAGTGCCATCTTGTTGATGCACTCCGAATACAGGACATGCTGGTGAGAGCGAATTACGTGGACCTTCACCCTCATGCTAGTATGATTGATCAAAACATCTACGAAGTCTTCAAATTTAATTTTATTGTTCACCACGAATTTTTAAATTCACTTGGCAGATTTTGTGACTTTTCCCCCGCATTTGAATGTATACAGTTTCACCCGTAGCCCCACGAATTCGGTTATGATCGACCCATCGCACTCGTCCTTGAACTTGCCCACTATCTTCTTGTTGGTGGGCGAAAAGCATTTGTGGTTCGTGGTATAGCTGCTGGTGTCAAACTCTGTAAAGAACTTTGTGTCCGAAACCACGTCCTCATAGAAGTCCTGTGTTCGAATCTCGAATAGGAATGAGTCCGTGTCTGTATACAGGCGTTCGATGTTTTTTCCATATTGGGCCTTCATCACGTCATAGTATAACCTGTACACGAGAGTTTTTGACATGTCGAACACTGCGAACCCTTCGTATATGGCGAAAAGTATGGCTTTATGCTGCAGTCGAATCAGGGAAGATTTTCTTAGTAAATTGTCCTGTCCAGAAATGTCGGTCTTGCCGCCAATTTCTTTAGTCGTTTCTCATTACGCACCAATTCCACCATTTGTCATTAATTTTATTCTCCAATAATTTGCCAAAAGTTGCATTGTTTGCTAATTTAAAAAATTCTTTCTCGAAATCGAAGGTCACTTGTCGCTTTGCAGTATTTAAATATACGTAAGGATTTAGCCATGCAGTCTGTTCGAACTGTAGCATGTAATGAATCCTGGCGAGCTTCAATCCATGTTCCATAGCCTACTTGAGGTTACGGTAATGGACGATGTAGTGGCTCTTATCTTTCAGCATTGTCATTAGCTTTGGCTGTTTCGAGCCCGGTGGGCACTGGTTGCCGGGAAGAAATGGTAAATCACGGTGTTCCTCGTGCAGGCCCACAGTATACACGACATCCACCTCCAAGAAGTAACCGGTCACCCCATTGTCTGGTACAGACATGGCATCAATGTTCACATCGGCCCCCTTAAAGTTGCATATTGGCAGTGGTAGCAGCATGGCCCAGCCAGACAGGTTGTTTGAATCGAGGTATTGTAAGAAGATGGAAGGCTTGCTGGGATCATATGTTTCTTGCACATATGTTTCGACGCACTGGGCCACGCCACCTCGGTCCCTTCCTCGACGAACATGTGCATGTCGTAGTCCGTTAGAAGCTCCAACTCGACTTTCATCATTCGCAACATGGCTTCAAATGCAAATTCTGGCACGCTGTTGTAGTGCGCACAATCGAGCTTATATGTTGACATACACAAATTTCTGAAATTTTCTAATACATCCGCCAGGAGAAGAACGCTCGTCTTTAAGTACAACTGTTAATATTCCTTAAGACTAGTACAATTGAAAGTTTCCCATACTTCTTGGATGTGGGCGTGTTCTTCGTCGCTGATCCCAGAGTTCGTCAGTCTGTTGTAAAAATCCTCTTTCGGAGGTGGCTGCTGCTCATACAGCTTCTCCCAGCTATCAACAAAATCATAGCGGAATATGCCTTTTAGTGTGACAAGCAGCAGTTGGCTTCCACTGAAGATTTTGGATCTATTATTAAATTTATTCTGTGGCAAAACCTCGGTCAAGGATACCAGACTGCGAGCCATTAACCGAAAAGTATCTTCAAACGAGATAGAAAATCTGCCTTCCCTCTGCTTTGAAAATGTGATAATTTTTTTCGCTGGTGTGAGGAATAAATAAAAATATATTTTCCGGCATACCCCAGACCACAACGCTCGCCACGTTTTTTTTTAAAAACGGGAACATCTGGGTGACCCCAATGGGAATCGAACCAGGTTCGTCTTGATGATAGGCGATTGGTCCGACTATTGCACCAATGCGGCGCCTCAGCAAACCTTCAGAAAAGTGGTGAGCGACCATAAATCGACTCTAGTGCATTATCAATACGCGGTTCACAAAAGTTCTCAGTCTGGCCTGAGCTAAGTTAAATAATTAATTAAAAGATAACGCAACAACACTGTTTTACACTGCTGATAATGTTAGTGAGGTTCCTCCCTTTCTCATACATTAACATTGATAAATCGTTAAAAATTTGAATTAAAAAATTACCCGATAGGCTGACTTAGTTTTAATTTCGAGTACTGTACTTTGTCCCTTTCCTGTTTACTTTGACCCATATGTTGGATAAAAATATTTACTTTTGTAACTACTTTAAAAAAAAAAGCATTTTTCGTTTTTTTTTTTGCACTCTATGAACTAAACCACAAAACAGAACCCAGTAAATTTTTTTACCTGAAATTTGGGCCAAAGTTACCGGCAGGAGCCAAAGCAAAGTGTATGTACATTTTTGAAATCAATTTTTCACGCTTGGTGATGATTAATTAAGAAACACTGACACAGGTGGTTCAAGATAAATTGAGCACTTTTAAAAGCCCTACTTTTCAGATCTGATTGTATGAACATTGCGTATTCTTCCACAACATGTAAAATTAACATTGATATGGTCCTGATAACTTTATTCATGCATCAGTCCAGTAAACTCTAAAATTATAATTTTTAAAAATTATAAATGTGCCAATTCTTTAACTTATATGCAGCAAAACGAAACAGAAATAAAAATAAATCATTTCCGTTTTCACATATATTTACCTAAGATATTTATACATTTAATTCATCCTTAAGACATGGAACTATTTTTCTCCCAATCGTTATCAACTTTACTGGGCGCATGCTAGTTAGTGTGTGCTCATTAAAATATATGCAGGTATGGACAGTGATAATTTTTAAATGTTGATTTCAAAACATAGACTAAAGGCGAGGTAGTTCTCTTATTCGTCTTCTGCGCATGTTCCCAACATCGGCCTACCCCAAAGGAACACAATGGTCAAAGTCACATCGTCAAAAGTGATAAACGTATTTGATTATATCTTAATTTAAAAAAAACAAGCACTTTTATATGAATAAAATACTTTCACCAAAGTGAATTTTATCCAACTGCATTCCAAATTGGTTAGAGGAAGTTATACAAACATCTCAAAGCACTGGTTTACTAAACAGTATTCTAACCTCAAATCCGATTCACGCCGCGTTTTCGCTAGTAGCCCAGTCATATTAGGGGTTTCACCTCGGAATGAAAGATAATAAGCTGTAAATTGGTATAAGCCTTTGTTTTGCCGTTCTTAATGTTGTCTCAAAAGTCACCAATGTTATCGTGTCCGCGTCTTAAGATATTGAAGGTCAAAGGTCATAAAAATCGGTTTTTCGCGAATATCTCGCTTTTTATTGCTTAAATAAGATTTGCACTTATTATAAAAGTTGTAGAATATAAAATTCTCTACAACTTCTGTTTGAACTTTTTTTTCATACGATCAACCGTTTCTGCGGTAGACCGCAAAGAGTGCGCCGCGCACAGTCATATATGGTCTAATGCAAGGTCAAGCGTGAGTTACGGTTATCAGTACGTTGGATAAAGTTAATTATTTACTAAAAAAGTATAATTATTAAACAATGCCCATTATTTATGTACTAATTATAAATTATTTATATTTAATTAAAATAAGTGACTTAATTATTTATATTTAACTATAGTATATTAATAATTCGGGAATGTATATTTTAGTTATATTTTAATTTAAAAAGCCAGTAAGGGAATATATTTTATACATATATTTATTTATCATTAAATATAGCTTATTATACATTTATTGAAATGTGAGTTCAAATATTAAAAGAATTTTTGTTGATTTTAATTATAATAAAATTGTAAATGGAAGCTAGTTATCTTCTTCTT
>NQII01001683.1:431552-446832 GCA_002778355.1 Clitarchus hookeri
ATCTTATTTAAGCAATAAAAAGCGAGATATTCGCGACAAACCGATTTTTATGACCTTTGACCTTCAATATCTTAAGACGCGGACACGATAACATTGGTGACTTTTGAGACAACATTAAGAACGACAAAACAAAGGCTTATACCAATTTACAGCTTATTATCTTTCATTCCGAGGTTGACCCCTTTTTTTACCTAATATGACTGGGCTATAGTCGTGTTGGCAGAAAAGCATTTTAATGTTGGTGACACGGAGACTGGTTGTGCGCAGCCAGCGCGATCAGTCTACCTCACCTGCAGTCTATGTTTCAAAAGTGCTCAATTAACCGTGAAGAGCCTACGTAGTGTGATGAGCAGTACCATGAGGCAGCCCTGGACGGCGCGCACGGCGACGAGAAGCCAGACCCAGAGCCGCGCCGACACGGGGCACAGCAGGTTGAGCACGGCGGAGATGAAGAAGGCCACCCCCATCACGCGCCGTGGTCCGACCATCTCCGCGACGCGCGCACCCAATATGCTCGTCGCCAACATGCCGTAGCCGCCAGCGGTCAGCAGGTAGCTCTGCGTCATCGCGTCCCATTCGAACTCACCTTGCTGCAACAGTACAAAATAGTCTTTATGTATTTCATAAACTATTCCCAACGTAGTGTGGGCTGCTCTCAGTGTCGGCTGGTTCCTCAGGCTGAAGAGTCAAGTACAACCCACTGAGCCCCGTCGAAGCTCCCAGCCCAGCCGCAAGCGCAGCTCCCTCCTGTGATATTTCGATGTTAATTAATTAATTGATTTATATATTCCGGCATTTCGTGTGACCCTAAAAGGCGACAAGGCCGTAGTAAATAAACACTATTTATTGAGGAATCGGGAAGGAATCGGCTAGGGCCTGTAATTAACTAATTCTCACCCAGTGTAAATTATTGTTTACATAACGCAGGTGTAGGTGATTTTTTGTCTATACTACATACTGCGAAGTCAGTGACCAATGATCTTACCTGTAGGTTAAATGATTCGCAAACCACCGTACTGGTTTAGGTTATAATTGGTTAATATAACTGTAGCTATAGTCTAAAGTTTATTGCTCACTGACTGTGACAATGAAACAAGTTTTATGTCAACGTAAGTACAGAACGCATATTACAATTTTTTTTTATTCAAACACATAAAACCGTAAATTAAAGTAGGTCTAAAAGGGTTAAAGAACAATCACAGCATTCGCCTGTAGTGGTTCAGGAAATCCCTGGGAAACCGAAATCAGGATGGTTGGATCGAAAATGAGAGTGAGTGAAACAAGCTGCCCTTACGCAGCGCATGAATAGCAAATATAATAATACAGTACAGCTGGCTCATCAGTGACTGAAGACGTTTGACAGTAACACTGGAAGAAAAATCTCTATGGTCGTTACTGGACGAACGAGGGTTGGGTCGTAAGTCATGGCAACTATATTTGCTCAAAAATTACACATTTGTATTACGAGATGCCATGTGTCCCCGTGGAAGCTGGCACCTATAGTATGTGCTTTCATCACTAAATGGCAGTTTGAGAACTGTTATCGTACAAAGAGCAACGCTAATTCAGTTGCAAGTCTCTGGCATACAGCATGGATCTGACTCGACTTTAACAGCTATCGTACGTCAAAATAGACGTTCTACGAGGGAGAAATACCACATAATGCTCTTCGATACCGAATTGTCGTTAGGTGGGTAGCAGCATTTCAGAGAACACGTGAAACATTAAGTGATCGGCAACGTACAAGAAAACCTGTGACTGTGCGAACCGAAATTTCACGATCCGTAAATGAGCACCTTATAACGCTGCTTGACTTACAGCCAGAAAACAGCATTGAGAAACGAATCATCTATAGGATTTTATGGGACGACCTTCACCTGCGTAAAGTTGTGTTGAAGTGGGTGTTACATGCACTCACGGAAGTCTAAAAATTAGCGTGGTATGCAACATGTTGCTACCACCTGAGTAGAGGGAGTAACTATGACTCTCTTCGTCTCTGGCGTTTGGGAGTCGTAGTTTGAAAGTCCGACCTGTCACCTCCTCGTGGTTCCCGCCGGGCACACGGACATCAGGGCCCTGTCTTGTGATCTCGGAGCTGATTCGTTAGCGCTTAGTGAACTTGGCTGCGGTTGTTCGTGTGGCGAAGAACAGGCAACGGCAAGTGTCGCCCAGAACACTAGTATCCCAGTTATTTTGTTATTTTCCTCGGCCCTCTGGCCGTGGATCTGGGGCGACTCTTTAGGAGTTTCAATTTCAGCGTGTAGGTACACGGAAAGAATATCGATACTTTTTGGTATCGAGTACTTTTCCTTTCGATACCAATACTTTTGTACTCGATACTTTTTATTCAATTCTTCTCTGGTATNCGATACTTTTTATTCAATTCTTCTCTGGTATTAGTATTTTTTGGCCAGAATCGTATCGTATTGTTTCGAATAATTCCTCATGTGACATGAGAGATTATTACTCTAGGTAGCGCTAGACAGCAATGTGACAGAGCAAGTTAAAGACGAGATTATAAATCAGATAAATCGCAGATTTCTTCATATTGAAGGTAATCGTTCAAATGCAATTTCCTGCTTGCTCGATCCCAGATTAAAAAATATACACTTCCAAGACCCCAAAGCTTGTGCTACAGCAATATCTTCAATAAGNCACTTCCAAGACCCCAAAGCTTGTGCTACAGCAATATCTTCAATAAGACGTTTATCAACAAATGTTATCCTTGCCGCCAGTAGTAACAGTAGTGACCGAGATAGTGATTCTTCTGTGGAGCCAGAATACGATTTTTGGAGTCATCACAAGACCATATAGCACACACGAAACAAAAAAGCAAAAGTAAAAGTGGTTCGTCTGTAAATAATAATAAGACGCCTTCTTTAGCTAAAAAGAATGAAATGGGCCTTTATTTGGCGACACCAGTCGCTCCATTGTCCACTAATCCTTTAGAGCAATGCGAAGATATGAAAGTTGTGTTCCCTTATTTATACAAATTAACAATCGAGTATCTAAAAATTCCAGCGACGTCTGTTCCTTCAGAACGTTTGTTTTCGAAGGCAGAATTTGCCATGTCGAAAACGAGGAACAGGCTGTCGCCAAAACGTTTCGACAAATTACTGTTTTTGAGTGATTGTACAGAGGAAGAATGGGAGGTTTTATTTATGATAAGTAGTTCTTTCTCTGTGCAATGACACAAAATAAAAAATGACAATAATTAAAATATCTTATTTGTAATTAAAACGAATCATTGAATAAAAAACGTTGATANTTATTTGTAATTAAAACGAATCATTGAATAAAAAACGTTGATAAATTCATAAGTGTTTTATTCTGTCGATACCTTAGGGTATCGATACTTTTGTTTCGATACTTTTATGAGTACGATAATTTTTATGCGATACTACTCATGAGTACAATATCGATACTTTTTATTCGATACCGTGTTCCTACCAAAAGGTACCAGACCACTTTCTGTCGAGAACCGTTGCCATGGATGAATTTTGGGCCGGGGCTTATGATACAGAGTTCAGAAGTCAATAAAACGAGTAATGTCATTCAGGATCACCGCAGAGGCAGAATTTCTATCAAAACTCTTCCCCGTGAAGTTGACGTTCGTTTTGCGTATGACACCAAGGTGGTGCTTGTGTGTCAATTCATTCCACATGGCACAGCAGTAATAGCAGCTATAGCCGATTTTTACAGAGACTGACACATTGTGTGGTTACAGAGAAAAGTCCTTTCCTCAGAACAATGCAGCCACTGAACATTAAATGCGCAGGACAAACAAAATTGTAGATATGGTTCTTAATAGTGGCCTAATTCCCAGAAAATATATATTGGCATGGGGCGAGAAGCCTCTCATTACCCTCAATAAACATATTTTTATCTTGAAATTTTACGTTCTTAGTGTAATATATTATTTCAGAATTAAAAGTATAACTTAAAGACACTATAAAAAACATGCGCGTGTAATATTTTATTTCCGACAGAAAAACATTTCAGCACAGCCTAATGCTGAAGAAATAACACCAATCTTTGACAAAAAGGAATTGGTCATGAGTTGTGAGGTTTTTGTCGGCGTTCAGCAGCGAGGTCTTGGAATGAAAATGCAGCAGCGGGGAACGCAAGGGTGTGAGAAACGGGATCACCCCAAGAAAACACACCGGCTAACGACAACGTTCACCATATTCCCCAATAGGAATCGAACCTGGTTCGTCTTGGTGGGGGCGAGTAGTTCGACAACTACACAACCGTGCCCCCCCCCCCAGTTAAGATACTTGGTGCACGGCTATTTAGTAAACTGACTGAGGCAATAATGAGGTCAGCTCGCCACGTGAAGAGAACTGGCGAATGTCGGGACCTGCCGCTAAGATCGTGGCAGTCCGAGATGTGAGCTGGAAGGAAGGCTGCTCACCTGGCTGGGGGCGGTCTGCATGTCGGCGCCACTCTCCCCGCGAGGACACACGCTGCCGTGGGTGAGGTTGGCGGCAGATCGCTGCTCTTCGGCGCCGCCGCTCGGCTTCACCATGGCGATGATGGCCACCGGCATGCTGCCCATCATGGTGCCCAGGAAGAAGGCCGCCAACCACAGCACCAGCGCGAACACGGCCCGCACCGATAGCCGCCACCACGGCGCTGCAACACACCGCGTCACACTCACTACAGTCAAGTCGTGTGTGACACAGGAGGAAGCTCGGCAGTGTTCGGAGGGCGCCGCTGCTGACAGTTACTAGAGCTTACAGAACAATATCCAACGGGCAACTTCTGGTCTTGGCTGGAGTACTGCCGGCTGATCTTACGGTCCCATACCGTGATATTGTGGCGGAGAGAGCGCGAGTTGGAACACTTTCGAAGGAGGAGAAGTCAGAAGTAATGGAAGAGAGTCTCCAGAAGTGGCAACAGGCATGGTCAACTGCCGAAAAGGGAAGAGTTACGTACGAGTTGATTCCAGAAGTAAAGGAACTAATTAAATGGGATTGGATCTGCATGAATCATTATAGTAAGCAACTGGATACAGACCACCGGAACTTCAAGGTTAAACTTAACAGTTTTCGGCTGGTGCGATCATCGTTATGTGATGTTTGCGCCGTCGAGGACACAATGCAACATGTGATTATGGACTACATCAAAACTGAAGACATAAGACAATGGCTACAGGAAATAACATGTAGAAAGGGCATTCACTTGGAATTGGGTAATGCAATTAAAGATAAAGAGCTCCAGAAGATATTTAATGAATTTGGCACAAAGATCGGGAAGAGAATGGAGCAATACGACTAATGGCGAGAGGAAAGTTCCGAGGATCCATAAAGGGGTATTCGGGTAAAGGCTTCAAAGCTTGAAGTCGGAATACTTATGATTGTGGAGGAGGACAGGTTTTACCGACAGAACCGGTATAATGCCGTGTAAAGGCACTAAGAACAGTGAATTGCCAGAAGACAGAAGAGGATAAAGTGCCGTGCACTGTCATACGTACTCATCCGAGTACAGTTGCAGTGCAGGAGGATGGATGGTGTGCTGCCCTTCGGGTCGTAAAACCTGTCAAGTCATGTACAAGGAGCGTAGTTAGAGTCTATTCTCAGTATCTTTACACTTTTCGAATCAAACCTTTGAAAAATCACCCCATCTACGACGTGTTTGCTTGTTTCCTAAATATCTTATGTATCACAAGCGTTTTATACTTATTTTAACGTAAAAGTGTCTTACTTTTTGTTAAATAGAACATTTAATTATATATCTTCTATAAATTATAATGTTAAATTTATTATTAATAACAACATCAGATAGAAAACAGGTGTGTTGGTAATTCCTAGTAAGAAACAGTTCTTATGCAAATATTAAAACCAGTGCACACATATGCTGCGTTGTCCCGTTGGCTGTAGTTTTCTAGACTTAGTTAAGCTTCGTTTGCACGAGGCGGAGGAATATTCTGAAAGCAGAACTNTCCCGTTGGCTGTAGTTTTCTAGACTTAGTTAAGCTTCGTTTGCACGAGGCGGAGGAATATTCTGAAAGCAGAACTTTAGCTGGACTTCAAAAAAGTTGGAAGTAACCATATAAATTGGTTATACTGAAAATTTCGTCTGCCCATTTGACGTGAATATGTCTTTAAAATCAGACTGACACATGGGAAAACAGGATGAAAACGGCGATATGACGTTTGCAGGGGAGCCGTGGTGGTGTAGTGGTTAGACTACTCGTATCCTACCTAGGCAAACTTGTTTCGAATCCCGGTGCGATCGCCCCCGGATTTTCGTATGTGGGAATCGTGCCGAACGATGCCGCCGGTCGGTGGGTTTTCTCGGAGATCTGCCGTTTCCCCCGCCCTCGTATTTCATACTCACCTCGCTGCACCCTCATCGGCTCTCAAGAACTCGATGTTAAGAGCCGCCCAAATCANGCCCTCGTATTTCATACTCACCTCGCTGCACCCTCATCGGCTCTCAAGAACTCGATGTTAAGAGCCGCCCAAATCACTTCACACACACGTTTGCAGAGTGAGCCATTCCGATATTATAACTTCGTGACTAATAATACGATTGAAGTAAAATGTGGTCTCGTGTGATCGTGTATTCGACTGCGATGCGAACATGATACAACAGACCGTCTCGCAAATGTTAACCCAAATTCACTATCTCGGACAAGTTAAAAAAGAGTTAGCAAATATTTTATTATTTGCAACATTTTATATTTCTACTTTTATAACCTACTTATTTTTTTAGACAGATGTCAGTCTTAAAATATCTTAAAATTTGTTTAGCATTACAGTACAATGACAAGTGGATTAGCTGACAGCGTGTTGATAAAAAATACAGCCCCGACTTGACGGATCAGCTGATGGCGGAAGGATACGTAGTCAGATGTAAACAACGGCGCTACTTTCACCGAGCTGTCAAAAAATGGCCTTCTTATACGGTACAGAATATAATAGTGTTCAATGACCGTATTTTTTGGCACAGAATTTCATGTTCAAATTCACTCTTAGCTTACGTACATGATTATGTAATGTGTTAAGTAAAGAATTATTGATGGCAAACACAGGGAATCACCACGTCAGGCGGAAAATAAATACTATGGCTTGAATTAACTGCTGTGCTGGAGTGGCAGAATGGCTAACATGACATAGTGGTAATTAGCGTGAAACTATAAGGAGAGGGGGAAGTCACTTTAATAATATTCACTACGCACTCGAAAAGTTTAACGAGTTCTACAAAAGATTGTTTCACACCCGTGTAAAGATCTTCACGGCCACAGTGATCCACGCCATTATGTTACCGTCAGTCACCTTGGGCTTTGAACATTACGTATCTGATCACAGAAAAATGACTCTCTGAACAAATGAACCTAATTCACAGAAACCTCGTTCGTTGAGCAAGAACGTACACTGCAAACACCGAGAAGTAAAAAGAAATATATTTATCGCAAGCATTCCACAACTGCTGCCGAATAGGTTACTTGCNTACACTGCAAACACCGAGAAGTAAAAAGAAATATATTTATCGCAAGCATTCCACAACTGCTGCCGAATAGGTTACTTACTTAATTTGGTTCATTTATGATCAAAATAATTATTAAAAGGAGCCGTAATAATTTGATTATTTAATTGATTTTCCACAACATTTGAAAATGTATGGTTAAAATACGGAAAACACTAATGCTTTAAATAAAAAATAAAAAGGGAAACAGCTCTCAATACTAGCATGCAAAGGTAAATTGCGAATTGTGTTGACAAAAATTTTTGAAAAAGAAATAGGAATTTAAATTTTTGGTGACGTGATCATGGATGAGCTTGCCTGGCTTACAAAGTAGCTATTTCCGAAAGACCCGTGACTAAAACAGCAGCACCAACACTCAAACTGAAATCAAGGTGAATGTATTCTGTCCCAGATTGTAGCCTTCAAATTGTTTATTTTTGTTAATAATTGTGATACTTACAGCGTGTAAAATTTATTACTTATAGGATGTATGTTTCTTCGGCAGTAGGCCTACCTGCACATCGTTGACATTTTGAGAATAAGAATAAATGAAACAACTAGGACAAAAGANCGGCAGTAGGCCTACCTGCACATCGTTGACATTTTGAGAATAAGAATAAATGAAACAACTAGGACAAAAGAAGAACGCATGTTAATTATGAACACACAGAAAATAAAGAACATGTATATTTATTCTATTTCTTTTATAATGTGCGTGAGGACGCGTGTGTGACGTCTGAAATATTTGATTTTGAGGTGTTTATTTCAGTTGGCACAAATTTTGTGCCTTACACTTTCTATAAGACGTCGAGGGAACTGATTACCAACAAATGCATTTATTTATAATTGTACGGAACTTGTAGACATTACTTATACATATTCTGTCCTGACATACATTTTTTTAGATCGCATTGTTTTTGCACTATGAAATGTCAAAATCACTGTTTTAATTTTTGGGACCTACAAATAATAGAAACCATCCACAGAGCATTTAACAAAGGTGATTGAAAGGTCACGTCTTAATCACTTTTACGGAACGCCTAGTAAAACTCATTAAAAAAAATTATATATATATAGACTGGTAGAAATCAAACACATGCAAAAAGTCCACATTTGAAAAAAATGTTACAAATTGCGGAAACATTAATTAATTTCGTGATTTTAATGATTTATTGAAGTTACTCATGGCATATTATTTTAATGTGAATTACCTTATTCAAGTGTGTTNCACATGCAAAAAGTCCACATTTGAAAAAAATGTTACAAATTGCGGAAACATTAATTAATTTCGTGATTTTAATGATTTATTGAAGTTACTCATGGCATATTATTTTAATGTGAATTACCTTATTCACGTGTGTTGATTTTTGTTACTTGTACGACCTGCAAACAATAAAATTGCGATTTTGAAATCCCATTGTGTAAAAATTATCCATAAAAATTTTTTTTCATGTGAGGAAATAGTACTCGTAAGTAATATTTGCAAGTAGTTGAATAACATTTCGTGCAGATATAAAAAATATTTTTNTTGATTTTTGTTACTTGTACGACCTGCAAACAATAAAATTGCGATTTTGAAATCCCATTGTGTAAAAATTATCCATTAAAATTTTTTTTCATGTGAGGAAATAGTACTCGTAAGTAATATTTGCAAGTAGTTGAATAACATTTCGTGCAGATATAAAAAATATTTATTTTTTTTCGGTGGCCAGTGTCCTCAATACAGACATATTCTTCTTATAATTATTGGCTGCCAACACAGATGTGGACACACCAGTCAGCGTTTTTTTTTAAATTATAGAATAATGTAAACGGCGCAGTTGACAGAAGCAACCATACTGCTAAATTACTCTCAAATTTTTACACCTGAGCTTATGGTATACGTAAAATTCTGCTTCAATCACAAAATAAAACTACAAACACTTTGTGTTCGCACCAGTGTGGTATCATCATTGCACGAAGCACGTCGCTTGCAGACCCCACGTGGTTGATACACAAGGCCTTTCGTAAGTGGTGAGCACCGATGCACTGGGAAGAATGAATGTAATCTCTCACGCGGTATAGTCTATTCGCGGTTTCTTCACACTTTTGAATCAAACATTTGAAAATTTTTGGTTGTTTCCTAAATATGCCATGTATCACAGGCGTTTTACACTTCTGTTACCATCAAAGTAAACAATTTTTTGTTTTAAATTAAACTTTTACTTGTATTTTTTTCTATAAATGATGATGGATATTTTATAATTAATACGAATGAAAAAAAAGGGAGAATGTAGGTGTGTTGGTAATGCCTAGTAAGATATAGTTCTTATGGAAAGAATTATTAAAGTGAGTGCGTATGAATGCGGTGCGCTGTCCCTTCAGTGTAGTTATCGTTCTGTACTTGATAAAGATTTGTTTGCATGAGGCGGAGGAATATCCTGAAAACAGTACTTTTGCAGAGTTTCAGAAAAAGTTGGAAATAACCGTGAATGGACTACATTGGGCATAGTTAAGGTTTATTATACTAAGGTTGGGAAGCTCAATGCTTTTAGTTTGACAACTAAAATTTTTCGCAACTAGGTAAGCGCTAGTGTCGAATGTGTACCGAATTTTCTGTATTTTCTACGTTAAAAAAATCCAATAATCATAAATAAAAATAAAATAACTACGCAACTAAGTAAAATATTTATATTTTATTATTTACGTAGCTCAAAATTTTTTATCAAAAATTACCTCTATGGAACACTGCGCACTTAGCGGGGGAAATTTTCCCTATGCCAAACTCTCCCATAACTAACCTGAGTATAGTTAAACTTAGCATGGTGCAGTGAACGGGCCGGGCCACCCGAGCTGTCCTCAGCTCCAATCAGCTGCAGATGCAGGCCTGGGGACCAGGTGTCCGACAGCACTCGGCACATCTGACAGTTGCCTGGCGCGTCACTGGGGACTTGCAGCAAACATGCGAGGATGGCGGACAACACTAGCTGACAGCGGAAAATGACGGAGCGTGCAGCGAGTATCAAAGGGTTGTGTGGCGAGATGATTACGCAAGTGTGTCCATAGTAGTACTTTATTCGCAGATACAATGCGGTAGTTCAGAAAATATCTACATTTTTTTTCTATAATTTAAACATTGAATGTTAACTGTGTGACATATGAGAGACGAGTGTGGCATTTCGCGAATAAGTAATAATTACATTTTTTTTTACCGAGATTAATGCCATCTTCATTCCCAGCCGTATTATGTAAACGTCACCCTAAAACATCGATTTTAATATATCAGATATTTCCCACAACGAAACTGCTGCTAGGAAAAATAACATAATTTCAAGAATTGATTATTGTAAACTGTATATTATAAGCAATTTATGCTAATTTGTTATGAAATTTTTATTATTGTATTATGTTTGGGTGTGAATTGATATCAACTACAACACGCAAAAAAAATGTAAAGAGAATTTAATTAAAATTCATTAACTTAAATTTAATATATATTTAAGAAATAAACTCTTACCCTATACAGGATGATTCTAAAATCATGTGACAAACATTGATGGGATGGTAGAGCTCACTTAAACAGACAATTATTGTGTAGGAATATATGGGCGGAAGTGACGCGTTGAGGCACAAACACAAAAACATAACACATTAACAGAAACATAAAATGTTCATTAGCAGCATACTTAACGAGTAATTCCGTACAGAAAATGTTAAAACAGTTGCTGGAAATGCATCCACCAACAGTCACGCATGCTTGGCGACCTCTACATATGGCGTGATTGGCTAACAATGGTGGCGTGCGTGAAATACCCGGCGTATTTGAGTCTGTTCGCCAATAACTCCACCGACGCTACCAAGCTTGCATTACTGTCGGTGGTAGCAATTTTTAGCAATTATTATAAACATTGCTGTAAAAAGGCATTTAGCGGCGACGTTGTAAATAAACAATGTGTTGCATTTCATAGGTTATTATTGTGTTTGTGCCTCAACGCGTCACTCCCGCCCATATATTCCTATACAATAATTGTTTGTTTTAGTGAGCTCTACCACCCCTCAATGTTTGTCCCATGATTTTAGAATGACCCTGTAGACAGTATGTTCAAAATTGTAGGTGCTAATGAAGTCAGAGGAGATAAATTCACGTTCGCCAAATCTCTCACAAATGTACTGTTTAATTGTCGTCATTAAATGTACGCAGTCAAAACTTTAGTCATTTTTATCGTTCCGTTTTCCAAGATTGATAATCCCGTGGTTCTTAAAGTGATTTGCAAAAATATATTTGCAGGCTGCAATAATAAGCTACTGATTATAAAACGTCAATTGAAGTTTTAGGAAGAGTTAACAGGAACTGATTTATGCTGGAGGCCTTATCGAGTGGCGGCTTACAAAATAAAACAAACCTGAACCTACGCTCAAGAACTGCCCCTCCGTCCATGCTTTCCCCTAAGGTTTGAATCCAGAACAATTGCATTTCAGGGTGCATGACGTTCAACCAGTTACGCCACGGACGTCGGACCATAACTTTGTGACTTGTTAAAATATGTAGCTGGTGGAGAGGAGGGGAGAGATGTGGGTGGATCTTAAAATCGACGTCTTGAGAGCTGATGAGGGTGAAGTGAGGTGAGTATTGAGCAGTGCCGGAACGCAATGGTGGAGGAAACAGGATACTCCCGAGAAAACCCGAAAACCAGTGGCGTCGTCCGGCACGATTCCAACGTGCAAAAATTCAGGAGAGACCCCGCTGGGAATAGAGCCAGGTACGCCTTGGTGGGAGGCGTGTAGTCTGACCACTACACCACCGCGGCCCCATGCAGCTGGTGTTTGGTGTTCATAAAGACTGAGTAGTTTCTTCAATGGGCACCCAATACCTCGTCATTTCGTTGCCTGTGTCTGGGAGGCTAGTAAGAGGGGCCATAAAAATGACATACTAATATGTAGGCGGAGAAAGATGGGTTTCTCTAGTTAGCAGCCTGTTAGTTCCATCGCACTGTACGAAGAAGCACACAGTCGGCGACCTTGCTGAAGCCAGACCACCTGCATTCTGTGCGGCACTGTCGGTAAGTCTTTTAAGGAAAATGGTGTACGAAATCAGTATATTTACCTCATTTTTGTTACAGGTTGATTTTAAGAGGATCTAAAAAAAATTGACACGATAACACATAAATAATAATTTATAACGCCTTGTTACATTACTAGATGTCCATAGTCGTCATTTTTATTCTCGGAGCACTGATGGATGATAAGAAAGTATATCGTATTAAATATCATCGATCAGTGCTCCGAAAATAATGAAGGCAGTGAACATCTGACAAGGCAAGAGAGTGTTAAAAATTATGATATGTCTTATGCTAAAAATTTCTTTAAACTCTCTGTAAAATAACTTGAAACAACAATTAGTTAAATATGCGCCTTTGTGCACCATTCTCCTTAAGGCACCCGTCTACCTGTCGCGTAAACTACTTTGCAGTGTTTTTTTTTCAGTAAACGTTTTTAAAACTAACCATTTGACGTATACTCAATCTGTATTCGCACGGAAATAAATCACACGCCAGACTAGGTTGGAATACAATTTTAAACATATCGCGCTTACCACAAACATTTCTTTGAAGGTGAACGTGGCCAAACCCGGTATTTTAAACCTGATATAGATTAAAATATTCTCCGTGATTACCTGCGAAACTAATACAGGTCCCTGCATAGAATACTGCTACAAACTTTCCACCAATAATAAAATGTATATAGGGTCAACGCTTCAAGTCCCATTGTAAATTATGTACGATGAAAAGTCTACAGCAAGTTCAGAGCCATGCACGTAGTGGCGACGGAGCTCTTGATGCACGTGCCAATGTCGCCCTTATCGCTTCCTTACATATAATGTGCCCAGGTAGACTGGCATCTTTAGGATAATGCAGAAGATGAAGTCAAATAAATAGTTTTGATCATATATATATATATATATATATATATAGAGAGAGAGAGAGAGAGAGAGAGAGAAAGAGTTTTAAGGTCGGAAAGCTAATTGGTGGGCAGCTCGCAAACTAAACTTAACATGCATCTTAAGACATACACATATACGGCTCACTCGATGCTAAAACAGAAACTTGTGGTTCGAAGGTGCCGTAAGCCGACCATACCCGATGTCCAATGCCGTAGATGTGTCCATACCCATTTTCTGCTAGCGTTTCTGCTCCGTTAAAGATGACACAGATCGGCCCCCTTCCGAGGGGTCTAGCTCTGAGTATAAAAGTTTTCATACCCAAGGGCATGCCTAAATGCGTAAGAGCAATATTCTAAATTTCTGTTATATCAACGAGCTCAAACAAGATGGTGGAACTCCAGTAGCAATCACAAGCCGTATATGCTCTTTTGTGTAAAAATTACGGGTCTTGTAAAACGTATTTGTTTACCAATGGAACTTGGTACTTGTTTAAATAACTGTTAACACACAGAAAAATTCAAAAGAGTATAAAAAGACAGTAAACCCAACTGAAAAATAATACGTGAACCTAAGGCAATATATTTAATTATGTACAATTTCACGTCAAAGTTAAGATTGTGACATTTAGCTCATTGCTTGAACACGGGAGTGGCCTTATATAGAGTACTCCCAGAATAGGCAGTTTACATAATTAAAAACACAAAAAGGAAGCAGAAGACTTAAGAACTAAACAGCAGGGTTGAAAAAAAAAACGTATACAACAGCGATTCTACTGATTAAAGGTTGGAAAATATTAAAAGGGAAATTTATATTTATTTGTTCGTATTTTTCTTTTGGCAATCTGGCAATATTTTTTAAGCAGTAGGGAAATATAAATAAATGCATAATATTCGTTGTTTAAAATTATAGTATAGACACGTGTTCATAATTTTTAGTAATCTTTTTATACAACTGGCTTAAATGAAAGTCCTGGGAACTGACATTTATAATTTCCGCAATATCAAACGTGAAACTTAAGCGTTAGACAATAGCAAATCAAAATTTGTAAGTTAAAGTTTGAGTCAAGAGGTAGAAAAATTCTAACATCCTGATCCTTGTCTTAACGGATAAGTTTTTTAAATATGTAAACCACCTTAAGGCAGCATTTTCGTCAAAATTTATGTGTTCAGCAATTGCGTTAAACATACTACTTTGAATAGTAGGAAAAGTAAATAAAATCAAATTTATCTGAATAGATCGTAATATTTTCGACGGGAGAGTATTATTTTACACAGAACGACGTGCTAAGTTTTTGGACAATGTAGTAAGTCGAAATCATTGATAATGTATGTGAGTCACATTTCACATCTGCAATATCGTTATTATTTCAACGTAACTTCATGTACGAATTCTTATGCAGTAGGTACAGAGGCAAAAATTTTTTTTTGTTAAGTGTTAATAACTGCTAATATAATTTACACTGAATCAAATAGAAACGAAATAGGCGTTACGACATTGCAGTTTTAGATATCGTCTAAAATTCCTCATATTTAAGTGTTAAGGGCGGTACAGTTTACAGATGGTAGCAAACTTTATTTTCAGGGAATTTTTTATTGTGATATTTTCCGATGTGGCACATGGGAAACAACTAGTGTATTTTCATTCATTTACTGCGTTATATATACATACTAGCAAACCCGGCGAACTCCGTTTCGCCACCAGATGGCTTCGTTTTATGCAACATTTTGTTTGGTGATTAAAACATGAAGAAACATTTTTTTTATATTTGAAAAGGAAACATTTTATTTCATTTCACAACAGTAATGAATTGAACTTCTCTAAGTAAATGAAAGTGAATCCAAAGTAAATACGTTTCATTGAAGTGCTCTTTGGTAAACCACATTTTTT
>NQII01001683.1:448873-466838 GCA_002778355.1 Clitarchus hookeri
CTGAATTTTCTTTGCTATAAACCTCACGGAGCCCGAGACCTTTCCAACGAATGCAAAACCGTGGAAATCGGTTCGTGCGTTCTGGAGTTATAGCGTCAGGAAGGAAAACCCGACTTATTTTTATATAGTAGATTTATGTTTGCTGTTTGAATTTTTGAGTTAATATTAATTTTTTTAAATCGCGTTTTATGAGTATCCAGGTATCTTAGTACCTAAAGGATTTTCCTTGCCCGGTGTATTCTGACTTTGCTTAGGTCTCTTAAACTTTCGAATCCAGTAATTTTCGTGGAGCTACATGCCATAAACTGTGAAGGATCGGCACTCTGCATTTAAAAGTCTTCCCGACACAATTATGGAACTTGGAATCGATCAATATACAACGAAACCCATTTGGTTTATTGTACTTAATGATATCGATTTCAGGTATCGATAACCACACCGATCCCGCTCTCTTGTGAATTAAAGTCGTTAGAAGAGTTGGTTGCATTTTCCACCACAAAAAATTATTAGACTGTCATAAATATATCTACCCAAGGATTTTGAAAATGTTGTTTTTTAGTAAATTAAAAAAATATATAAGTTGGTAAGAACGTGTCTATCTACTGATCATAGGTCATGGCTTTCAACGGTGTGAACGCAATAAAGGAGAAAGCAGTCGCCAGCAACAAAACAACAGATACATTACGTGGTTTTACTTTTCCAGTATACAGTATATTACACGGAAAAAATATAGGCATAAAATTATGTAAATATTTAGATATATGCGTGGTACAATAATTTTCGTCGTAGTTAAAAGTTAAATAATTGAAAAATAAAAGTGAATGATGAACTTTTACTGCAGATGAAACAAATAGGCTAAAATCAGCCAAAATTGGGTTCACTGAAGTTGTACTAGGATACTCGTTTTTACTGTATAGAATAAGAGAAATAAACGTAACGAAAAAATAATTATAGAAACAATCGTATACAGAAGCGAAAATTGGAATATTTACGTGTTCCAAATACAGGGTAGTGGGATAGCAAGAAGGATAAACAATTTCTTGTAACACCGATGAAGAGACAACATGATCAATATCAAGTACTTGAATAATTTAAGTAAGATATACCACCGCCGTGAATAATCTTATTTGTTAGACTATGTATGCATAATACTCAATGTGCTTGAGTTGGCAGAATGTACTGTACGTTCCTTCAGTACGCACTCGAAAGGAAGCACATTTAAGAATTAAAATATAATTAAATATTAGACATGTGTCAATACAGGTTTCGTTAATTCATTGCAAATCTCCAAATATGCAATTTTAAGTTGTGTTAAAGATTACAACCATCGTTTGAAGACCACACTTAGTTTCTCAATGCACGCAGCATTCGCTGCTAACTGCCGTGTTCAAATGCCTGTCTAAAGCCACTAACATCTCAATCAACTTGTAACTGTCTTTTATGGAAGCGATCTTGGAGTTCACTTACGTTTATATGTAGGTGCGTATCGAACGTAGTTACGTCCTTTGTGGTGCCATACCTTGTAACCAAAGAACGTGATTACAATTGCCTACACCCCAGACAATCTACTTCCTGCTGCTGAACTTTAGAAATGAATTTTTCGTTAAGTGTAAATTACTGGTTAATAATTCGTATTTGGGAAACGAGTACGGCTTGCCGTTCACTAAGTCTGATTCAATTTAACGAAGGAAACTTTACTTATTTCCATTAAATAGTTTGATAACACCAGCAGATTTTACGGTGACTGTAATTTTTTACAGATACAGATTAGATTATCATTACATTAAGTGGTCCACATTCAATAAATGGTAAAAAATGTTAATTTATTTTTGTTTCAACTTTACCTTCAGGGTAGCATAATGCACCTAGGGATTGCTTCATACGACAGGTTATTTATATGTTTCAAAATTAATTTTTCATCTGTAGATCTGCATGTGCTATTTGGCTTGCCAATGTTATTAATTTACATCCTACATTCATTAAAATCGTTCTTTCTATTACTGCAGTTATTTTTATAATGTCCTGGTCTTCGGGAGAAAATTTATATTGCAAATATTTGGTTTTAATTAGGTAACCGGAAAAATTTGGCCAATAGTTTCGATATTGTTTCGTTAGGAGGATGCAATAAATTCTCCTCTCAGTATTCACCCATGCAAAGTATAAAAGTTCTTCGGATAATCCAAAAACAAGGTCAAAATATTACATTTATTTTGAATTTCGGGTATAATCTGCCTTATAAATAAGACAAACTTACGCTCAATCGCAGTTGAGTTATTTTTGGATCCATATTCCAGACATGTGGTTGCTTACGTAATAACTGTTTGAGAAAAAACTTGAATATACATGAAATTAAGTTATCGAACAATTGGGTTCGCACGAGCAAATTCATCACATTTTCTTTAGGCAACTGCACCCAAAGAGCCCTTATTCGTGTTAGTCGTGAAGCCCTCGTTCAAAAGTAGTGCAAAACAAGTTACCGTATTTTCTTTACGATTATATGAACACTTCTTTCTGTCCATTCTATATCCTTCGCACACGAAAAATTTGGCGTTGCTATAGAACCAGTATCCGATATCAAATAGTTGAACCAAGGCGAGCACAAAACAAAGATGTGGCTACAGGTATAAAAAAATACGCTTTTAGCAACATGTTAAGATATAGAACTACTTTTCTCACTTTCTGCGAATACTACTGTCGATATGTTTGTCAGTGTTCACAATAAAATACGTAATAGTTAGGAGCAGGAAATTATCACATTTCAATTTCCAGAGCGTTGAGCTGACCACGAGTCATTTGCAAGCATCTGTTCTGCGAATCCACGACGACTGCGTTGGCTCCGGCTACAGACTAAATACAAAGAATACTGATTTTCGTATTCTGCTCTATGTTCCTAACATCATCACCACCCCCACCCGAGTTGTCAGCATAGTTGTCAGAATAGCGATGTGGATGTGTTTGTTTACATCTTTGCTTTTGCATAAAAATATTACTTCCCCTAACGTTAATATTTCTTGGCTGCATTAAAACTAGGTCAGAGGAAGTGCAATAAATTCCCGAAGCAAATATTTAAGTAATTAATTGAAAAATTACTGCGGGCCCAAATCATTGCAGACCCGTCACAAGAGAAAATCCAGAGGGTATGCTGTTAGTCTAAAACACGTTATTTTATCAGTTCTACTGTGATGGTGAATAGACTTTCAGAAACAGATTATTGCACAGTAGATATCGGCTGTTACTTAAGGCGGTCGCATACCTGACTCTTGAACTGCTGTGCAGCATGTTTGAAAAAAAAATTGCTTTTTTGACGAAACTATTAAATTAATCCCCAACCTACGAAAAAAAACCATACCTCAAACGAGGACTGAACTGAACTGTGCTTTCAATGTAACACGCATGATATGAATATTATTTTGGAGCTTTCAACATCGTTACAAACGGATTTACTAGACTTCTGTATCTTAAAACACAGTACCCATACACTACGATAGAAGCTAGCATTGAACGTTGAGGCATTATTTACACCAATAAAATGATAAGGTCGCCGCTGAAAATACCGTAGATACATGCTGCACGTCTAGAACACTGCACGCCAGCTCACAGCCTTGCGCGTAGCGGCGACGCCACACTTGATGTGCGCGGCAGTGTCGCACTTACGGCTCCCTAGCTTCTCGGCCTCAAAGGCGAAAACAGCTCCAGGTAGGAGAACGCTTCAACTGCTCCCTCTACGGCTCTCACCTTTGCTGACGACGTCCTCCATGGCGCCTCGCCTCTCGACTGACAGCGCTCTGCTCCTCATCTCCGGCTGGTAAGTCGGCGTCCCTACGCTTACGTAACAGCCTCCTGGCGCGTTATCGTCCAACGCGCCTCCTGGTGGCTGCGCCGCGCATGTCTGCACGCGCAGTCGCGTGAACAAACAGACAAAAGCTCTTCGTGAAGCATGCTGCTTTACTTTCCACGTAACCTTCTAATTGAGGGGATCACCTGCCTCACGTAGGTTCGGCACAATAGAACACGCTTTTTGTGACTGAAGAGCAAACTGAAACAAAATAAAGCAAATTCCTCATAAAGAAGTTCACTTTAATGTTTCTTCGAGTTAGCTGTTTATGGAATCTGCGACTTAACAACCATGAATCAGAATTTCGAATGCTGCAGTCTCTTCAAAAACACAGTAGCATCAAGAAAAAAAAATCCCGTGCCAGCCCAATTAAATATAAAAAGGTTTTGTAATATTATCTACTGCTAGTTTCTGTGTGATGCACAGCTCAAGTAGTACTTATACCTCTATGATTAGGCCCCAGCTGGTCAAATGTTCAGAACAGAAGTACCAGTAGGACTGCACATTCCCTTATACTTGCGTGGTCCTACACGGAAAAGTAGATGTCATATCCTCTAATATTGCTACAGATCTGCTTTGTAAGAGAATTTGCTGAACAATATTATGAGCAAGTTTGTAGCTTTCCATCATCAAGCTGAGTAAGGCAAAAAGAGGCATGCAGATGGCCAGTGTGGCAGCTCGAAGGACGTCTGTTCTCGCCACGACACTGACCAATGAAGATGTTCCAGAGGAGGGACCAGAGACGTCGACATGTCGGCCGCCGTAGTCCACCTAGAAAATCACACATCGGCAATGTCGTAATTTCATGGTTCTAGAAACGTAACTGAACAATAATTCAGTGTTAAAAATTAATAAATGTTTTTTTAGTTTTTGAATTGAGTTGCTTTGAGTAATCGGATATAACCTTCACTTAAACATAAATCCAACAAAAAAAAAATACAAATGTATAACACTGGTGGTGGTGCCAGGTAAATATCCCGATTATTGTAATTATCAAATCATACTCTAATGTTAGTTAGGGCCGAGCTAGCATATGAGTACACAAGACAATCAGAGGGGAATTCAATAAATAAAAATGTAATAAAACGGTTACAATCCGTATTATTTAATATGCAGGGAGTCTATAATTTATATTATTTTTACCGAACTGACTAACATCGAGCCGCAATAGTCCTACGTTAGTTCGGAGCCGGAAGCTAATCTGGACGCGCGGTTGCGCCGGTCGGCAGATCAGTCTTCTTGTCCGCTCCTGGTTCCATCTTGCTCGGCCAGCATCATGTAGAGAACAGATGCCTCTCGAGCTGTCACACTGGTTTATATTTGCTCAACATTGCGCCACCGACCCCTCGTTCTTTGTTCAGCGCAGGGGATTCCTGCTGTAACTACTTACACGGGCTTTAAGCAATAGCATCCATACTGATGAAATCCGCTGCCCGCTGGCCTGGTTAAACTTCTATCTGCGACGGCGCGTTCGGGAAGGCTGTTCGCGCCAAGTCCTGTCCACACCTACAAAACCGAAATTTTAAAATTCTGGAGCAAATACAGATACTGACATCTACGTTTATGTTGCAGGAAAAGTGCAAGATGCACCGACGATGAAAATTGGGAGCCAGCAGTTCGTCTCGTCTATTAGATACTAGGCAATTTCCTTAAAACTTGCACAATTATATAATGGACTAATATTTTATTTTTAGTTTATTGTGGATGGTGTATTTCCAAGCTTGTGATCTTCATTAACGCTCACGCCAACTACAAAAAACGTTCACTCACTGACAAGAATGTTAACAAACCTGGAAGCAATGATGTGAATGAAATGTAACAGATCATATTGTAAAGTCATGTGAGTTTACTGGAATGAATTTAATGCCAAATCACACGGACAAAATATTTGGTACTACGGGCATATTTATGGTCCCATATCAGAATGTAGCACTATCTCGGGTCTGGATGAATGCACCGATTCAGTTCCCGACGGAATCGTACCGCTATTGTATTCTTCCCCTGAGGTAAGTCGGCTCACAGCTGTTGTATCTGACCTTCAATATGCTACAGGTCAACAAAGGATCGGAGTTGATGTCTGAGCTGATTCACACATGTTCTATCAGGGACAGATCGGGGGACTACGTTGCCCACAATACCTCAGAATGAAATTAGCTCTCCACAGAAACATTGTTCGTTTGTGGACGGGCGTTGTCTTATACCAGGGTGCTACCACGTGAGGAGTAACCCATGAGGATCAGTATGTCTCAGATGTACCGTTGTGACCCGAATCATAACAGGTGACCTGAAGTCATGCCCTATGGCACACTACACCAAAATTCCAGGAGTAAAGCTTGTGTCTCAACACTGACAGAATGTATCATCTACTCTCGTCGTCATACTCACACACGAAAGTCATCCATGGTAGTGTAGAACCGAGATTTATTGCTGAATATGATGAGATGCTATTTGTCATCACTTCGTGCCTTCCCGTCACAACACTTCCAACGCCAACGTCTCTGATCTTTGTTAACAGCCTACGAATGGGACGTTTAACCCGTAGTCTGAGAGATGCCAGTCGTCCACATATGGTGAGGAATAACATGACGTGTTGTAACTGCGTCCGGATGACAAGCGCCGATGTCATGTCATTTCGTAATGTTTGGCTTATTATACGGTTATCATCCCATGGTGTGACCTGTCTTGGTCGATAGGACCCTTTACGAATAATTTGTACACCGGGCGATGGTATACACATGTGCCAAATCACATCCAGTTTGGACCATTCCTTCTGGGTACTTTACTGTTTTGTCAGTTAGTCAATATTGTGTTTACTATTATAATTGCCACAAAAATCTGTGCACTCTAATAAACATTGGGAAACTTCGAAAATTTGCATACAGGTACATTGATAGATGATATACATACAGCACTCAGCCAAGTGTTTGTGATGTAATACGTACGATACTTTCTAGGTATGATAAATGAGTGGTATGCATACAAGATTTACGCAATAGCCACAAGAACAACTATTGTATTTTGTGGTAATAAGGATAATAGGGCTACAGGAGGCAGGGTGAAAGGGGCGCTAAATCAGTATTATTAAGGCCGCTGTGACTTCATAGTCGGATTTTACTGGGAACAGTGCTCACGTTGAGTTACTCGTACATGACGGTTCTGGACTATCCCTTTAGGAGTGAGAACCATTTGACTGTCAGGTAAGATCATAGTCAAAGGCTTTCTTGTATACCACCTAATGTAATGTGGTAGCTTCAATGGAGCACTATATCTCTACGGGAAGCATTTTCAGACGCCTATGAAGGCAAATTTTCAATCCCGATGGCATTTACGTATTCTGCTATTGACATATCAACATCGTCGCCTTCGTTTCCTGTAGTGTCAGCATTAGACCAATGGGGAGCGTCATGGACTTACGACGTATTGTATTTAGAGAAATATCTTTCTTTTATTTGAGAATGGAGTACTTCTGTGTCAAGAGTTTGGTTTACCGCTGACAAACGCTGCGATTCCAGGTTCACTTTGTAGTGGTATCCGTCCCAAATGGTGTGGAGAACCATCGCATGTAATTGTAATTCACCACATTGAATACACAGCACTACACTTACGACATTGTACGGCCTCATGTGGGGCTGCGGTGGTGTCGCGGCTAGAGTGCTCGCTTCCCATCAATGCAAACCGGGTTCGATTCCCGGCGGTACTGCTCCAAGATTTTTGCATGTGGTAATTGTGCTGGACGCTGCTGCTGGTCGGTGGGATTTCCCAGGGATTTCCCTTTTCCCCGCTCTTGCATTTTTGTGCTGCTCCATACTAACCTCCCTTCACCCTATCGGATTTAAGGACCTCGTTGTTAAGGGCCAATGAAACCTATTCACTCCGCTCCACGGCCTTATGTGCTACCTTTACTGACTGAGTACTTATGATCTCGTTGGCAGTAATTTAGCGCTGAGCTTTACACACACACGCACACACACACACACACACACATACACACCGGGTGTTTCAATACTATAGGTACAACTTGCAGGGACGTGTAGTGGACAATTGAATACAGTAAGGACAAAATTCCTAATAAACAGCCGACCTCCCATAGCGCAGTCGATTGGTGCGCCGTCGGTCTGAGGTGCGGGAGGTTATGGGTTCGAATACCACGTAAGGTTTGAGTGTTAGTTTAAGTAAGGTCATAAGTTGGTTTGTAAGCCGTCCCCTGATAAGCCTTCAGGCATAACACTGGGGGACGTTAATAAGCCCTTTCCAATTACAATTGCAATTCGTAATAAACGTAGGTCCGGAAATCGATAGTTTCCGAAATACGACGTTGTTCATGCCTTATGTTCCAGGTACCAGCCCTCGCATTGAATGCCAACAGCGGCGTGCACTCGTGGCAGCATTTGGAACAGTCGGCATGGCTCCTCACATTTTCTAACGAAGAGATGGCCGACATCCGTTTCATGTATGGACGTGCCAACGGCAACGCACGGAAGGCAGCACGATTGTACCATGAAGCGTTCCTTCACGAACGATGGGATCTCGTGAAAACTCGGCTGTCTGGCTGTATTCAGTGAGGGAACGTTTCGTGGCACAGTCTTGTTGCTTCCCGCGCGTTGCCATTAGCATGTCCATGCATGAAATGGATGTCGGCCATCTCTTCGTTAGAAAACGTGTGGAGCTATACCAACTGTTTCAAATGCCGCTGCGAATGCCCACCGTTGTTGACATTCAATGTGAGGGATGGTACCTGGAACATAAGGCATGAACAATATTGTTAACACTTTCTTGGCATTTCCTATCACCTGATTTTTCGCCAATGAACGTTTATGGGACCAGATGAGACACCAGATTTTTTGTGTTTGTAATTTAGAGCATGATTTGCAACAGCTGTGGACAATCTGCTGCAGGTTAGCCTACGGTTTTTGTTTTATTCCCTATCTGATCGTATCAACACATGCATTCAGGCACGGGGGGAACCGGCGAGATAATGAAGATGCTCGTCTTCTGTGCTAAAGTTGGGCGGGACATTGTCCTGAAGCTGTGGCACTGTATTCACTTCTTTCATCTTAATCGTCATACTAATACAATTTTTTTTGGTGTCTCTTATTTCCTGCTTTGTGCGCAGGTGTTTTATGTGTCAGTGAGATTAAATGAATAACAAGTAACGAAAGCAAAGATGAATATAGTGATCTGTGATTTTTCTGCGACTAACTCAGGAATCGATTGAGGCAATTGAAAATCCAGAAGTACGCACTGTTGGGAAAAAAATATAATTAATGCCTTTATCAATTTATTTTTATGAGTTGAGCTTCATTATTTGTGTTGAGACATAGCATTTTCCTCTTAGTTTCTTTGTAGGATCTGCAAAATTATCTATATGTATGGTCATTCTGATTATAATATATATGATTGTGTCATATAAATTTTAATTTCCTTAAATATTTACTCGTATCTAGTGTTGATTTAGAAACCGCAAACCATTTTTAAGCATTTTACCTGTTTGAGTTATTATATTTATGTTTTACCTCTTACTATTTTAAGTTATTTTTATGTTTACGCATGGTTAAGTGTAACAGATGGCGTTGTAAGTATTTACTTCGCCAGTCTAAAGAAAGTAAAAAATAATTAAATAAAATTAATAATATTTGATTTATGTATTTTGGTTTTCATAATTGGCGTTATTCAAAGATTCGTAAAAATATTTTACAAATTTTTTGAATTAATTTTACTAACTCCATTATTTTCATGCATAAGATCTTGTCGATTCCAATAAGTCCAATAAACTTGTATATTTCATTGTTTCAGCGCTCTCTTCTCTAACTCGGTACTCTCACTGGTGAACGCGTTTTGCACATCCATTGTCAAGTCTTTCCCAATCTGTATTTTCGTAAGTTTTAAATGCATATGGTAATAAATTATACATTTTTGGTGTATGTATGTACAAGTTAAGGCTCAGCTTCGCCCCTTTTGCAGAAATTCTTCGTTTGAGTGTCATAATTTCAGTTTCAGGGGTTTTATTGAAAATTTTTGATCATAGAAAATTTACAACTTACTAGTTTTATTTTTACATATAATTTGCTCTATGTGTTATTTACTGCTTGCAAAAATGCAGAAACTTGTGGTAAAATATAAATATTGTACGTTTTAGACTTTTTAGAACTGGCATATAAAACACGATTAAAATTACGCACAAAAAAATTACAGAACTCGTAAAATGTAAATTTTATTTATTCGTACACCGTGATAATTACTGTAATTATCATGAATCAAAAATTATGACGCGAAAACGAAGAATTTCTGCAAAAGAGGTGAAGCCGAGCCTAACTAAACCTTCTCGATGACCATACTTTAGTTTATTTAAGGTATAAGTAGAGCGACTTCCAATGGAGCACTGCAGCCGTGTGTACAATATGCACAACTCATTACAAAGTAGTACACACGCTATCAAAATGGTCAGGAAAGTGATATTTATGTTGCATATGAAAGAAGAATGCAGACGTATTGTAAGACTCAAATATTTTGCTAGGATTTACACACTTAAATGTTGAAACAATTCAGTTAATGATAGTTTATTTTCTATTAAAATCTAAGTGTATTTCCATTATGGATGCTTTAGAAAGCACATTCACAACAGCCCCCTCCTTTTTTTTCTCTCATTCATCAAGCAAGAGCATCATAATAATTAATCTCGTTGTATGTAATAAAAATTGTTAATGGTGTTAGAAAATATTTTAATAACGAATTTTATGCAGGCCTATACTCATTTCAGTTATAAAAATGATAATTTTTGTTGTTGAAATGGATGTGTATAAAATAAATTATTAACACATTATTACTATTACATACAACCACAGCAATTATTATGATCGTTGTGCTTAATGAAGAGGGTTTATGTTTTGGTAAAATGTGCTTTCTGAAGCACCCAGAATGGAAACACGCTTAAATTGTAACTACAAGTAGACTTTTATTAATTTATAAAAAAAAAAAAAAAAAAAAATTAGTACAGCTTTGCAAATTACTTTATTTCACATGCAACATAACTGCTTCTGCCTGAAAATTTTGGCGTAGAAAACAATAAAGGCCACTCGCTCAGATAAGAGCACATATTTAATAGCTATGTGATATAGGGAAGCATCAGCAGTTGTCCGGAACGGGGAAGGAAAATCACTTCATAAAAACCATTGACACGTTAAGGTACCGCTTCATTTGGCGAGGAGGTCTTACCGCAATGAAGCACCAGCGGCATGAATCGTACTGCATGAGCACGAAGTCGGTTACAGATGGTTCTGTATTTTTTATAGTCGGCAGACAAACTTCTCTATCATAAATTTGTGCCATAAAACGAAAAACTTTGATATAAACCAGAAAAAAAACATATTTGGCAACATTTATACAGCTCATAAAATTATAGACTTAGTAAAGGTAGAAAGCGTTATTTCTAAAATTTTATAATTTAAAAATTAGTTCTAAACTGGTTTTGAATTTTGTTTTCAATTAAGAGAGATTGCTTACAGGGTTATATAACAGTAAGATTGTAGTCTTAGATATTCATTCAGCAGCTCGCACCTAGAGTACAGAGTCCACGACAGTACAAACTCGCAACTCAGGAGTAAATATGAAGTAATGGTGGTTGGTGAATGGCTGCAAATCACTTGTTGTGTACCAATTTAACTTTTTCTGGTTTGGAGTATTACTCTGAGTTTTCTCTCCTGCGGCTAGCATCACATCATATTCAAAGTGTGTGAACCTCCTGGACTGAAAATAAAGATACATGTTTTACTCTTTTTAAAAGTGACATGAGTCACTGTCACACAATGCCAGTAACAAAATAAATTACCACAGATTGACACTTGCTGGAGAGGCTGTTAAAAATAAACCGTTTCATGCCGTTTTATAAGTACATAACGACATGCCGTAAATGACTTACAAACTTTTACACATGCTTCAGAAACGCGAAGAGACATTGTAAAGTATGTATACATACACAAGCTATCTATAAAAACATTCATTTTATGTACATCAACACAGAGACCAGTGTGGACAAATTATTGAGCGACAATAAGTCAAAGATTTAGGCAGTAAGAAACATAGTCAATATACTTGGAGTATACAATCATCTCAACTGATTAATAGTTCAGTCAATAGAAGAGTACAACATATGGGGCAAAACGAGATTGCATGGCTGTAGTCGTAAAGGCAAGCCATACACAATATATAATTTATGCTACTTTATCTCATGCCCAAGTGTATAACAGAAGGCATTATAGCTTCTACAGCGTTACCTGACATGGTAACTGATAAGTGTAAAATGCAGCAAAATTCAAAACTGTCATGCAGATCCCGTAGTCGGTAGGATTGCACTTGCAATAAGTTATTTTGATTCGTTCATAATATCCGAGTGTTAACCTTTTTGTTTGCGATGTATAAGTTTATTTCAGTGTCTGAGTACTTAGTTTGTATGGAATATGGTGCCGAAGGTATAGACATACGAAGCCTGTCGATGCTATTCGTAGACAAAAAAAGAAACAAATTATAAAAAAAAAATTGGTACTTATTATGTTGATGCATGTGGTTTGCACTTTTGAATTCCAGAGGCCAAAATAATAGAACGAAAATCTAACAGTATTTAAAACAAGGCGTCCTTGTATTTGGTAAACTCATGCGAGAGGCTTGAAATTAGATGAGTGAAAAATTAGAGTGTAAAATAAGCTATAACAATCGGTTGAGTTGTACAGTTAATTTGGCATTACTTCGTTTATGTCAATGGACGTTTGAAAAATACATCTCCCTTCAAAAATGTTGGGAACAAAATATGAGATTTCTTGAGAGGATCACGAATGGTACATTGAATTACGAATTCTCTCTTAAAAGCCCGTGTCATCCGCCATATTTAATTTCTTATTTATTTCTTCCTGATTCAAATTTAGAAGGTTTTATTTTAAAATGTTACAATAAAATCTTAGATAAATACCTTATCCATCATTATGGAAATAATATAAGAACTATTAACTAATATTTATGCAACAATTAACTTAATACTAAAATGTATATATTAATTCATTCTCACCTTTTAATGGCAACCAGGAAACACCTATTACCAATCAGGTACGACATTTTGCATAGAACCATGGAATGTAATGCTTCTTTAATAAAAATGTTTAGGTAATTACCCTGACTCTTCTGTTAACACACTAAAACGAATAATTTCTGTACAATGACTCTTAAATGCTGGACGAACAGGCTCTATATGTAGCATAACTGGCTTGCTTTACATTGATTACATTTTCCAGTTAGAAACTGTCATCTACATATAATCCTCGTCGAAGAAGACTGCATATTGCTGTCTGACAACAACACCAACTGGCATGACTAAATGAAAGCAACAAATTTATAATATATAAAACACAACATACTGGTATGTTGATTCAAAGTCTGAGAAAATAAATCATTTTTTTCCCCAAGGCTCGATTCTTGGACTCAACTGTTTCTCGTTTGTATAAACGATGGATTTTTGTAGCCTAACAACTCGTTGACAGCGAGGTCATTACTTTATTTACTCATTTCCGGAGAGGCTTTGTGGAAAACTAAATGATCACGCGGTCTCATTATTCGTGACAAAACTGCACATATGGCCATACGATAACTAATTCATTATTCTTTGAATCCGCTTACGTATAATCATTGTGTTTTTTTTCATTGTGTATTTGTTTCCATATAGAGATTCCTTTCACTTGAACTTCGTTGCCTCAAATTCTGCCCAACTCTCTTGGCAATGATTTATGATTTGTGCTTGAGAAATTACAGAATAGTTAATATAGCACATACGGGGCTTAGCATGTGTTAGACTACTTTGTCATTCGAGCTTAAATTTTACTCATGAAAGAAAAGCAGGCATGAGTTAATTAAATAAATTAATTTGAACTTTTAAGAACTACGCATATGCATCTAGCCGCGAATGAGTTAATAATTACACTTTAGACTAAGCTACTCAAGAGATGGAAATATAATTTTATGTTAACCCTTTAGCATATATTTTTGGGATTAAGTCAGGAAAGGGGGGTTAACATAAGTTCTTTTCAGGTAAAGGCCGCGCCCCTGCAATCGCACCCTACCTAGACCGGCGAGTTTTCTTGGAGTAATTCGGTCTGCCCCAACCCCGCCCTTTGGATTTCGTCGCTGCTTTATTTCCACATCACCTCATGTACGCTGAAGAACAAGTTTTGAAACGCCCTCCAAATCTCTCATCTTAAAATTATCTCTGCTTCCACAGCTTTTCGGGGTGGAAACTTTAGAGCTATGCGTGAGGGGCGTCTACAGCATAGGCGTCCCGATCAACTACCATTTGACTACCCGCAAACATGACCTGTTCCTGTCTCCCCGCGCTCATGGTGGGTGGTCGAATGAAAGTGAACAAGATAATATCTCTTGCAAAACTATTTGTAAAAATTTTCACATTCATGCTTGCTGTTTGTACCTTGCGGTCTTTTCAAGTGGGCTGCTCTCCCATACACTGTATTGATATCCTAACAGGTAATACTCAAGTTCATATATAATGTATGAGTTCGTTTGGTGACCAAACATTAACACAGAAATCCACACATAGTTTAACGTAGTTAAATAAAAATAATGCATTTCCACAGTCATAATAATTCACTATAAGACCTGCTGTTGAGACGGAGTCTACCGAGGATTTCTCTATTCAGCCTTAGTGCTTCAACAATTTCAAGTAAGAACTTTTTTATGTAATTTTCTGAGTACTCCAAATACAATAATATTTAATTGCGTGCTTACTAAGGGTTTTGATAACGGAAATATGTAGCTGCTAAACACAACATTTTAAATTCCGCAGCGCAAATCTTCGTGAAAAATATTAACGTTATCCTTGTGCAAACAAACGCCATATCTTTCCTACAAGCTACCATCTAAGTGTTTCAGAACGTATACCGCCTCCTCACAATTGTTAGTAGGATTTGTTTAAAACCAGTAGCAAACATACCATTGAACGCAATCTAATTTTGTGGAGTGACTCGTTGGAAATTGTTTATACGCAACTGTCTGTCCGCGAAAACTTACTTGGCAGATTTTTTTCAACGCCGGTTAGTTTGAAGCGGGAATGCCTTGTAAACAAATGTGTGCTCTGCCGTTAATTTCAGTAGGTGGTATGGGGAGTTCGTTGAAGTTAGGTATAGTGTTGACTATTTGAGTCATTCTGTGGGGTTGTTAGGAGGTTTAGTTGTCCGTTGCCTGCCATGAAGATTCTTGGAGCCGCTAACGAAAAACAGTTCTTATCATTTACGTAACAAACTCTTCTGTGGAGTGTCGTCAGCTCAACATCCTTTTTTTCCTCAAACTTCGTACTAACTCAATGTGCAATTAATGAACCAATGCGATTAATGTAGCTCTCAGAAATAGTAACATATCTGGGGTTGCCAAGTATATTCTATAGTAAGCGAAGTTTAACCCACAGGTTGGGAAAGACTTAGGCCCTAATTGTTCGTTGAATTTTTTGTGACCTAATCGAAGCTGTCGGCTGCGCATAGCCATCATGTGTCTGTAAACTATCTAAAAGTCCGTTTAGCAATATTTGACTGAATGAGAGCAACAAATTTATAATATATAAAACACAACATACTGGTATGTTGATTCAATGTCTGAGAAAATAAATCATTGTTTTCCCCAAAGCTCGATTCTTGGACTCAACTGTTTCTCGTTTGTATAAACGATGGATTTTTGTAGCCTAACAACTCGTTGACAGCTAGGTCATTACAAATGCAACCAAATGTTCAGACAATCAGGATGTTGTACATACATAACATACCGTTATACCTTAAACCCAAGTACCTCGCCCATTCTATTTGCAACGATACCGTTATTATAGTCAGGCAGGTCAGCAGTAAAACTCAGTCAGTTGCCACATTTAGCGAATTAAACATAAGAGTTTTCAGCGAACAATTTCAACCATGAACTTTGGAAAAACACATGTAATGAATTTCCTCAAAAACTTTAGCTATAATTAAGAGGAAGTTAACGAACCGACAAAGGCAGTATGGTTGATAAAGTAAATATCGGAATAAGTTTAAGAAGTTTGGAGGGGTTGTAAATTATTTTAAAAAAATCCGTTTAAGACTCAATTCCGGACACTTCCTCTTCTAATGAAAAACTCATAGATACATTGTAGGGGGCATGTTTGCCCCCTGGCGTTCCTCTGGCTATATAGACTTGCGTTCCCTCCCAGTCGAGTTCGAGTTGCTGCAGTCGTGTTTTGGTGTTCGACTTAAAAACAAACACTTCTTTGCTTACATGATGCTTCCAAGAGCTGATCGCTGTTCACAGAGAACAGGTCCGTTGCGAGTCATGAAGAACGTATGCAAGGGAGAGAAGAGAAGACATGTCAGGATGCCAATTGTTTTAAGGCTCGGCTTCAACTATAATGAAGAAATTCTTTATTTTCACGTCATAATTTCCGTTTCAAAGTTGTTATTGTAAATTTTTGATCGTAGAAAATTTACAATATACTAGTTCTTTAATAGTTTTGTATTTAATTTTTACTGTGCGTTATTTTTTGCTTGCAAAAAGGCAGGAACTTATTGATAAAATATAAATATGTTCCCGGCATTTCAAAACAAGCAGATAACACACAATTAAAATTACGCACAAAAATATTTAACAACTCGTAAAATGTAAATTTTCTACAATCCTACATCGTCAGTAATTACTATGAATCTGAAATTATGACGTGAAAACGAAGAATTTCTGCAAAAAGAGCGAAGCGGAGTCTTGCGGAGGGATTGTTGAAATCCCGCGATGTATGGCGTATTTCGAAAACGGAGGAGGGGTATTAAACTGAAAGCAAAATTATGTAAAGTACAAGAGTCGTAAGAATGACATCTGGTAACAATTTCATACCTTTGCAGAACTTTTCTCCAAAAATTCCCATGATTTACTACCAGCGTATTGCTTCT
The DNA here is from genome assembly GCA_002778355.1 of Clitarchus hookeri. Lineage (NCBI taxonomy): Eukaryota > Metazoa > Arthropoda > Insecta > Phasmatodea > Phasmatidae > Clitarchus > Clitarchus hookeri. The sequence continues at coordinate 465,659 of NQII01001683.1, forward strand.
TTCTTATGTTCGTAACTACGAAACGTTGAGGAAACAGACAACCGTTTGCATGAGAGAGTTACACAAAGGCAACTTTTTTGCGCATTAATGTACATATCATTAGGACGTCATGAAAAGCGATAAATACCCAAGGGTTACACACAGATCAATCTGGATAAAAAATATGGCACTTCCTTTTTTTCAATTGATGGAGGTGAAATTACCCAACAACCGTTCACAGATTTCAGATCTCGAATCAAGACAACAGTATTCGCGGAGTTGTTCTTTAATCTCAAGTAGGTTTTATTATTTGGAATTAAAACCATCTGAAATATCGATTTTCAAGGGCAGCTACCTCCCTTACGAATCACTGCAGGACAGGTCGTATGGTGTTTTCTGTCTAGTTTTTAATAGGAAATCGCCTCACGGCGTTTGTGCCTGTATTTCAGGAACAACTGTATACAATACATCTACGTGTGCGCGGAAAACCAATCACACGGCTCATTGGTTCGTAACTACCAAACAGAGATTCAGAGTGAACGTGTGGACGTTAACCGCCAATTAAGTGTTGGTGGGACGTCGTTTACCTGCCGAGGGCAAAGAATTTGCCTGTTTTTCCTGGGACGGGACTTATTGAAAGTAATACATTTTTCAGAACTTACGATTATCCGTGCATGAAAATGGCGTGCAAGCAAATAAAAATTCCGTAAGCAATTGTTTGGAATGTATTCCAATTTAAAGTTTTTCTCTGCGGTACTTGTATGGAGAGCCTTGTACTTTATTTCAAACTGGTGCCCCTTTTTTTCCGCAACCATACGATATCAACTGTTGTGAATGTTGCTAGTCTATCAGGTATTGAAAATTCTAAGTTGAAACCGAAACAACAATTTCTTCGTGAATGGCGAAACATAGGGAAATAATAAAACGCAATTTTCCGTTAATTGTGATATTATCCGTAAAAAACGAATTAAAAATACGAGAGGGTACTCCGATTACTTCCATGAAATAATATGTTAATATCGAGAGATTTTGTGAATGATGCAAAGAGTCGCCCACTTATCATTCGCCAAATATTCAGTGCTCTATCTTAAATTTTTCTGTGATACTTTCAATGATAGACGAGTGATCCAGGTATCACTTCGAAGGATGAGCTGCTCTTACTTACAAATCATTTAAAAAACATTCGACATATTTATGATTT
>NQII01001683.1:466925-481836 GCA_002778355.1 Clitarchus hookeri
TAAAATTTGCTGAAGAGACATATTGTAAAGAGAGCGGCATTTGTATGTTTTCCTGAGTTTTAATTTGTATGAGGCAAAGTAATAGGTATGCACGGTCTAACATAAATAAATTTTCTTTAACTATGCCTTTAGAACCGCATTACAAAATACGAGGGCATATAAATAAGTAAGGTGGTTCCTTGATGTGTTACGAGTTGTAAGTGGAACGAAAATGTAAATTATACCTACAGATAAATGTTGTAACCAATCTCAAACAGTATTCTTATCTCACAATCACCCTACAACAAGATGTGTAGTGGTCCAAAGAAGTGGAAATCGGATGGGTTCAAATCCAAACTGCAAGAGAGATACTCTATACATTTCCAGTGTAAGTAGTGCAAAAGTTCCTGTCTTGACTGGTGAGGTCTGGAATAATTGTGGAGAAGCGTAACACCTCTGTGTAAGCGACGCCACGTCTTTATGCGAATTGTCACCTTTAGCCATTGTAATGTTGTACAGCACAGTCGGCTGTAATTTTTCTGCACGCTGTAGAAACTTAAGGTGAGACAAAAGTTACTTATCTCAGAACCCAGTATCCATGACTATTTTACGTAATTCTGCACGAGTATGTTCGTTCTAGTAATATTTCAGTTGGGACATAGTCGGTGTTCAGCTGTCCAGCATGCATGCTTCTATGTTTTTACAACACAACTTTACAGATTCAACCAAATATGAGATCGAAATTATAAAGTTAAATAAACAATTGTTCCAAAAATATATCATATTTGTGTTCAGTGGACATTGATACAAATGCTGACAACAATCCGGATAAGCTGACAAAATCGTATCCTTTTTTAAATATTTTTTTTACCAAACATGGCATGGTCGCAATAACTACCGTAAATACAATACGTTAATACACAGCCTCTTTGACAGACATTTTGTAAGGTTTTTCTACCTGAAAAAGAACTTTTACATCATAGCTTAGAAAATTTTCCACTCATTGCCTTTAAATGTTGCTTACAAATAGTGCTACAAGGGTCAAATTTGATTGATTTAATTTTTTTTAGATAAATGCTTAATTTAAAAATGGCGGGCTTAAAAATATTATAGGTTAGTGTATTATATCTACCGGAGCATTACACCAGTTTCAAACAATATCGGTAGATTGGCAGTATTTACTGCAGCCATTAAAGTACCTTATTAGTAGCTGCTTTTCTCCTCCATTTTGTAAGATTGTAACACGTAAAAATACTTTGATATATCTCGAGAACTACTGAAACTAGTCCCAACAAAGCTGGTTCATATATATTGTAGTACAGCGACAGTGGTCTGAAGAAAGGAGTTCAGATTGTATGGTACTTATTTTTAAAATGGCAGCCTTATTATACTTTGTGTTACATGACGCACCTCTGGAACTATTCCACCGATTTTTAACCTGCCTTGGGGTCCTGAAAATACTTACTGTGTGCACAACATTTACTATACGATAAATTTTATAATCTATCGGGGTGGAAGATAATCACCTGAATAGTTACGAATAAATATACATTATCAGTGTCTATTCAAACGAGTGTCTGTGTTTAGTACGCAAATGGTTCTACGGAAAGCAACTTAAACTTTATACCCCACTCACTAATTTTCATAATTTCCTGCTTACTTTTTAAACTATTTTAGATTAAATTTGTAGAATATTAAATATATTTAAACTATAATTCGTTTGTTGACGTATGCAGGGCGTATACAAAATTTCCTACAAAATTTCCTACGTAATAGCTTTAGTAATTTAATTTTGTGTATATGATTACCAAAAATTAGGATTATAAACAATACATTAGGAAAACCCTTGCACATTGTGATAGAAGTCGGAAATTTGGTGCGGTAGTACTTTTTAACACGCAGAATAAAATTTAATCTAGAGGCAAAGTCACAGGAATGTTCGCCGTCTTAGGAAACGGCGGCTAAACTCAGTTTTTCGGCAGTAGCTTTGTTATTTTGAATAGGACAAAAATATGCATTTATAAATCATAAAATAATATTATATTATACACAAAAAAGGTTATGAAAATTTTTTCTTGCATCAATTCATTCTAGAGTTATTCTGGGGTTTTAATCATATATATATGGGATCAAAACCATTTATTTGACTTCATCTTCTGCATTACCCTAAATACGCCAGTCTACCTGGGCATATTATATGTAAAGAAGCTATAAGGGCGACATTGACACGCGCATTAAATGCTCCGTCGCCACTACGTGCATGGTTCCGAAATTGCCTGTCTTACACAATTTACAATGGGACTTTAAGCGTTGACCTTATATACATTTTATTAATGGTGGAAAGTGTGTAGCAGTATTCTATGCAGGGACCTGTATTAGTTTCCCAGGTATTAATGGAGAATATTTTAATCCATATCAGTTTGAAAATACCGGGTTTGGCCATGTTCAGCTTCAAAAAAATGTATGTGGTAAGCGCGATATGTTGAAAATTGTATTCCAACCTAGTCTGGTGTGTGATTTATTTCCGTGCGGATGCAGATTGAGTGTACGTGAAATAGTTAGATTTAAAAACTTATTTGAGAACATATCCAAAATTGCGAAAAACTAATTTCTTCAAAACGTCAGAGAACTTGGCTTACGTACTGAAGAATTTACTTTTCACTTTATTCTCCCTCACACTTGCACATGTCAGTCTAACTTAGTGACAACCTTGCATTTATTATTCAGTCACACTTAATTTTGCAAACCATGTTCAATCATTTCGATACAAGCCCTTGTTGCCGGTGGGAATGTTGTCCAGGTTGGTGCCCAATTTGAGTCCTCAATTTTCCCATCCCCAGGTTACCGGGTCAGGATATGGCGGAATCAACAGCAAAGTATTTCTCCGCTAATGACCAGCTTGAGAGGTGGCACGTTAGACATGCTGCAGTAAAGCGCTTGAAGTTCGTGAAATTCTTTCCATGAACCAACTTTTTTTTTTGCATAAGATTCGTTTCGAACATGGTTTACGTCTTATTCAACTCTGATCCGATTACACATGACTGTGACAAACTTCTTTACATCTTTGAGCTGCTTCTGGATAACTCATTTACAGTATGAGATAACTCTGTAAAAAAACTGATGTAACCCCAGGGTAAGATATCCATGCATCCCAATCTTTAGATTTGCCATGCCCACGAAATATGACACAGTATCACAACCAGGATAGCTGTAGAAGAACGCTCTACTGCCAAGTAATATTCCAATATAACGTAACTACAGTAATGTATCTGAACAGTATTGCTACGCCGAAACCTATCCAGAGTTCTTCAGCTTGAATGTAAATGATAAGAGCGATTTATAAAACAACTCTGTCAGTATCGACAGTGCATCTAAGTGGTTTATTGTGCCCCTTTTGTACAGCTTCAGAGGAACGTGTTAGCCTCTTCGTGCAAACAGTGAAGTGGCACTGTATGGTCAAATTTTATGATCTGTAATTTTGTAGGCGTACTTTTCTCCCGATTTAAAATAAGTAAGCCTTGCTGAAAAACTTATATTTGGCCGCCATTTTCTAATATGGCGTTTACCCCTGTGATTTTCCAAAATTGTTGTAGAGCGGCTTATCGTGTAAACTTCGCACATTCCAATTTTAATTTTTGTATTACAATGTGCGAAGTTTACACGATAAGCAGCTCTACAATTAGGGAACTTACATCGATAACTTCTTGTTTGTTACTTGATAATGTGGACCACCCTGAAATATCTAAATGGTCAGGTATTATTCCGAAATTAAAGTAATACGCAAAACGACTTAATTCTATCAGGATATTTTTGTGAGATTTAAAATTTTATGAACAAAAAATACGTAACATTATTTCTCCTTTCATTCACTTTGTAGAAATATAACGCTGGAAATATGATAAAAAGTATAAAGTTTTTAACATCGAATTTCGAAGAAAAACGTGACTTGTTTTTAACGTGTAGCCAGTAAAATTGAGAAAGGGAAGTGAATAATGATAAAAACAAATAAATTATAACGGTAAAAGTAATAATATAAGTTACAATTTATGCAGTTCAACAAAATAAATTTGGGAAAGTAAAAACGGATCTCTGTAGTAGTTGATGTACTGTTTGGCATAAAACGTAAGTGACTGAGTGCTGAGATTTGGGCGGCTCTTAACACCAAAGTCTTGAGAGCCGATGAGGGTGAAACTAAGTGAGTATGGGGCATCGCCGGAATGAAATGGCAGGGGAACGGGAGATCCCCGAGAAAATCCGCCGACCAGCGTCATCGTCCGGCACGATTCCCAAATTCGAAAATCCGGGAGAGACCCCGCTGGGAAGAGAGCCCGGTTTGCCTAGACGGGAAGCGAATAGTCTAACCACTACACCACCGTGGACCCATAAATCGTAAGTATATGAAAATCATGAAGTAATAAAATATTTTCACTAAATAGTAATTACCTAGTGAAAAATAATGTATCTGATCAGTACTGCAGTGGAGTTGTTTATAAAACAGATATTACGACGATAAGTAAGTATTTCTTGCGTTAACTTTCTTTGTAGATATGCAGTTCACTTGTGTAGTTCGCAGGTTTATTGTTACTTGGCAGTTTGTAAACTTATAAGTTGATGACACGTAAATCGTAAACTACAACAACAATTCTCCTCTTTGTCTACTTACTCGGCTAACGTGAACATGTTGTTGACTGAAAGTACCAACTTAAGCACAGCATCGGTTCTGAACATCGCGATTGCGGACACGTACTTCTGCGTGCGTCATTGTGACGTAATTTATGCTGGGACGTGATCGTGGACAATGCTGTAATAAAATAAAGAGTTGAGAAAGTTTGGTCGGCGCTTCACGGCGAGGTCTCGAGTGTGCGGTAAAGGAGCGTACAAAGAAGAAAGAGCTGCAACTCGACAGTATAACGAGAAAACCTTATCTTATTCACTTATTTGCAGAAGTACGTTACACATTACTGCCAAACGTTAGAGCACACAGTTAACTAAATTCTTTTTATTTCTTGTGTTGGCAGACGATGCACATGACTTCGCGAGCGTGAATTATGCTTTAAGGCTCCCACGTACCTGGAGCCTTATCCCGCGTTTGACGGTGAGAAGCGCGGGAGCGATAAGGGCGATAATACTAAGCGAATCAAGTGCGCCATCGCCACCAAGTGTAAGGATCTGAACTGGGACTTCTTAACCTATGGGACTTCTTAATGGTGACGCTATTATTTTATTGGTGGAAAGCATGCAGTACAGGGCCCTTGAGTAGTTTAGTATGTGTCCGATGTTTATATTTTGGGATACAACGCTTTGAAAAAGTCCGGAGGATTCTGAAATGGCGTTTCCAATGTGCGTGACGTCTTGAAAGCGCTGACTGAACAGCCCTCGTCTGAAGTGTGTGTTCTTTTTGTAGATACGTACATGGGACGCACGTTTAATAGTATCATGGAAGAACGTGTATTTCAAACACACTACAAGCAGNACCTGGAGCCTTATCCCGCGTTTGACGGTGAGAAGCGCGGGAGCGATAAGGGCGATAATACTAAGCGAATCAAGTGCGCCACCGCCACCAAGTGCAAGGATCTGAACTGGGACTTCTTAACCTATGGGACTTCTTAACGGTGACGCTATTATTTTATTGGTGGAAAGCATGCAGTGCAGGGCCCTTGAGTAGTTTAGTATGTGTCCGATGTTTATATTTTGGGATACAACGCTTTGAAAAAGTCCGGAGGATTCTGAAATGGCGTTTCCAATGTGCGTGACGTCTTGAAAGCGCTGACTGAACAGCCCTCGTCTGAAGTGTGTGTTCTTTTTGTAGATGCGTACATGGGACGCACGTTTAATAGTATCATGGAAGAACGTGTATTTCAAACACACTACAAGCCGTTCAAGCACCAGGTATGCGGAAGCCTTAAGTCTGGCGTACTTTTATTTTTTGGCAATGTCATTGACTATGTCGTTTATTCACAGTTGTTTCATTCTGCATGTGCATTTGAGAGAATACATGTAATAATTACGATGGAGGAGAAACTCTAGTCTACTTCATAGGCCATTTAATAGGGCATGATACATAAATTAACTCCTAAAAAGTAAATTGGGAGTCCACATGTTTTTGGAAGCTAGCACAGGAAAACTAAGGGCAATTCTTAATAACGATTTTTACCAAAGCTGTGATAATCTACTTTGCCATACTGCGGAGTTTATATTGCATAATGTCTTGCGACGTAATGACATAACGATTTACTGCGGAAGAGATAGTTCGGCAAAAATACATCACTCTGGTAAAATATCTACTCACATAATCACCATCATCATAATCATCATCACGAACCGGTTCCAACCGCTGGCAGGGGTCTGTTCCCTACGCACTCCTGAACTCCCTTCAACTATCCTTCCTCTGACCTTTCACCCCGCATGCATATTTCATGTATCTTTCGCGCTATCCTGTCTTCCTCCATTCTCTTTACATGTCCATTCCATCTCTGTCTCATTGTTTCTCATTTATTGTGTGCTGTGTCTTCTTTCAGTATCTCTCTAACCTTATCATTTCGCATCCTGTCAATTTAAGTTACCCAAAATCTGCTTCTCAAAAATTTAATTTCACTTGCCTCACCTTATCCATCGCTGTTATTTTCGTTGGCCATGTTTCCAACGCATATATCAGTTTAGGCATCACCCTTCCTAAGCTCCAACTCTTTTTAGCTTTTCCCCTCCTAACATTATTGGAGTATTCACTCCCTCTTTCTTTCTGGCTGTGAACATAATTACATTCTGTTTCACGTTAAACTTCATTGCGTACTGTTTCAGTGTCTACTCACCAGTTATTAAAAACAATTACGTAGGAAAGCACTTTCCCGGTTTTTCTCTATATCTCCAAAAAACTGTAGAATGCAATTGAGGTCTGTAGCGTTATTAAATGTCTCACGCACTCTTAATGAAAATATTCATGAAAATACACGTAGCACAAACTGACTGATGTGAGGGCCACGGTGACAAGGAAAGCTTTACGCTTCTATCATTAGAATCTAAAATATGTAAACCAAGCACATGTTTCTGCAATATTTCAAGAGTAAAACTACAAGATTATTTATTCGATAGACACCTACTTACTCGTTGTGCAGGTATAGTCCATTCATACTTAATTGAATCTCTGCTAAAGTTCTACTTCCAGAATATTTATCCGCCTCATGCAAACAAATCTTAACCAAATCTAGAAAATTACCGCATTCGTGCAGGCTCATATTAAAAATATTTTGCATAAGAACTATTTCTTATTAGGCATTACCAACACACCTATTTCCCCCCTGTTTTTATTCACATTAATTATATGCGAAATATTATAATTTTAAGTTTGTTTAATGAGAATGGTTGGAGTTTGGGCAGGTATATATTTGAGTATGTGTGCGTTAATTGTGTTATAAAACGTGATCTGAAAATGTAATGAACTATTGCTGTGTGTGAGAGAGAGTATTTTACAGACAACGGCGCCTTTCTCCTTGAAATCTGAAAACCAACTCGTGCGTGCGTCGCCGTAGAGAATACGTACATAGGAAGAAAAAAAAACGTACCAAATTTCAAATTGATTGCTTTTAAACGGCATAAACGTAGAGGAAACAAGACACATAAACTCAATAAACCCTTGATAATTTAAAACAGAAAACACACTCAGAAATGGCACAAGAAACATGAGACTTCATAACCTTTGAATGGAAGCAACCAATAAAACATGAAAACTACAGACAACTGCATTAACGTAACATATTGTAACTAGCAAAATTATTTTATTTAAGGAAAACTTACGTGATTGCAAGATAAAAAGATATATATAAATTACCGTGAAAATAAAAAATATAAATCAATCTGAAGTTAGATGAAATGGACTGTAACTGAGTCAGGCAAATTAAGACTTTTAAATAAATTAAACTATCACCTCTCTTTTGTGAGCCATATTAAATTTCAAATTACGAGGCAAAATAATTGATACTGGAGTTTCCGGCTTGAATAAAATGTATGAGAGTCTCAGATTAATATACAGGAAATTATTTCACCTCGACTAGCGTGCATGATGTAATTACAAGTTCTCAGACCTCGTGAAAGTCCTAGGTAGGTGAAAACGGTAAACTTCAAAATTAAATTATTAGTAATAAGTTCAACAAAATAATTAACTCTTGATAAGAAAACCAGAAAATTCATTGATGAATTACATATAACACGATAATAACGCAAGCCTTTGTTAAAACTCATCCTTCCGAAGTGGAGTCGGCAGCGTCGGCTGAGTAAAACCCATTCAAAATCTAAAAATCTGGCGTTTCAGGACTCTTGCTTGTCCACGCACGTTTAGAGAACTTTGAGACGCCTCTCAACACCTCTCTTAGGCTTACGATAGGCAGTCGCGTCAAAATTTAACTGAAAAATCGCCGGACAGAAGTTACGATGGACTGCCTCCCATCATGTCTGGTTTGATAGTCCTGGGGCCCACACACGAAGACAATGATCAGGAAAAATATCTAAGATAACGTCATATCCTGTTATCAGAAACTTACATACAAAAAGTAAAAGTTCATTTCCCTGAGGTGCAAAATAAACATACATACTTAATGGAGAAAGGGGTGATTGTAGTTACGTACGCAAGAATTGATATAAAATACAAGTTTCTTGATTATACGTTATTAAAATAAGTGTTTACGGTAGTATGACTAATAACCTATCAGTCTGAACGGTTTAATTAACGTTGAAAACGTACTTTGGCAATTATAAATCATTTTAAACAAAATCACATTGACCACCATTGTTCCAACATGCGGGTAATTGCAGTCATCATATGGGGCAATGAGAGTCAACCTATCTTAGTAGTTGTCACACACGTAACCTTCCGGTGAATCCCACCCAGTGCAGTCCGCATGTGCCCACAGTCCACACGAAGTGCACTTGTACCACATCTCATTGTTACAGCCTAATTCGCAACAAATTAAGCAGGTATTACCAGCATCTTCCTCATCATCATCGTCATCACATACGAGACTGAGACTTATATCTGACTCCGAGGAAGAGGTTTTATCTTGTAGCACGCATTTTTTGGCTTTATTCACAACTTTTTGCTGTGTTTTGCGCTTCTTGCCTTTATCTTTGTTTCTTTCTTTCTCTGCTCTCTCTGCTTTCTTGTTTTCTTTTTCTATCATACTTTCTTTTACAGGTGTTGAGGTCATAATCTTGGCATGCTGCTTCATTCGGCATTTTCTCGTCTTAACAGAACGTGTTTTGCCAGGTATCGGAAATAGGTCTTTGGTGGTCGATGGAGAATTTGATGATGCAGCTATTGGATCTTCAGATGCAAACGCTGGTGCTAATCCTGGTGGATCTATTTGTCTTGATGTAGACAGCACTGGGTCTATTGTTGCAGTTGTTGTCATAGTAATCGGTACAATGAAGGAGCTAGAGCAATCATGAACAAATACTTCAGGGTCAGTCAGGACTTCAGCTACAATGAAGTCTTCTTCCGAAAAGACGCCTGGGTTTAGTGGGAAAATTCCCGCTGCTTGGAATCCTAATTCTTCTTTGTCAATACATGCCACAGCTGAATATGCTCTGTTAAATATAGACGCCACATCATATGGGGTTATCTTTTCTGCAAGCCGAGTTTTTAAAAACAAATCACACTCCCTCTTGTACGATACTTTAAGAAATCCAAACAATGTGAGATCTACGGGTTGCATCATGTGTGATGTGTGCGGAGGCAGGGATAACATATGAATATTATTTTGTTTACAGTGATCATAGACAGCTAGTGAAGGGTGACTGGCATGATTGTCCAGTATTAATAAAACGGGTTCCTCTGGTGACGGTTTAGTGTGACAAGTAAAGTGTTGCAGTCATTCGAAGAACAGATGTTCGTTTATCCATCCATCGTCTGAGCATTTGTATATTGCTCCTGCTGGACCATCTTTCTCAAGCTGTGGAGCCATTCTTTTCCTAGGGAAAATGAACACTGGTGGCACAAACCCACCAGCAGCACTCATTGTATATAACGATGTTATGTTCTTTCCTCTTTCCCAACTCGTGATAGAACCGACTCTTTTCAGACCTTTGGAAGTTAATATCTTACCAGGATCTTGCACTGTACAAATACCTGTCTCGTCGCAGTTGTAAATTTTTTTTTTGAACAAATTTATGTTTCTTCATCAAATCTTCTAATAATATTTAACACAACTGAACTTATGTTCTGTTAAAGGCCGTTATTCTGTTAGTACTAGTAGCTTCAGGATTTCGAAAGGAGATGTTATTTCTTCTAAGAAACCCTTCTAACCAGTCACGGTCAGCCATTCTTGCACTTCTGTCAAAGTTGTTTAATTTGTTGATTTTCTGCATACTGATATGCTATTTTTCTGATTTGAGTGGCAGTGCATCCATAAAAAATATGTGCCAAATATTTGATTTGGTGTGCCAGATCCTTTTCTACGTCTTCACTAAATACAGGAAGTCGTACAAGACGTGGTTCCGAAAAATTGTTTTTCTTTAACGGCTTTTGGAGACTCGAAAACGGTATATTCATGGCTTTAGCAGCTTGTCTCATAGTGTGACCTTGCTTCATGGGGTCTTCCGCTTTTGAGAGCGTGTCAGAAGACCACTGAGCTTTGTTGGTTGTTCTGTGTCGTGCTTTCGGCATCTATGTTTGGACATGATAAATATTGCGGGCAATGGGAGTCACATAACTCTCATTACCCGAAGAAATCTAATCGAAGAGAAATAAATAAAATAAATAACGTAATAGACGAATCACTACAAATGTTATGTAATACGATGTTTTAAGGTTAAAATCATATCAGAAAATGGTCCAATCACTTAGTTGCATTGAAATTATCTACTCACCGTTTGTAACGTGCACTCGAACAACTACATCAAATCAGCGCGAGAACGTGACACGACCTCCTCCATCAAGCGGTCCGCGCGAACTGAGAGGGTGTTCGGGCGGGATGCGGGGCGTATGCAGCGCTCTGTTTTCGCCGGTATTCACTTGTCTAAATATTATGGTTTCGACGTTATAGGCACGACCACCATTGCCCGCTGACTCCTGTTACCCATTTCTCCCCTACGTTTTAAATAGGCTGCTGCAAAGATAAAATAAAATTACATTAACTTCTACCACTGAATATAAACTGCAATCTGTAGTGAAAATACAATACTTAGGAAAAGAAAAATATAAATATATTTAAGAGAGGTTGTCCTAAAGATACAACTATAACGGAACTAAATGAAACATTATTAAACGAAACAAATGTGATACAATTAAAATATAGTGACCCAGTCCAGATGTAAAAAATTTAACACGTGTGAGGATACTGTCTCACCACAATAGATATAAGTAACAATTCATCTATACCAAAAAAATACGGTACTTTTAAGTTAATAAATGTATAAAACGCTTGTGAAACATGGCATATTTAGAAAAAACTAAACACGTCATACATGGTGTGATTTTTCAAAGGTTTGATTCAAAAAGTGCGAAGAAACCGCGAATAGACTATAGTAAACGTTTTGTTTAAATTTTTTAAAGCCATAGTTGTGTAAGACCGTAGAAAATAGTAATAGGATTTCTTCGTTAAACATTCTTTTTTCCTTATAGAGTCACTGGAGAATCCTGTAGGTGTCGCTATGTGGAACTGAGCCGGACCAACACGACGTGCGTGGCGTTTTCAGTCAGTCTCACTTTTCAAAGGTCTGTCATATATTCGTGATGCTGATTAAAAACACGATCTGGCAATTTAGTAAAGATCTTTATTGCCGCTCGACAGTAGCGCGACAAGCACTCGCAAACTACGACTTCACACGGAGACGCGACGCTGCCGCTCTCACGCGAATTAACCTGGAACTGCATATCTCTCACAGTGACCTGCTGCTACCTGTAGGCAAGTTTCCTAACTACCATCACCATTCAACATTGTTCCACTCTTACTTTACTTCCCATCGAGTCTCTTCTTCTAGCTTTCAGAGTATACTTTTATTTATTACACACGCGTCTTTCTGGCCCTGTATAGTTTTTAAACCTCATAAATTGCACGCAATTGTACATTTTCTGCTTATCGAGAGGTTTCATCGGTGTCTGTGCAGCAATTTTTACGTTGCTTGTAGTATCTAAGACTAATGCTGGGATCGCGATAGAGCGACAAACGCAACGCGGTGTTCGCGACGCGACAACGAAAATTTGCGTTCTTGCGAACAACACTAAAATACTAAGGTGTAAATATTTCTCTGCCTCTCTTGACACTTAGGCCTATAGTCCATTCACGGTGACTTCCAACTTTTCTGAAGCCCCGTGTAAGTTCTACTTCTAGGATATTCCTCCGCCTCATGCAAACAAAGCTTAGCGAAGTTTAGAAAATTACACCAAAGGGACAACGCACCACATTCGTGCGCATTCAGTGTAATAACATTTTGCATAAGAACAATTTCTTACTTGGCATTACCGATACACATTTTTTCCCCCTGATTTTATTAATGTTAATTATAAATTAAATATTATATTTTATAGATAAAATATTTGCAGCAGTTCAATTTAACAAAAAAAAAATTAAGATAAGGCAATTATAAAATGATTATGAAACTTGACAAGGTTAAGAAAAAAATAAGCACGTCTTACATGGGGTGATTATTCAAATGTTTGATTCAAAAAATGTGAAGAAACCGCGATTAGATGTATGATACCTATCAACTTTAAAATTATTTTTTATATTTTTATGTTTATTCAAGAATCCTTTCCACGCCCATTGATACCCCACGTGTGAAAATATGTTCGTAATTACACGCAGACGTAAAAAGGTGTTGCTTTTCTTATTAACTCAGAAGATGCTAGTGTAGAAAAAAGCGTAAGATACTAAAAACAATAATGCCGCGCCCGCGATGTAATTAAAATTAAGAGTAGAAATAATTTGTATTCGTTAATCTCGTGGCAACAGCGATTTTTGTCGCACTGAAATCACAGAAGTCTCGATGTTGATTGGCTGGAAAATTATTTTATTCGCGATTTTGTGATTCCAGCGTAAGGATGGGACCTAGACTTTCTGTTTACGGGGGAGCGGGACCATTTTCCTATCTTGCAGGCGCATGTCTAAACTTTCAAATTCGAGGCATGGAAAGAGGGAACAGTTTCATAATAAATTTACGAAACAATATTAAATTGGACATTAAAATCAGTAGTTGAAACAATTCTGATATTATTAAATTTTATTTTAAAAACATTCACAAATAATTTTATGACAATAAGTATTTTTTAAGGGGTTTGGAGAGAGGGTGAGGGCATTTCTTCTGAATTTTTGTCCATTTTCAGCAGTACCGCAAACCCCGCGTCGTAATTAGTACATTTTTCATGCACTTCTGCGTATGGGAGGAAAATAAGGGTTTATAGCTGTGAGAAGCATTCGAATACCGCTATTTTCTTGGACCTATGATTTCCGCTGGCAGAATATGATAGATTAAGAGAAAACCCAATTGCGACTATTGTTAAACTCCATTTACTGGAAGCAGTTTTATATTATTAACAAGGCATTTCGAATAGCAGCAACGTGGAACACATATGTGTGCTTTTAATGTAATATGGCTTTCATTCGAGAGTCATACAGTTGGCACGCAGTCTTCAAGTCGTTGGATATTTTAAGTTTAGAAACAGAACCCCATAGCTGAATAATGATACAGATAAAGACGTGATTTGGGTTCCCACAATAATGTTATACAGCTTCTCAAACACAGAATGTTCGGGAATTAAACGCCCAAACTGTGGGAAGTAATTCCTTATGAAAAATTAAGTCGAAAATATACAGGAGACCATATAACTAAACAGAATAATAAAGGAGATATGAGCATGTGCAAATTGGATTTTGAAAACGTATTTTCGCTGAATCCCTTGTACTTTCTGCCAGCGGTAGGTATGGCGGCGATTTATCCACATTACGTCCCACATGGTTGAATGGGTCACGTCCATTTGGCGCGCTATGGAGGATGTACTACTGAAGGGCATGTCGTTGATGTGCTGACGTATCACTTCCTCAAGCCGAACAGTGCGCACAGACCGGGGACGACCAGTAATACGGATTCGTATCTGCTACATGGGAAGCATAAGTCACCCTTTTGCTGCGGAAGGCACTGTAAAAGGCATTAGGAAATAATACATATTCAAAGTCCAATTTTCATAGGCACACATATCCTTAGTAGTTATAAATGGCCGGTTCTGCGTCACCTGGCGTCCTGGCGGTGACAAGGGGACAAGCCGGGGGTGGTCTTGGATGACGTCATGTGACAACCTCCTGCTCTGTCATTCCTTGCCAACGTCAGCCATGTTAGATTTCCCCGCCCACTCTGTAATTCCTGGACAACGGCGGCCATATTGGATGTCCCCACTTCATACTCTTGCATTCCGTGTCGATGGTTTTTTCATAGTCCTACCGTTCTGCTTTATTTTCTCATGCTCTCTCATTCCTTCATATCGGATGTCCCCACTTGACGCTCTTGCATTCCATGTGAATACTTATCTCCATGCGATCCCTCTCTTTCCGTACCAAAGTTCAAATGAGTCACTCAGTCTGAAAATAGCATGACTCTACAATGTGGCTAGATGACTCCTACTATGTCATTTCACCTGCACGACACGGAGTGACCTGTGGTAGAATGAAGGGCGACGGTGGGTGATTGTCGAGTGTGTGCAGGTCGATGCATATGTGTGTGCTATCTAAAACCCTACACTCTTACACGCAACGATAACTTTGCGCCGCACTTATGTACAGCTACCTTAATTTTTCTTTACTTGAGTGGATGTTTGTTATATTCCCGAACTTCAAAGATTTGGAAATGCGAGCAACTATGCTTGTAACAGGGTTTAAGGTCTACTTGTCCTTATCTCCTTGATTGCATTCGGAAGTGAAGACTGTGGTATGATTTTGGTGGTGGTAGCTTC
>NQII01001683.1:481859-517958 GCA_002778355.1 Clitarchus hookeri
CAACTATGATTTTAAGAGGACTTAAGGTTTACTTGTTCCCACCCCCCTGTTGTCATCGGAGGTGATGTCTATGATATGAAATTGGTGACTATAGCTTCTGTGGGTTGGAAATGGTAGCCAACTGTGCTTATACGAAGACATAAGGTGTACTTGACCCTGCGGTATTTTTCGTTATTGGAAATGATGTCTGTGTTATGAATTTTGTGAGGGTGAGAAATTATAGCCAACTATGCTTATACGTGAGCTTAGGGCGTATTTGAAAACACCATCCTGTCCATTGTCTGCAGCGATGTCTATGTTATGAATTTGATGGCTATAGCTTCCGTGAATGGGAAATGTTTTTCGACTATGCTTAAAAAATTCCTTAAAATTTACTTGAACCTACCACCCTCTTGTTCATCAGAGGATATGTTTATAATATTAATTTGATGCCTATAGCTTCTTAAGGTGTGAAATACTGGGCAACTATGCTTATAAGTGGGTTTAGGGCATACTTGACCCTGCGGCCCTTTTCGTTGTTTGGAAGTTATGACTATGTCATGAATTTGGTTACTATATCTTAAACGGTTCGGAAATTACAGCCAACTATTCTTGTAAGTGGGATTAGGACATCTTTTTCGTTGTTGGGGGAGATATCTATTATGAATTTGGTGACTGCATTTTAAATGGTTCAGATATTACATTCAATTATACTTTTAAGTGGGCTTAGGAAATACTTGATCTTGCGGTTCTTTGCATTATCGAGGGCGATGCCTATGTTATGAATTTGGTGACTGTATCTTAAATGGTTCGGAAATTATAGTCATCTATGCTTATAAGACACTTTAAAACTTACTTGCCATACCATGCTGTTCTTCATCAGAGGAGATATATATGATATGAATTTGATGTTTATAGCTTCGGTGGGTGGTAAATGATGGACAATTATGCTTATGAGTGGGTTTGGGACGTGATTGACCCTGCGGCCTTGTTCATCGTCGGGGGAGATTACTATTTTATGAATTTGGTGAATATATATTAATCGGTTCGGAAATTACAACCAACTATGCTTATAAGTGGGCTTAGGACATACTTGACCCTGTGGTCCTTTTCGTTGTCGGAGGTGATGTCTATGTTCTGAATTTGGTGAATATGTCTTAAATGGTTTAAAAGTCACAGCCAAATATGCTTATAAATATGCTTAGAGCATACTTGATTCTGCGGCCCTTTTTTGTCGGGGATGATGCCAATTTTATGTATTTGGTGGATGTATCTTAAAAGGTTCGGAAATTACAGCCAACTATGCTTATAGGTGGGCTTATGACGTACTTGGTGTGCATGCTGTGCGACTCTAGGCTAGCATCCGTGGGTAGGCATCGCTCCGTTTCGTGCAGGTGGAATACCGACCATGAGACTCGTCCCCGCCAGGATGCCAGGTGAAGGGAGACCAGAAGGAATATGAGAAAACCATTATGGAATGACAGATAATGAGACTCGTCCTTGCTAGGAAGAAAGATGAATGGAGACCAGAAGGAATATGAGAAAACCAAGGTGAATGACAGAGTATGAGACTCGTCCTCGTTGGGATGCCAGATGAAAGGAGACCAGAATGAATATGAGAAAACCAAGATGGAATGACAGAGCATGAATGTCATGGTGACCCCTCAAACCCTCAACCCCTCATTCCCAAAAAGGATTTATCTAGCCACATTGTAGAGTCATTCTATTTTCGGACTGAGTGACTCATATGGATTTTGGTAAGAAAAGAGAGGGATAGCATGGAGAATACCCTCCACCCGGAATGCAAGTGAATGAAGTGGGGACATCTGGTAGGAAGGAATGAGAGATCATGAGAAAATAAAGGAGGTCGGGAGGACTCTAAACCCCCCCCCCCCATGTGGAATGTAAGAGCATGAAGTGGGGGCATCGAATATGGCCGCCATTGGCCAGGAATGACGGAGCGGGATGGGAAATCCAACATGACCGATGTTGACAACGAATGACAGAACAGGAAGAGTTGCCTCATGAATCATCCAAGATGGCCACCAGCTTGTGTCCTTGTCTCCGCCAGGACGCCAGGTGATGCAGAACTGGCCATTTATAACTACTATCCTTTAATGTTCCGTTTATATATACTGTGTCCCATATATTTTCGACTTTATTTTATAACGTAGTTTGGGCGTTTAATTTCCAAACCACCTGTATTTAGGAAGTATCCTAAAAATCATAGGGTATATTTTTAAGCTCACAAAGAAGCACTCTGAGGAACCGTAACGAGTTACTGACAAAAATATTTAGTTGCTGGTGCCAAATACAAATTACAAAAATTACTGGGATAGTATTTGTTTACACTGAACAATATTTTGCACACACAACCAAACTGATTTTTCTCCAAACAGACACATACCTTCCCTTGAACAAAATAATAGATTTAAAAATAATAAATAGCAAATATGAGTACACAAATATAAAACACTTAAACTCTTTTACGTCAATTGAATGCACTGAATTATTTTTGCCAGTAACGTTACAAGTTACTTTAAACATACAAATGAAGTACTGGAATGTTTTCATGAAGACAGGAATAACGAACGTGTTGTTAAGAATTGCCAGCAATTAAAAAAATACTATGTATTATTTTATTTGTAGCTTCCCACAATTGTAACAAATATGTCTACAAGGGAAACTGTGTGTTCTTTTCAGATTCAGTGAAAAGCAGAAAAATAAATAAAATTAATATAGCACGCTTATACAATGAAATGTGAGGTAAATAAATAACATGGTGGGTTCCATGTTGGATAAACATGCCAGGGACCTCGCTAATCTTCTTGGCCCAGCTGAGAGCCTACGATGAGTTAGCATGGCGCTAGCGCGTCTCAGCTAGTTGAGAATCCACAGCCGCTAAAAGAAGTGGCAGTCAAGTTAACTGGCAGCTCAGCTCACTGCCCACGCTAAGTCTAGTTCTGCGCGAACGAGAACCGTACCCCAAGAGTCAGGCGGGAGTGAAACATTCTTGAATGTAGAAGTCGAAACTAGGACCCGAGTACAACCATTTTGGTTTACCCCGGTGACAGAAATTTCAGTCACTACTCTGCATTATCCCTTTCGATGACTATAGTTTGCTACAGTACGTAATAAGGCGTTAGACTGAGCAAATACAACCTTCGGATGCCCATTATAGTAAACTCCACACTTCCATCCATAACACCTGTACCCAAACTGAGGTACCTGTAAGTATTAACGGTTATATATTGTTTACTAATAACTTTTACTCAAATCCGACAGATACTCAAAATGTCTTAGTTAGCTTCACTGTAGCTGTTAAAGTACAGTACCGACAATCATTAAGAACACAAAACCTCGAAGAACTGCCAGTGTTCCCCATATAATCCTAGTCTTAAGTCGTCTTAATTGTTCTTTACCAAACCTTATGTAGTTTGAGTAGGGATCTCGCCCAAGCAAAGATCTACAATTTCCGAAATACGCAAGCGAGAAACCAACTCGTGCGTGCGTCGCCGTAGAGAATACGTACATAGGAAGAAAAAAAAACGTACCAAATTTCAAATTGACTGCTTTTAAACGGCAGAAACGTAGAGGAAACAAGACACATAAACGCAATAAACCCTTGATAATTTAAAACAGAAAACCGACTCAGAAATGGCACAAGAAACATGAGACTTTATACCCTTTGTATGGAAGCAACCAATAAAACATGAAAACTACAGACAACTGCATTAACGTAACACATTTTAACTAGCAAAATTATTTTGTTTTAAGGAAAAATTACGTGGTTGCAAGACAAAAAAAATATATAAATTACCGTGAAAATAAAAAATAAAAATCAATCTGAAGTTAGAGAGGAAATGCACTGTAACTGAGTCAGGCAAATTAAGACTTTTAAATAAATTGAACTATCGCCTCTCTTTTGTGAGCCATATTAAATTTCAAATTAAGTGAAAAAATAATTTATACTGGAGTTTCCGGCTTGAATAAAATGTATGAGAGTCTCAGATTAATATGCAGGAAATTATTTCACCTCGACTAGCGTGCACGATGTAATTACAAGTTATCAGACTTCTGGAAAGTTCTAGGTAGATGAAAACGGTAAAACTTGAAAATTAAATTATTAGTAATAAGTTCAACAAAATAATTAACCCTTGATAAGAAAACCAGAAAATTCATTGATGAATTATAACACGATAGTAACGCAAGCCTTTGGTAATACTCATCCTTCCGAAGTGGAGTCGGCAGCGTCGGTTGAGTAAAACCTATTAGAAATCTAAAAATTTGACGTTTCAGGACTCCTGCTTGTCCACGCACATCTAGAGAACTTTGACACGCCTCTCAACACCTCTCCTGGGCTTACGATAGGCTGTCGCGGCAAAATTTAACTGAAAAATCGCCGGGCAAAAATTACGATGGACTGCCTCCCATCATGTCTGGTTTGATAGTCCTGGGGTTCACAGACGAAGACAATGATCCGGAAAAATATCTAAGATAACGTCATATCCTGTTATCAAAAACTTGCATACAAAATGTAAAAGTTCATTTCCCTGAGGTGCAAAATAAACATACATACTTAGGGGAGAAAGGGGTGATTGGAGTCACGTACGCAGGAATTGATATATAATACAAGTTTCTTTATTAGACGTTATTAAAATAAGTGTTTACGGTAGCGTGACTAATAACCTATCAGTCTGAACAGTTTAATCAACGTTGGGAGCATACTTTGGCAATTATAAATCATTTTAAACAAAATCACATTGACCACCATTGTTCCAACATGCGGGTGATTGTAGTCATCATATGGGGCAATGAGAGTCAACCTATCTTAGCAGTTGTCACACACGTAACCTTCCGGTGAATCCCACCTAGTGCAGTCCGCATGTGCCCACAGTCCATAAGAAGTGCAAATATACCACATCTCATTGTTAAGGCCAAATTCGCAACAAATTAAGCAGGTATTACCAGCATCTTCTTCATCATCATCGTCATAGTCATCACATACGTGACTGAGATTTTTATCTGACTCCGAGGAAGAGGTTTTATCTTGTAGCACGCATCTTTTGGCTTTATTCACAACTTTTTGCTGTGTTTTGCGCTTCTTGTCTTTATCTTTGTTTCTTTCTTTCTCTGCTCTCGCTGATTTCTTGTTTTCTTTTTCTAGCAGACTTTCTTTTACAGGTGTTGAGGTCATAATTTTGGCATGCTGCTTCATTCGGCATTTTCTCGTCTTAACAGAACGTGTTTTGCCAGGTATCGGAAGTAGGTATTTGATGTTCGATGGAGAATTTGATGATGCAGCCATTGGATCTTCAGATGCAAACGCTGGTGCTAATCCTGGTGGATCTACTTGTCTTGATGTAGACAGTACTGGGTCTATTGTTGCAGTTGTTGTGATAGTAATTGGTATAATGAAGGAGCTAGAGCAATCATGAACAACTACTTCAGGGTCAGTCAGGACTTCAGCTACAATGAAGTCTTCTTCCGAAAAGACGCCTGGGTTTAGTAGGAAAATACTAGCTTCTCGGAACCCTGATTCTTCTTTGTCAATAGATGCCACAGCTGAACATGCTCTGTTTGATATAGACGCCACATCATATGGGGTTATCTTTTCTGCAAGCCGAGTTTTTAAAAACGAATCACACTCCCTCTTGTACGATGCTTTAAGAAATCCAAACAATGTGAGATCTAAGGGTTGCATTATGTGTGATGTGTGCGGAGGCAGTGATAACATATGAATATTATTTTGTTTACAGTGATCATAGACAGCTAGTGAAGAGTGACTGGCATGCTTGTCGAGTATTAATAAAACGGGTTCCTCTGGTGACGCTTTAGTGTGACAAGTAAAGTGTTGCAGCCATTCTAAGAACAGATGTTCGTTTATCCATCCATTGTCTGAGCATTTGTATATTGCTCCTGCTGGACCATCTTCCTCAAGCTGTGGAGCCATTATTTTCCTAGAGAAAATTAACGTTGGTGGCACAAACCCACCAGCAGCACTCATTGCATATAACAATGTTATGTTCTTTCCTCTTTCCCAACTCGTGATAGAACCGACTCTTTTCAGACCTTTGGGAGCTAATATCTTACCAGGATCTTGCACTGTAGAAATACCTGTCTCGTCGCAGTTGTAAATATTTTTGGGAACAAATTTATGTTTATTCATTAAATCTTCTAATAATCTTTAACACAACTGAATTTATGTTCTGTTAAAGGCCGTTATTCTGTTAATACTAGTAGCTTCAGGATTTCGAAAGGAGATGTTATTTCTTCTAAGAAACCCTTCTAACCAGTCACGGCCAGCCATTCTTGCACTTCTGTCAAAGTTGTGTTTAATTTGTTGATTTTCTGCATACTGATATGCTATTTTTCTGATTTGAATATCAGTGCATCCATAAAAAATATGTGCCAAATATTTGATTTGGTCTGCAAGATTCTTTTCTACGTCTTAACTAAATACAAGAAGTCGTCCAAGACGTGGTTCCGAGAAATAGTTTTTCTTTAACCGCTTTTGGAGACTCGAAAACGATATATTCATGGCTTTAGCAGCTTGTCTCATAGTGTGACCTTGCTTCATGGGGTCTTCCGCTTTTGAGAGCGTGTCAGAAGACCACTGAGCTTAGTTGGCTGTTCTGGGTCGTGCTTTCGGCATCTATGAAACAACATAAAATAAAATAAATCAATGTTTGGACATGATAAACATTGCAGGCAGTGGGAGTCACATGACTCTCATCACCCGAATAAATATAATTGAAGAAAAATTAATATAATAAATAACGTAATAGGCTAATCTCTACAAATGTTATGTAATACGATGTTTTATGGTTAAAATCATATCAGAAAATGGTTCAATCACTTAGTTGCATTGAAATTATCTACTCACCGTTTGTAACGTGCACTCGAACAATTACATACAATCAGCGCGAGAACGTTACACGGCCTCCTCCATCAAGCGCTCCTCGCGAACTGAAAGGGTGTTCGGGCGGGATGCGGGGCGTATGCAGCGCTCTGTTTTCGCCGGTATTCACTTGTCTAAATATTATGGTTTCGACGTTATAGGCATGACCACCATTGCCTGCTTACTCCCGTTACCCATTTCTCCACTACGTTTTGAATATGCTGCTGCAAAGAGAAAATAAAATTACATTAACTTCTACCACTGAATATAAACTGCAATATGTAGTGAAATTACAATACTTAGGAAAACAAAATTATAAAGATGTTTAAGAGAGGTTGTCCTAAAGATACAACTATACCGAAACTAAATGAAACATTATTAAACAAAACAAATGTGATACAATTAAAATATAGTAACCCAGTCCAAATGTAAAAAATTAAAATATGTCTGAAGATACTGTCTCATCACAATAGATATAAGTAACAATTCATTTTTACCAAAAAAATACGGTACTTTTAAGTTAGTAAATGTATAAAACGCTTGTGATAAAAGGCATATTTAGAAAACAACTAAACACGTCATACATGGTGTGATTTTTCAAAAGTTAGATTCAAAAAGTGCGAAGAAACCGCGAGTAGACTATAGTAAACGTTTTGTTTAAATTTTTTTTCAAGCCGTAGTTGTGTTAGAGCGTAGAAACTAGTAATATGATTTCTTCGTTAAGCATTCTTTTTTCCTTATAGAGTCACTGGAGACCCCTGTAGGTGTCGCTATGTGGAACTGAGCCGGACCAACACGACGTGCGTGGCGTTTTCAATCAGTCTCACTTTTCAAAGGTCTGTCATCTATTCGTGATGCTGATCAAAAACACGATCTGGCAATTTAGTAAAGATCTTTATTGCCTCGACAGTAGCGCGACAAGCACTCGCAAACTACGACTTCACACGGAGACGCGACGCTGCCGCTCTCACGCGAATTAACCTGGAACTGCATATCTCTCACAGTGACCTGCTGCTACCTGTAGGCAAGTTTCCTAACTACCATCACCATTCACCATTGTCCCGCTCTTACTTTACTTCCCATCGAGTCTTTTATTCTAGTTTTCAGAGTATACTTTTATTTATTACACACGCGTCTTTCTGGCCCTGTATTGTTTTTAAACCTCATAAATTGCATGCAATTTTACATTTTCTGCATATCAAGAGGTTTCTGCGGTGTCTGTGCAGCAATTTTTACCTTACTTGTAGTATCTAAGACTAATGCCGGGATCGCGATAGCGCGACAAACGCAACGCGGTGTGCGCGACGCGACAACGAAAATTTGCGTTCTTGCGAACAACACTAAAATACTAAGGTGTAAATATTTCCGTGCCTCTCTTGACACTTAGGCCTATAGTCCATTCACGGTGACTTCCAACTTTTCTGAAGCCCCGTGTAAGTTCTACTTCTAGGATATTCCTCCGCCTCATGCAAACAAAGCTTAGCGAAGTTTAGAAAATTACACCAAAGGGATAACGCACCACATTCGTGCGCATTCAGTGTAATAACATTTTGCATAAGAACTATTTCTTACTTGGCATTACCGATACACATTTTTTCCCCCTGATTTTATTAATGTTAATTATAAATTAAATATTATATTTTATAGATAAAATATTTGCAGCAGTTCAATTTAACAAAAAAAAAAAAAAAATTAAGATAAGGCAATTATAAAATGATTATGAAACTTGACAAGGTTAAGAAAAAAACAAGCACGTATTACATGGGGTGATTATTAAAATGTTTGATTCAAAAAATGTGAAGAAACCGCGATTAGATGTATGATACCTATCAACTTTAAAATTATTTTTTATATTTTTATGTTTATTCAAGAATCCTTTCCACGCCCATTGATACCCCACGTGTGAAAATATGTTCGTAATTACACGCAGACGTAAAAAGGTGTTGCTTTTCTTATTAACTCAGAAGATGCTAGTGTAGAAAAAAAAGTAAGATACTAAAAAAAAATTAAGAGTAGAAATAATTTGTATTCGTTAATCTCGTGGCAACAGCGATTTTTGTCGCACTGAAATCACAGAAGTCTCGATGTTGATTGGCTGGAAAATTATTTTATTCGCGATTTTGTGATTCCAGCGTAAGGATGGGACCTAGACTTTCTGTTTACGGGGGAGCGGGACCATTTTCCTATCTTGCAGGCGCATGTCTAAACTTTCAAATTCGAGGCATGGAAAGAGGGAACGGTACTGAATTATTTTTGCCAGTAACGTTACAAGTTACTTTAAACATACAAATGAAGTACTGGAATGTTTTCATGAAGACAGGAATAACGAACGTGTTGTTAAGAATTGCCAGCAATTCAAAAAATACTATGTATTATTTTATTTGTAGCTTCCCACAATTGTAACAAATATGTCTGCAAGGGAAACTGTGTGTTCTTTTCAGATTCAGTGAAAAGCAGAAAAATAAATATAATTAATATAGCACGCTTATACAATGAAATGTGAGGTAAATACATAACATGGTGGGTTCCATGTTGGATAAACATGCCAGGGACCTCGCTAATCTTCTTGGCGCAGCTGAGAGCCAACGATGAGTTAGCATGGCGCTAGCGCGTCTCAGCTAGTTGAGAATCCACAGCCGCTAAAAGAAGTGGCAGTCAAGTTAACTGGCAGCTCAGCTCACTGCCCACGCTAAGTCTAGTTCTGCGCGAACGAGAACCGTACCCCAAGAGTCAGGCGGGAGTGAAACATTCTTGAATGTAGAAGTCGAAACTAGGACCCGAGTACAACCATTTTGGTTTACCCCGGTGACAGAAATTTCAGTCACTACTCTGCATTATCCCTTTCGATGACTATCGTTTGCTACAGTACGTAATAAGGCGTTAGACTGAGCAAATACAACCTTCGGATGCCCATTATAGTAAACTCCACACTTCCATCCATAACACCTGTACCCAAACTGAGGTACCTGTAAGTATTAACGGTTATATATTGTTTACTAATAACTTTTACTCAAACCCGACAGATACTCAAAATGTCTTAGTTAGCTTCACTGTAGCTGTTAAAGTACAGTACCGACAATCATTAAGAACACAAAACCTCGAAGAACTGCCAGTGTTCCCCATATAATCCTAGTCTTAAGTCGTCTTAATTGTTCCTTACCAAACCTTATGTAGTTTGAGTAGGGATCTCGCCCAAGCAAAGACCTACAATTTCCGAAATACGCAAGCGAGANTTACCAAACCTTATGTAGTTTGAGTAGGGATCTCGCCCAAGCAAAGATCTACAATTTCCGAAATACGCAAGCGAGAAGAATTAATGTTAAATTGCATTGCCACTCCTCGTTACTTGGAGAGGCTTTGCTACAGTCACATGCCTGTACTGAATTCTTTAGTTTATTGATAATTTCAGTTAGATTTTCTTGAAAATATGTGTATAGGTCTAAAGTTATTAACCTTCCTCTACAATACATACAAGTCATCTGAAAAGTTATTGTACTGTAAAGTATAATTGCTTTGGAATAAAGATATAAACAATTTAAAAATTCCAACTGCTCTTTACCTATTTTTTTACAGCTTGCAAATTATAAACAGTAAACATTAAATTTTTACATGTATGTATAAACATGTAAGATGTAAAGTCACTTTAATGACATGTGTTATTTCTTGAAACAAATCTATGATAGCAAAGTTAAAAAATTCTGCTTAAGGGCGATACCAAATCTATACGACAGAAAGCACTGCCCTTTCTCGTACTCTAATAGACAGAGTAAGAAGTGAGTGGCGTGGTCAGGGAACACAGGGGTGATAACTGCATTTAGGTCCTACAAGGGGCGATACTGTGCAGTGAGAGTGCCAACGTGGCGATGCTGCGAAAGTACATCAACGTCCGGGCATGGATGGGGCTTGTGCTTCTCTAACCGAGGTGAATCTACAATTATCTCTTGGTCCCTTTCTAGGCCTGTATTTCTGCTGCTCTGAGTGAAATACAATGTTGAAACATATCCATCGAAGGCGTATCGGTAAAGTTTCCTTCTTCACGCGTGACAAAAATTTCTCAACTGCCCTACCATGATGGTATAAGCAACAGTTTCGCTCCCAGGTGTAATACAGTTGATCGCCTAGCTCCCTTATATTTTATTGTTTAATATGACGTTGTATGTGTGTCTTGTTAATTTCACTGACAATAAAATTGATACATGAAAATGTTATGTTAGCAAGAAATTGAGAATTATTTCGTACATGCACTTATCACATCCAATAGTATTAATCAGATTTTAAAAGTTTGTAAAATTATAACAGATTATAAACATTTATATTCTCGGTGTTGGCCAGTAGCCCACTAAATTTCCTGTAATGTTTATACTGATTAGAAAAAATAAAGTTAGGAAGAAATTCTGAATACAATGGTTTCAGTCTACTCTTCTCAAGTCACAGACAGGATTAATGCCATGGCAGAGTGTTCCAAATGAAACAATTATGTGACTTTATAAAACTTCAAGTTGAAGAACCCATAGTGATTTTTGTATTTTGTAACCAATTCGACTTTTTTTTAAAGGCGAACAATAATGTCTGCATAGCTGTTAACCTTAGAACATGAGGGCAGGAACACTAACCTGAGGTACAAAGAGGTCCTTCGGTAAAGGACATTAGTAGCTGTTTCATGTAGTATACACCCGAGCGAAGCCGCAGACAGAAAGNCAAAGAGGTCCTTCGGTAAAGGACATTAGTAGCTGTTTCATGTAGTATACACCCGAGCGAAGCCGCAGACAGAAAGATAGTTCTGTTATAAAATAAAATTCCACTGATTTTATGATTTTAAGTATGCTCAATCCTGAGGTCAGTATTATACAAATCAAGTGTACAATCGAAATATGTATTACTGACAGTAATTTATAAAATACTTGTAATTGAACGTCAGTAAATCTTTACTACCTTCTGGCGACTCAGATAAATGAAATCNCAGTAATTTATAAAATACTTGTAATTGAACGTCAGTAAATCTTTACTACCTTCTGGCGACTCAGATAAATGAAATCGAAATTGAAACCAGTGCTCAGAACAGTGCAATTTATTAGAATACGAAGTAAAAAGGCATTAAATCAGTCAAATGTTACCACCTCAGTAATCAGTAAGCTGCCGGAGTGTAAAACGTTTTCCTGTTTTATCTTGCTTGGAGGCATTATGATCAGTTCCGATTTAGAATGTAAGCTTTTTCATGTAGTTTCAGGAAAAATCTCTTCAAATTGAACCGCCTGGCTGTGCTGTAATTTTCTTATTTAATGAAGTTGCTGTGTTGCCTTAATTTATCCTGTGTTACTGACTCTGTGGACGCTTGCCAGTCACATCCTGGCGTCGTTAACTGATCAAACATTGCGGCGTCGGCAGCGCGGGCGCTTGCCAGACTGTCACCAACTTAGCCTGCAGTGCTGATGATGCAATGCGACACAGGCGATAAGGTTGTTCGGGTTTGCTGTCCCTGAACATCCCCCCCAAAACTGCTATCGATGGCACCAACCATGTCAACCATATTGTAGGCCGTGGCTTCCACTAATGCTGACCATAGATTGAAGATGAGGTAAACCGATTATCCTCTTCTGTGCATGTACCCAACATTGACCTACTCCACGCCAATACAACTGTCAAAGTCACATGGCCAACAGTGATGAACGGGTTTATAGATTAATTTTCTAACGCTTTTATATTAATAAAATATTTTACCAGTTGGAATTAAATCANGTGATGAACGGGTTTATAGATTAATTTTCTAACGCTTTTATATTAATAAAATATTTTACCAGTTGGAATTAAATCCAACTGCTTTACAAATTGGCCAGAAGAAGTATGCATACATCTCAAAGCATTTGTTTACAAATCAGTTTTCTAACCTAAAATCCAAACCATGCTGTTTTCGCTAGACGTATTGGCAGAAAAGCAGTTCAAAGTTGAGACACGGAGTTTGGTTGTGCGCAGTCAGCGAGATGGGTCTACCTCATCTTTAGTCAATTGTACAGAATTTGTGGGGTTTGTATTAGGGAACCGCGATCGCATTTGTTGTTGGCTGGGCACCTCCAGCGCAACCGACTGAGATAGCGTCCATAACTTCCCGAGTGCGAATCAGGTATGCTGCTGCGCGTTTTAAGCCAATTGGTAGTGAGAACCAGACATCACTCTTAAGTCGCCTGGAAGTGAGTGTAGTTCATGTGAAGCTGCGGTTCACTGTTAAATGAAAAGTTTTCGAAAATACCTTTGAAAATAATCATTACCCCATGCNGTTCATGTGAAGCTGCGGTTCACTGTTAAATGAAAAGTTTTCGAAAATACCTTTGAAAATAATCATTACCCCATGCAGTTTGACGGACACAGTGAGTAGCATGCTCCTAGTAATGTTAGCAGCGATCTAGCGGAAAGGAGTTCCATGCATTACTATCGTATTAAAATTAATTTTCAAGATTTGGGACTGTTAATTTGCAGAATTGTAAGTTCTTTTATTCCCATGATAAAGTGGGGTACGAATAACGTATTTAATTTTCTAACAATGTCATATTTACATTTTATTGACGAATGAATAAAGCGAAAGTCCATCGCAACGTAAATTTGACAGGAATTTTACATATGGTGGAAGGTTTAAATTGAGTAGGAAATTATATCCCNAAGTCCATCGCAACGTAAATTTGACAGGAATTTTACATATGGTGGAAGGTTTAAATTGAGTAGGAAATTATATCCCAAGCAAAGTTTTCAAAAGTGCTCAGTAAATCGGAAACAGACTAGCATATAGACATAATGCATATGAGATGACACAGATCAGAAGCGGGTTCAGAGGTTTAAATTGCACCATCATGTGATGGTACTTGCTGAATGTACTTACAGACGAAACGCCTCGTGTGAGCGATAGAGGCCAACAACGTTTTGCTTGGTGTTGGCAATCCTAAATCAAAATGATATTTCACAAATGCACTTCGGTCGTGGGAATTTCGCATGTGGGAATCGTGCAGGAAGATGCCGCTGGCCGGCGGGTTTTAACGAGGATTTCAATTTTCCCTCGCCCTTACATTCCAACGCTGCTCCATCCTCACATCACTTCATCTCTATCGGCTGTCAATACTACGATGTGAAGAGCCGTCCAAATCTCTCCAATCTCACTCCGCTCTCACTCCACTCCCACTCTTGGGAATTTGGCTAGTTTATT
Organism: Clitarchus hookeri; assembly: GCA_002778355.1. Classification (NCBI taxonomy): domain Eukaryota; kingdom Metazoa; phylum Arthropoda; class Insecta; order Phasmatodea; family Phasmatidae; genus Clitarchus; species Clitarchus hookeri. The sequence continues at coordinate 495,929 of NQII01001683.1, forward strand.
GCCTATTATGTACTGTATTGACTCTGATTTTAGTTGTTGAAAGCGTTACCCGACGATGGACGTCTTTAAATAATGCGCAGTTCCTGATTTTTTTCTGAGCACTTGAAAGGTATTTGGAATTTTTCTGGTGTGTGCAGATTCTGCGGCTATTCTATTTACAAAATCTTATTTAACCTCTATTAGAGTTTTGTCAACTAAGCACTCCGTGAAATTCCATATAAAGTAGCTCGTTTTCTGCATGAAAATTGCCTGTTAAATCGGACATTCCGGTCTTGCAGTCCAGAATATAACACAACTCACTCATTAGCCCCAATTAGTAAACAATGAAATAGCTTTATTTCGGTGACTTATACTCACTACGGGCAAATTATTATTACCTATATTAGTTGGCGATTCATAAGTGAAACCCTTTGAAAATGTGGTTTTTCAATTTAATGGATAAATTGTATGTATGCACAAGCGTCCATATTATTATTTATATATTCACGTAATTTTTAACCCATAGCTAGTTTACAAACAACGCTTATATATATCATTTTCTAAACAAAACGAATTTATTGAATTTATACTGTAAGTCTACGAATAGTTAACTAAAGACACGGATGTTTATGTCCTATGCATAGTAATGTGTATTTAATATCGCAGGGATCGAACCGGGTGTCTTTGTTTTGCTGTAGCTGAGGTGCTCTTTCTGAGCTAAAATGTCACCACCCAAAAGGTTTCTGCTGTGAGGTCATAAGGAGAGAAAGAAGACGGGTTCAGTACATATACGAAAGTTCACAACTGCAGGATGTCCAGAGTTCTCCGTTATACTTGCTGGAAACTCAGGATTTTAAGAAATTAACAATGGCATATTTCGCCTGTTCCTAAAAGTTGACATGTATTTGACTGGAGATAGAAATAAATGTATATTAAGTAATTACGACAGCCGCAGTGATGGGTGTAAATGTACGANATGTATTTGACTGGAGATAGAAATAAATGTATATTAAGTAATTACGACAGCCGCAGTGATGGGTGTAAATGTACGGATATGCATATGATTGGATGACCTGCAAATTCTCTGTCAAACTTGGCACGCGAGCATAGCAATGTGATCATAAGCACAGCTTTCCAGGTTACTACTCTCTCGGTGACTGACGGTAGGTAGCTATGTGAAGTGTGCTCTAGGAACTAGTTGGATGGGTACAAAATAAAAGACGAATTAAACCTGAGGATTAGGTNATGTATTTGACTGGAGATAGAAATAAATGTATATTAAGTAATTACGACAGCCGCAGTGATGGGTGTAAATGTACGAATATGCATATGATTGGTTGACCTGCAAATTCTCTGTCAAACTTGGCACGCAAGCATAGCAACGTGATCATAAGCACAGCTTTCCAGGTTACTAATCTCTCGGTGACTGACGGTAGTTAGCTATGTGAAGTGTGCTCTAGGAACTAGTTGGATGGGTACAAAATAAAAGACGAATTAAACCTGAGGATTAGGTTTTACCAGTTCAGTCTGTGTTTTCATGTCTTGACGTCAATATAGCTGGACCATTTGTATGTTACGTATTAAGAAAATGAGATGCATGACTGTGCAGTTATTGTAGCTGCCGTAATAGTGTACTGTTACAAATACACACACTGTGACTGATTAGGCTTGTTATAACAAATAGTAATTGCTTATGTTATGTATGTATCACCTGAGTTTTCAGTTTTTGTACCTATTTGACAATAATTTTTTGGCGATACTTTTCTGTTAACGCACTGGTTATCTAATGTCACGGGACAAAGCACGACAAAAGTAACATATATACTTGAGAGTGCTTTTTGCTTCGTACTAATATAGCAGTTACAGAAATGCCATGACGAAAATACACTCGAACAGCTTAGTGGTCAAGATGCCACATTGGATGAGTAAAGTAAACATTTATACAACTTACACTGGACAGTATAAAATGCCTCTCTGCGCTGCAAAGTAATATACAGAATACGCCAAGACGATGATATCTCAATTTCATCCTTAATTAATGGTTATGACTACGCGTATAGTTTTTACTCAGATTTATAAGGGCACCTGTTTAAGCATTTAATGATAACATTTACAGAATATCCATTACCCTTCCGAATTAGAGTCTTCTTTAAGTGAAACTTTTAAGACGCGTGTTATTTTCAAGACCATCCGGGTGACCCCGCCGGGAATCGAGCCCAGTTGGCTGTGGTGGGAGGCGAATGGCCTGACTGCTGGACCACCGCGGCCTCCCATCCTTGCTGTATGTTATTTGCTGCGAATCGATCTTCTTCGCGCGAACACTGAGAAGCGACACGCAGCTACTCTGTTCGGGCACAGAGTACGTAGAGACGAAATGGAGTGGTGATTCCTTTGATGTGGGCGTGGCCATTCTTTGATTGGCTGCGCGGGACACATGAGAACGGTTCTGGCGTCTCGCTGGCTACTACGTGCCGTGGAAGTTTCCCTATTCGTTTCGGTTGATCTGCCAGCTGGCCATTAGGTTATAATCTATTCACCGTTTTTTCACACTTTCTGAATCAAACCTCTGAAAAAATCACTTCATATATGTTGTGTTTGGTTGTTTCCTAAATATATCACGTATCAAAAGCGGTTTATGCTTCTGTTGACATAAAACTACGTTATTTTTGGTTACATTGAACTTTTACTTATATTTTACCTATAAATAGTAATATTTACTTTATTATTAACATGAATAAAAACCGGGAGAAATTAGTTAAATTGGCAATGCCTAGAAAAAAAATTCTTATACAAAATTGTATTACACTGAGCGCGCACGAATTTGTTGTGTTGTCCCTTTGGTGTAATTTTCTAGACTTGGTTAAGCTTTGTTTGCATGTGGCGGAGGAATATCCTGGAAGTAGAACTAAAGCAGATCTTCAGAAAAGTTGGAAGTAACCATGGATTGACTATACCAGGTGTTGACTGGCAAGTGGTGTACCGAAATGTTGCTGGCTAACGACGGCATTCTGCTGGTGTGTACGGCCTGAGTTCGCGGTACGAGCGGCTGTTTTACCTCTGTGTCGTTAAGGCTCCCTGGAGCATTTTTTCACGTTTGAGGCCGGCAGGCGCAGGAGCGATAAGGGGGACACTGCCACGCGCATCAAGTACGCCATCGCCACTAAGCACTAGGCTCTGAACTGGAGTGCAGTGTTCTCGTCGCACTGCGTCTATCTATGGGACTTTCGGCGGTGATCCTATAATTTTATTGGTGGAATGTCTGTAGGAAGGTTCAATGCAGGACACTTGAGTAGTTTTGTGTGTATATTGTCCGTAAATTTTGAGATACAACGCTGTAAAAAAGCCGTTTTCAGTCATTTTGGAGTACCTACAAATGGTGTTTCTAATGTGCGTGACGGGGCCGCGGTGGCTGAGCTATTAGCCTGCTCGCCTCCGACCAAGGCGATCCGGGTTCGATCCCCGGCCGGGCCACTCCGGACCTTTGCATGTGGGAATCGTGCCGGACGATGCAGTTGGTCAGCGGGTTTTATCGGGTATCTCCCGCTTCCCCCACCCCTTCATTCCGGCGTTGCTCCATGCTCATCTCAATCACCCTCATCGGCTTTCAAGACCTCGCTGTTAATAGCCGACCAAATCTCTTCACTCACTCACTCACTCTTGAAAGTACTGAACGGCCCTCGTCTGAAGTGTGTGTTCTTTTCGTATATCAGCACATTGTACGTACGTTTAATAGTTTCGTAGAAAAAAAAAGTGAATTACTAACACTCTGCAACGCAGTTCAGGCGCCAGATATGCAGTACTCTGAGGTAACGGGGTACCTCGATCGCCCCCGGCGACAAGACTCGCGCAGGCGTAGCAGCATGCGTGGTTCGCGTAGAGGAAACGAACGCGCCGGCTATTGTAGAGGAAGGCGAGCCGATAGTATTGTGAAGAACTGTTGGAGTTTGTTATGCCGTGCGAGTAGGGCCGTCACGTCCCGCGGCCCATGTGACCGGCTGCGCCGCGGGGCGATGGGGACCGGCAGCGGTGGGGAAACGCGAGCTCGTCTCTCATTGGCCGGCCTCCCATGTTCCCCTGCAGTGGTGTTTTGGAAGAGTGTACGGGGGAAGGGGAAGCTCACCGCTCCACGGCCCTTGCTTGCTGCGCGTCTTCTGGCTGCTTGTGTTCCGTCGTTGACGTGCACGAGGTAGAACGTGCTTCCGCGAAGCGTTAACGGTTTGTGCGCGCACTCTTATCAACAGGTGGACGCAAAGAAGGGATCTTCTTGGCAAGGCCAGCATTCGGTGAAGAGAGACAGGAAGTGCAAAGGTGAGCAATGTACTAGCAGGGGCGTAACCTGGTGGAGGTGGGGATATGGGGATTGCGACTCCATCGCCCCTAAGGTTGTCGTCAGCTAGCATTAAAGTTACTAATAAGCCTTAACTTGTAATTTAGATATATGTAATTGCCGTAAGCTATGGTGCAATTTTTACAGTGTGAGTTAGATTTTCATTAATGCGTGCGTCATGTCCCTCCCTTCACTTCAGCCAGCGTAAACCCCCCACTGTTCAGAAAATTCCGGCAACGCCACTGTATCTTGTGATCCCCACTCTTGGGAGCTACTGTATTCGCCTGCAGAAGATTCTTAGCGTGTAAGAAGCCACGACTTCACTGTACACATGACTACGAGGTCCTGCCTACTGCTGGTCATTGAACTCGCTTGCACGCGCAGAGGGCTGACCTGACACTTACACTTTCAGTCTTGTGACGAATTATCAGAGGTCAAACTCGGCGTCGATTCCAGTCGTCAGTGTGAGAACGCCGTTTCTAGTTCCGTCCGTGGGCTCATAAACTGTTTGTAACACGATGTCTTTGGGTTTGTATTCCTTAGCCATTTCGCAACGTATATNATGTATATATGTTTTGTCAGTTGTATTCCTTAGTCATGAGAAATGTTTGCAACACGCCGAAGCGGAGTTCATGTTCGCGACATCCGTAGATGAGGGCGCTAGTTACCTCCGCGCTCCGAAGTATTGGGTTCGACTTCGATATTACCCACGCTCAGAGATAGTGATTTATCGCGAGAAAAAAAAAACCTGTTTCCTAGGTTTTAACGTACTATGCACACATCCGTAACTTTTATTTAATTAATAGTTGTCGTTTGTGTATGGAGCTATTTCCTCTTTTGTCTAGGTTGATGAAAATCGTGACACACTTTGATTAAACGTTTATGATTGGTTTACAAAGTTTCAAGCGGAATGAAATATGTAACATGTAATCATAAAATAATAGACACNGTTTGTGTATGGAGCTATTTCCTCTTTTGTCTAGGTTGATGAAAATCGTGACACACTTTGATTAAACGTTTATGATTGGTTTACAAAGTTTCAAGCGGAATGAAATATGTAACATGTAATCATAAAATAATACAGACACTAATGTTTTGGAAGATGTTTTTGCTCAAATAATTGTCGTGATTTTCCGGTGTCTCAACCCGTCATATGCGATATATATACTAACCTTCCGCGTACGTTAAGAGGCATATTAGAGAAAATGTATGTAAAGACTGTTCACGGTAAACTGAGCAATTTCGAAAACCCTGCTTAAGATCCGCTTGTATGCACATTGTGTGTGCTTCCGCCATATGTAAGATGTACATTGCCATGGTGGTGATCATATTATTCATGCGTCGGTCAAGTGGAACGCAAATTTATGAGTAAAGTAAATATTTTAAAATTTCACTAATTCTTACGGGTATGTCAATTAGTAAAACGGAACGCAAAAGAAACGATCTCAGTATTCACAAAAAAATTTACCTCACACTTTTAATTCAACGTTTAAACATATAACTATTTTCCTTCAGTCGTTACCAACTTAAGTGGGCGCGTGCCAGTAACTGTGCTTGTTAAAATACGTGCAGGCAGAGGCAATTACATTTTTCAGAGGTTGATTTCAAAAGCGCTCAGTTAACAGTGAACAGTTTATAACAGCGTAGTATTATTCTAAAAAGTTATCGTCTTAGACTAAAGAGTGGATTCAATTCCTTCCCTCGTAACGAAAATTCTTTCAGTAAACCCAGATAATCCCATCTGCCAATCACCCATGTTACGCAGAAGAATGGAAATGGGCGAGGCAGTCTCGGCCACCTGAATAAGTGGTTCTTTTCAAAATGTTTTAAAATACTGTCTTTTGCCTGCGGCGGAAGGAGTGAGTGTGGGATTCGTTACGTCACGAACGGAAAAAGACCTGAGACGGGCGTTCGACCACGCCCTTTTCCTCCACAGCTACTGCTGCGTTACAGAGAATTCAGAACTGATTGCTTGGAAATAATCCGCTGGCCGTCGCACTGTGCTATTCGCTGGATTCTCCACTTCCGTAGTGTCACAGTTGAGCGACTTTTTAAGGGTTCCGCCTGGCTTGGCCGCCGCAAGGTGCGCAGAGCTTCTGCAAAAACTTCGTATTCAGAAACTGTTCCACGTGCGTAAAATATGTCCACCTAGGAATAGCATTAAAAAAATATATATATATATATAATATTTCATATCAAACGTTAAGATTCAGTTTTTCTATTTCCGTTTAAAATGCGTATTTTTTTAAAAATGAAAACGGCGTTTCACAATCATTTTTAGGTTCGAAAACACCTGTGCAGAATATTTAGAGATGTCGAAAGATATGCAGCAGCACACTTTCTCTCAAAATGATAGGATAAAAGCTGAGAATCTCAAGAGACGAACTGTCGATGTGATTACTGCACACCAATTCACTGCCTTGCGCATAGAGGCGATGGGACACGTGATGAGCGTACCTGGGTCGCCCGTAGCAATCCTGCGAGTTTAGGCCTCGGGCACATGCAAAACACCTCGAGTCAGGTGAAGCCCTTGAGGCGTGAGGTGAGATAGCCCAGCACCTTCCGAACTTGGAAAAGTTCTGTAAATATTTTTAATTGAATAATAATTAAAAAATAATAATTAAAAAAAACCAGGGGAGTCGCATGACGTCTATCCGTCAACCTTTTGTTATTCTTACAAGATACTTGTCACGGAAGTTTTATTCTACGTAAACTACGGCAGTACCACCAATTCTGTAAATAGTATCACTGCGAAGTTTTCATTTTCACAGTTGGTACGTGTAGAGCCCGCCATTCTCCTGTTCTCTAACGTAGCTTTCACTGCGCGGTATCTGCTTGGAGAGCTGCTACTACTGATCCGGTAAGAAATCTCTCGCGTGTCATCTTGACTGATGTAAAAGGAAGGAAAAAATATATACTCCACTGACAGCCGCAGAATACACAAAATTAAAATTTTCCAAAAAGTGACAGTCAACGTTATCGTTACATTTTTTTCTAGTTTCTGCACCGATATGTGTACACTGGTAAACTTCCTAAACTGCGNACAGTCAACGTTATCGTTACATTTTTTTCTAGTTTCTGCACCGATATGTGTACACTGGTAAACTTCCTAAACTGCGATGGAAGTTCTTAACCTATACACTGTATGGAAATAAAACCACACATCCAGTTGCAGATATAGCCATGTTTAGCTTCGCTGCTACACAAAGTTGGGAACTTCCATACACATTCGACTCTTTCCTGAGCAAACGTAGGAACGCTACAATAAGCGTATAGGGGATAAAATTTACCACCCCCGCTTTAAGCGTATACACTGATATGGCGAATTTCCAAACAATTTCTTAGAGTGTAGATAAGTTGTGATTGCACGTGTGTGTATACGTGAGAGTAGTTTTACCACAGAGCCTCACGATCAAAATTTATTACGTGCGAGACCACGCAGACAAATGGGCATTGTGCGCCGGGCTTTGCGGCGTGGGACTGCGACCCAGGGGAAGTTTGCGTGTATAGTCCATTCACGGTTACTTCCAACTTTCCTGAATCCTTGCTAAAGTTCTACGTTCAGGCTATTCATCCGCCTCACGCGAAAAAAAAAAAAATGCATTACCAAGTCAGGAAAACTACACAAAAGGGACAACGCACTCCACTCCATTCGTGCGCACTCAGTTTAATAATACTTTATACAAAAACTATTTCTTACTAGTCACTACCAACACATATATTTCCTTCCTATATTTATCCACATTAACAATCAATGAAATACTATCTTTTATAAATAAAATATAAGTGAAAGTTCAATTTAATCAAAAATAAAAATTACAACACAATTGTTTTGATGTTTTGCAAACAACATGTATTTTATAATAGGAAACAACCAAACACGTTATAAACGGGGTGAGTTTTTCAAACGTTGGATTCAAATAGTGTGAAGATACCGCGAACAGACTATAGCCTTGCTACGCGAGAAACTGTCAGGAGCCGGTAGCAAGGTAACACTTATCAGCGAACGTGACCTGGCGTCAATGGTCACGCGGTTTTTTTTTTTCAGAGTGTGGAAGACTCACTCCGCACGGCGAGTACGCCGTTCTTTCAAAGCGATCCCAACCCCGGCNTTTTTTTTTTCAGAGTGTGGAAGACTCACTCCGCACGGCGAGTACGCCGTTCTTTCAAAGCGATCCCAACCCCGGCGAATCCGATTTGAGTGAGTGAGTGAAGAGACTTGGGTGGCTCTTAACATCGAGGTCTTGAGAGCCGATAAGGGCGAAGCGAGGTCGTTATGGAGCAGCCCCGGAATGAAGGGTGTGGGAAAACGGGAGATCCCCGAGAAAACCCGTCAACCAGCGGCATCATCCGGCACGATTCCCACATGCGAAAATCCGGGAGGGACCTCGCCGGGAATCGAACAGTATAACCACTACACCACTGCGACCACGAATCCGATTTGAATTTTACCAAAATAGAAAGAGCCCCGGAAATATGAATAGTTAATTTGACGACTTGTTTAAACTAGGCAGTTCTGTATACACCCCAGACGCTGTCATTTTCTTCTTTGCCTGGTCACGGAGTATAGATAAGTACACAGATGCACGAAATGGCTTGGCGGTTCCTTTGATGTGGGCGTATCCATTCTCTGGTTGGCTACTGTGCACTACAAAGACTTCCCTATTAGCTGGGCTGCCTGCTGGCAAGTAGGATACCAGGCGCTGATTGGCGAACGGCGTTCCGACATGTTGCTGGCTAGTGACGCCATTTTGGTGGTGTGAGGATGGAGTTGGCGTTATATGCGTCCAAGCCTCTGTTTTACCTCTGTATTCTTAATTACTCTGAGGACTGTTGCCTTTATGATGAGCTCTTTGTCTTGTGAATATATCTGTAGGCCTACGTGATACACTCGGTCTCTTTCTATACCAGTGGCGTGTGGTGAAGTGTTGCAGGGGTATCTGGTGCTTGCTGAGTGCTGTACACACTCGGAGCACGCATCAGGAACCAGTAACCAGAGTGGAGCCGGGAGAAACTATATGTATTGCGGCCACTCACGAGAGAGAGGCGAGACACCAATTACACACGTGCTGTGACGTCAACTGCACTACTAAGTCTAAGTGGCAGATGTGTAAACTAGCAAACTAATTGGTACAGCTCAAGTAAAAACACAGCTCATCTTGCAACAGTTCACCACACGCCGCTGTTTTACATTTGCACTACTGGTTTAGAGTCCGGCAAGGCGCGTCATGAAACAAGTGACCCAGTCACAAAAAATAACAAAAATGTACAAGTGGTTAACTTATTCCGACCTCAGTGCACATAACGCGCAGGAAGTATCTTATTGGCCAGTGCTGCACACTGCGAGGTTCTATGCCCAATGATCTTCACTGTAACTGATTTGTAGACCGTGCTGCTGTCCTAGGTTACGAATAGTCCGAACACAGAACCTACACCACACTGGCTGCGATAACGAAACGAGTTCTGTGTACGCCACGCTTAAAATTGATCTTATTTGCAACTCGTGAAACCATAAATTGAACGTTGTCTGAGGGGGTTAAAGTAGGTATATCCTAGAACCGCATGAACCCGCGGAATTCCCTGGTATTTATTGTGGTAAACTTTGCGATGGCCTGTGGGGTTTCTACGGGTTCTCCCGCTCCCCTCGCCACTGGGTCTCGTCATTTCTTCGTCGTATGGCCCCGTTACACATCACTGGCACTTTCTCCGGCGTTTAAAGCCTACACGGCTCTAAACATGCCTCTACTGAAGAGCCTTGCCAGGCCCGAGCTTGTAGGTTGTAGAGAGAACGAAGTGAGCAGTGTTTATTACTAGGGACAGGACATTTTCACGAATAAATTTCAGGACAAACTCGACTCGAAACACGTGTATATTTAAGTCACGTTTTGTACTGGATCACAGCTTATAAGAAAGGCCCTCGAGGACTCTGAGCCAATAACAAGCCTTCAAGGAAAATATCTCATCGAATACCGCCCTACCTGTTTTAGAGTATAATTGGCCACTCATTATTGCAGCGGCCAATATATAAACAGCTTATGCTTAACCCTTTGAGGAGTATGCACCTAAATACTCGGGGNACTCATTATTGCAGCGGCCAATATATAAACAGCTTATGCTTAACCCTTTGAGGAGTATGCACCTAAATACTCGGGACTATGTCAATGGAAATGTCTTTGCTCTTGTTGACAAAACTCACACTTTTATGGTTTACTGTTTCTCATGACTTTATGTGAATATAAGTGAAAAATTACAACCAGTCAACACTTTATTTTGTAATAATAAAACTGTTATTTTTAATAATTTCTCAAATGAACATGATGGCTTGTAAAACCTGTTACCTCTGTTGCGACACATTATTTGGTACATAGATAACGAGCGACTTCACTGGATGACGACCAGCCGGTAAGAAACGTTGCAGAGAACACATTAAGTGCGTCCGGTATAGCCAGTGGCAATAGGACAATGGTAAGTGGAAATGCAAAGACCAATACATCTGATAATGCTATCGTGGTGAATATAGGCAGCTCACTTCAACCTTGTCCTCAGTGCCAGTAAATATGTGCCGTCATCAAAGGCTTAAGTGTATAGGACTGCGCACTATAGCCTACAGTTCATTGATCCCGCAAAATTTTCCTGTTCCTATTTACCACACACTTTTTTAAATTCATAAATAGAACATTATAAAACATGGCTATGGCATGAAACAGTTGATTTATCATCTGAAATCGTTTATGTGAAGTGACCACGCGCAAGTGTGTATTCCAGCGGCATCTTTTTTTGTTTGCTAATACTGCTTCCTGCTATACCGGTTTCCAACAACTTCCCATATTTGTTGGTCGTTAAGAAACTCCAGATTTCGCTCTACAAGCATGCATGTATTGCCTTGTTTCTTAAGTCACGTGAAAATGAGTATGCACTTCTTGATTACAGTTCGCGCACGGCTAGTTGAGCACTTTCGAAACCCGTGCTTGATTTTTGTTTTCTCTGCTAACTGTGTGTCGTTTCACCACATTTTTTTAGCATTGACGTAACGACCGACATCAGAGTTTCGATCAGGTGAGAAGGGGAAATTGTTAACTACAAACGTAAAACATATTACTATTAACTCAAGAATGAAAGCCGATTTCGGCAGCCTTTAATTAAATAATCATAATATTAATAACTAGGGGNAATGAAAGCCGATTTCGGCAGCCTTTAATTAAATAATCATAATATTAATAACTAGGGGCACCCGAATTCCGCGAAAAGATTTCCACACGTACTAGATTTTAATACACTACGGGCGTACCAGCAGTTTCCTTTTGCTTATTGGCGGCGTGTGTCTGTGAGAAGACATTTTCTTAGTTGGCTGGCTAATCAGAATTAAGTTACTCCGCTACCGTACGTCTCTGATTCGTGGGCAGACACTTAAGACGCGTATCATCTAGATCACCCAATCACAAAAGTGGATCTGAGCNGTCTCTGATTCGTGGGCAGACACTTAAGACGCGTATCATCTAGATCACCCAATCACAAAAGTGGATCTGAGCCAAGTGTTATGAAATACAACTGGTCGTGAAATATTTTCGCGAAATTCGGTTGTGACTATTAATAACACAAGTCATAGAACTACATCACATAACTACCAGTCAACATTTATACGTACGTTTACCACACAGAACTTAAGAATACAGTTTCGCGCGTAGGAATCGTGTCGGGCGATGCCGCTGGTCAGCGTGTTTTCTCGGGGATCTCCCGTTTCCCCCGCCCTTGCATCCCGGCGCTGCTCCATATTCACCTCGCTTCACCCTCATCTGCTCTCGAGACCTCGATGTTAAGACCAACCCAAATATCTCCACTCCACTTAAGAACACAGAGGTGAAATAGCCTCTTTTACTTTCAAGTCCATCCTCACCCTCCGGCAAAATGACGTCACGGTCGGCAACATGGAAAGCCGTTCACCAATCTGCGCTTGGTAACCTACTTGCCAAACGGCAGCCCAGCCAATAGGGAACATTTTGCAGCATACCGTAGCAAACNAATCTGCGCTTGGTAACCTACTTGCCAAACGGCAGCCCAGCCAATAGGGAACATTTTGCAGCATACCGTAGCAAACCACTCATAAGGCCCGTTCCCAGAGCCCCATACAACCATTCAGAAAATGTGATACACCAATTTCAAAGGAACCGTCACGCTCTTTCGTCTCTCACAGAGAACAATATTTTCTACGCTCCATTCACTGTTACTTCCAACTTTTCTGAAGCCATGCTAAAATTACACTTCTAGGTTATAACTCCGCCTCATGCAAGGATAGTTACGAAAATTACACCATCCGGCCAACGTACCGTATTCGTACACACTCAGTGTAATAATATTTCTCCTAAGAACCTGTTTATTACTAGACATTACCAACTCCCCTATTTTCTCTCTTATTTACTCATATTATAGTCATAAATGAAACATTATGATTCATAAACAAAATATACGTAAAAGTAAAATTTAACCAATAGTAAGATACTTTACTTTAATGTTAATACAAGTATAAAACGCATGTGTTACAAGACATTTCGAAAGCAACCAAGCAAGTCATGCATGGGGTGTTTTTCAGAGGTTTGATTTAAAAAAATTTGACGAAACCTCGAATAGACGCTAGGAAAGTCATCATGCAAAATTTTTTTTTCCAGACAAAATAAAACAGGTTTTTAGTGAGCACAAAAGTTTTGTGGTTACAACAAAATAATTTTATGCTCATCACAAAAAAAAAATTGGCGGCATGAACATCAACGAAACATTTCTTAGCTGCCACAAAAATATTTTTTTTTGTTTTTACGTTTACTTTCTGCCGTATGACTGTGTGGAAGGTGCAGTTGCGTTCTGACCGGCTCGGTTTGACCTGCGTGCGTGTTTAACGAGGAACTACGCGGACAAGCGTCGGCTTGAAGGAAGGAGAGGAAAAAAAAGCTGTCCCTGGTTTCCTGCTTCGCGGTTCGCTGGCCAGCTCGCGTCACCGACTAGGTGAGCACTCTCCGGAACAAGGAACTGGAGCTTCAACAAGGTCTCCGAAATAAACGTCTGTGGACAGTCCAGCCCACGGCTACTGCGCATGCGCGTGTGAAAACGAACGACCTGCTTAATTCACCGACCATTCTAAGTTAGTACGCTCTAGACCTGAAACAGTGAGAATTGAGCCAAATCAGTGGAAACAGTGAAAATTGAGCCACTGATAATCAGTGACTGATAACTAATTGATATGATGGCTGAATCTTACTGATTTATTTGTGATTCCCACTGAATGTCGAGAATTCCACTGCTATGAGTCACTTGTTCCCAGTTCATTTGCTTGATTTGCCAGTCGGCAGTAGCTTATCAAATGATTTTCAGAGAATGTTGTTTCGCTGATTGATATCACTGATTCGGGTTTAGAGTGTATAAACTGTAAAAATCGCTGAGCTAGTTTAACAAAAAAAAATATTCACTTGCTATCCTATACTTCATCCATTCCAAGGTAGCAGCAGAAATAAACATTAGCAGTGACAAAGTCAAATCCATTGGAAGGCTTTTCGGTTCACAGTCTGATTGCGCATAAAATAGTCCCGACTGTATTACGTAAATTTTAAGGTCAAGCGTACTGATTTAAATAATTTATTACGTTATTTGAACGTTCCATAATATTAAAATATTCGGTGTGTATGCAAGAGCATTGTGCTTTTAGCTTTTATATATGTTCTTATCGTTGTTTTGTTTTGGAAGGGGGAGGGGGGAACGCACAAAGAAAACTGTGTTTGACAAAATGGCGGACGTGCCAGGGTCGAGCTATGGTGTCATCACGAGTCGAAAATCAGGAAAGAGGAAAGCCTATACAAAAAACACAGAAAAGAGTGCTGACTGTTTAACGGCAGATGTAAAGACTTCACATTATCACAAATACACAACTAAAATAAATAGTGCTTTCACAGTGTAAAAGCGAATGGGACGTGACTCTGACAGCTGATTACTCATGAAATAAGCATTGGCGGTCGACAAAGCAACCAATAGCTTTCAAGCACGAGGATGGGTAAAGTAATACAAGCTATAGGCTGTTCACAGTAAAGTGAGCATTTTGAGACCCTATAGTAACTTTTTCTTTCAGCTACATTTCAAGTAAATATTACAATGAAAGTAAGAAACAGTCCATCTTGGAATACATACAGTGTAGGTTAGTTTATGGGGTCATGTTAAGTTGGTATACTATTGTTACACGCGGATGCTCGCACTAGACGCGAGCTCCATGCGCGGCCCGGCTCTGTAGAGGTGACCCACATCGACCCTCCCCTCCTCCCAGGCACACCCGCTCGCAGCCCCGTCGCTCGCCCGGCAGCGGCGACCTGGATGGCTTCACAGCCCCTCCTCCTCCTCCCCCCTACTGGAGAAGCCGATGAGTTTAGCGGATACGCAAGAATATTCTGGGAACTAGGACCCTCGGCGCAACGCGGCATTTGGAGAAATTTATGGGCGATGGCCTACGACTCTATAAATATTGCAGCGGGCCCAGGGTCGGGAGCTTGGTAGAAGCCTTTTGGCTCAGTGCGGTAACCAGACGAAGTCGAATGCAGCGAGAGACATCGGCGAAGGGGACGGACGACGACGGGAGACTGCGATGCGACGGTGGACGAGGTGTTTGTGGTGTGAATGGACAAGAGGGCGTGATATCCGACGAGTGAATGCTACCGTGCATGAGGGCGCTCGGGCGACTAAACCTTTTGGACTAGCGGGATCTGGACTGAACTGAGATGGAAAAGAATGAACATGTTATATGGACTTTATTGTAAATAATGGAAATGTAAAATATTGACATATATTTTATAAAGTAGTTCATTAAGTTTTGATCAACTGCCTATTGGGACTAATTTTTAATTATTTAATCACATTAATTTGTTTAAGGTAATTGCAAATTGTATTAACTTAATTCATTAATTGTAAACACCAAGTGATATCAATTTATTGTGAGATGTTGGGTCAAGAGAATTTGTTTGTAGTTACTGTAAATAAAATTAGGAAATTATAATTAATTATTTTATTTTATTAAGACCTCCATCCCTTAACGAACCTTGTTTACCCACTGACTTTGAGAGAAATCGTAACACTGTGATGAAAAGTGATGGGTAAAAACGTACATGAGCAGTAATTATGGACGCTCACAAACGCATGCGCAGATTTGCGGCCTCCGCGGTCCACAGGCTTCCGTTCTTTGAAAGCAGCGACTCCGGTTGTGTTTTGATGGTGGACTGGGTAGATGAGGTGGCCAGCGTTCTGTCTTCTGTCTTTCTTCAGCGCTTTCAAAACTTTACTAAAACCTAGATGTACACGTTTTTTGGGGGAACTTTCTATCAATTAAAGGTAACATTGTACCACACTTTTTCATTTATAACGAAGGGTTTACAGCCTCTATCTTAATGTATACTTCATTGTTAACTATTTCATTAGTAAAGAACATGATAGTGTAAAGGTATTCTTCGAGCCTTAATTTAAAATAAAATATTAGGCAGGTGGTACAAAGTTGCCCTGATGATACAAAGATAGGCCTACCCCAAATTACTGTACGCTTTTCACGGTATGAAAAATTTCCCTGCAAGCTGTTCTGAATTAGCTATTAAGCCATTCGTACTTGAAAGGGGTTATGGGCGTAGCTCAAATAATGAGTCATGATTAGGTAGGGCACAGCAGTATAAGATGACGTTTATTGAACATAAAGATTATACAAAAACTATTTAAGTGACCATTGATCGGGGGAGCTTTAAATTGTATACCAAGATGCTAATTAATTATGTTAACTGTTAGTTTCTTCACGCCATTACTATTACTGTCTAATTGGAAAGTCGTCACCGTGTTCATGTTGCTGAAGGCTGATTCTAGGAGGCGGTTAACGGCGGCCGGACACACCCATCTTCCGTGGTCTTCTCTCTGGTCGGATCGACGACAAAAGACGCTGCTCCCGGTGTTACGCTGGCCTATCTCGGTGCGTTGTTTAATATTTCGGCCCCGTTTACTGGCCGGTGGAGGGGATCTCTGCAACTGTCTTTCACAAGGTGCTGTTGCAATGACGCTCGTGCCCTGGTTTAATGTTTGAAGGTGTGATCAGGCTGACCGTCCAGTTAAGGCCTGATCACATCATAACAAAGTACACTGCGTATTCTCCCACCATATGCTAAATTACCACTGACATGGGCCTGATCACTTCATTCATGCGTGGGTCAAGTAAAACTGTAAATGTATTAGAAAATGAAATATTTTACAAATGTGTTAATAAATATTACACTTATATGCATTAAAAATAAATTATGTAAATAATTTAAGTATTCACAAATGTTTACCCATCACTTTTAATTCAGTGTTAAGACATGGAAATACTTTCCCTTCGTTGTCACCAACTTTACCGGACGCATGTCAGTCGGTGTGCCCTTTAAAATATGTGCAGATAGAGGCAGTGACACTTTTCAAAGGTTGAATTCGAAAGTGTTCAATAAATCGTGGACAGCCGTTACCGAAAAATTTCGCTAGTTCATTTGAGCTGAGAGTTGAGAAGGTTTGGTGGTCTTAGAAATCGATGACGATGAATCGGGGTGAAGTTAAAGCAGCCGCATAATGCAAAGGCGGTGGAAACGGGAGTGCCGCGAGAAAGCCTGCTAGCCAAAGGCAACGTCCGCCGCGTATCCCACATGCGAAAATCCGGATGACCCCGCTGGGAATCGAACCCGATTCGCCTTGGTGGAAAGCGAATAGACTACTGCATCAGCGCAGCCCCTTAGCACATTTGAGGCCAAGGTATACTTGAACATGTATAAATTATAAGTTAATTAAAAATATCATTTAGATCGAATTGTTATACACTTTATTGCAAACTGTTTCAATAAGAAAACCCGGAGGAAGGGGGGGGGGTGCAGACCAAATCCCTTGAATAGGACGAACAAGCCTCGATTTACAGCGGGCTCAGTCGTGGATTTCCGAGCAGGGAAAAAACTTGGTAGACATTGCCGTCGGCCATATGGTTTTCTCAGGACTTTCTTGTTTTTTTTCTACCGTAGTATTTCGTTGGCGTTCCATCGTCATCTCGCTTCATCGCTATCGGCGCTCAATAACTCTGTTGTGGACATCGCTTTAATACTTCAATCGCTATCTCGCTCACTTCTGCTACCTGATCGGGGATAGAATTGCCTGCTCACTGGGATAACAGCTGCTCAGAAAATAATTGAGGCCCGAGTACGCATACTCTCAAGACCTGGCTTTTAAGAGCCTCCCAAATCCCCCCCCCCTTCTCTCTCTCTCCGAGTACACAAGACGACGGTGGAGTCTAGTCGCAGGCTGTTGAACCCGCGAAATTTTCCTTTCGTTACTAATACATATCTCAGGCTCGTTCTGCATAACGGTCTGATCATTCGCATACGTGATTATGAAACACTGGGCGTTCGCGTTCGCAGTCACAACTTTGCACACATTTTAGAGCACTAAAATACAGTTTGCGAGTATGAACATGACGGGATGTACCTGATAACCACGCTTCTCTAAGTCTTAAGCTAAGTCCTAAGTTTCAGATGATGATGAGTTTGCATACACATCTGCCCTATATTCTCTCTATGGAGATGCAGGCTTCATTACTGTGTCTGTAATGAGCAATGCTACTGGTTCAAATGACAAGTGAATTCACGATTTAATGATAATGTTGGTAACTTCACCCTACGACCGATTATATCTTAATTATTCATTGGTACATAGAAGAGTCAACAAAACTGGCACACCTGCCTAATATCGTGTAGGGCCCCCGCGAGCACGCAGAAGTGCCGCAAGACGACGTGGCATGGACTCGACTAATGCCTGAAGGTATGTAGGAGGCATTGAAATCTGCGCCAATTTGAGAAAGGGTTGTGCGTGTGTCACGTTTAATGATTCTCGCCAGTCGTCGTTTGTCCCGTTCGTTCACGATCTTTTTTCGGCCGCAGCGATGTCAAAGATTTGATGTTTTACCGGATTCCCGATATTCACGGTACACTCGTGAAATGGTCGTACGCGAAAATCCCAATTTTATCGCTACCTCGGAGATGCTACGTCCGATCTCTCGTGCGCCGACTATAACACCACGTTCAAACTCACTTAAATCTTGATAACCTGCAATTGTAGCAGCAGTAACCGATCTAGCAACTTTGTCAGACGCTTGTTGTCTTATATAGGCGCTTCCGACCTCATCGCGTTACTCTGATTGGTTCCATACCTCTGTTATTTGCATACGCACGCCTATACCAGTTTTTTTTTTGGCTCTCCAGTGTATAAATTTTACATTAATTTATATAT
Source organism: Clitarchus hookeri (assembly GCA_002778355.1). Classification (NCBI taxonomy): domain Eukaryota; kingdom Metazoa; phylum Arthropoda; class Insecta; order Phasmatodea; family Phasmatidae; genus Clitarchus; species Clitarchus hookeri. The sequence goes on from NQII01001683.1 coordinate 514,536, forward strand.
CGAAACATGTTAGCACATTAAAAAGAGAAAAGTTTATCCTACTGCCAACAAGATAAGGTTTACTAAGCATATTTAAATGCGTTTGACAATAGAGTAGTGCATTCGCCCAGTATAAAACGTATTATTTCCATATATAGGCTGTTCACGGTAAAGTGAGCACTTCGAGGACCTAGTCACTTTTTCCTTTCAGCCGTTATCTATCCTTAACCACATTTTAAAATAAATTTTTTCATGTAAGTAATAAACCACCACACTTGGAGGTTAAGGTCTAAGGCTAGAATAAAATATATTTATTGACTATTATTTGAAATGAGAGGGCTTTCAAAAGTGTACATTTTACCGTGAATAGTCTAATGCGCTTGCGTGCTAAGAAAATGAAGACCAGACGAATAAACTCAGGTTTGGACAGAAAAGTACGATGAGCACCTGAAAGATTCATTCAACCTATCAGACGGGAGTCTAATTCCGCCTGAAGGTTAATCACTTCTTGCATCATTTAACTGTGAATTCGACATGCTCTTGCGGGCTAGAGACTTCGTGGCACACGTCGTTGGGAGGTTCAGGAAGCGAAGGTCAGTATCTCGTTTCTTCAGCGCCGCTGCACGCCATGAAATTTTTCCATATTGCGTTCGCTGTTCATGAAATCTATTCTCTATAAGAGTCAGCTTGGTTTTGTCCCTGCTTATTCTATAAGCATCCGTCACGTTGAATAACTAGCATTACGTTATGAAGCTTCTGAAATAAAACCAAGCAGGTTAAGTAAGTATTAGCATTCATCGCTTACATATTCGTTAAAATATTTTGGTCAAATTTTAATGACACGTTTCGAAAGAAAAAAAACCCAAGAAAAACAGACTTTTTTTACTGTCTTGGATTGTTACTTTCCGTCTTTACAGTGTAAACTTTTCTTGTAAATTTTACTAAAAAATTCTTTGTACATTTACAAAATTTTAAAATACAATAATATCCTTTGTAAACAGTATTATTTGTAACGTTACAAAAGCCGTGTTTGCAATATGCATGTGGAAATTTTTCTGATGATCAGGAACCAGGGATCACTTAAAATCGCGAAGTCAAAGCTACAAACCATTACATTCTGTAATAATAATTTCACTTGAAACAAGTGAATGTGTTTACGAATGACTTGCTATTGAATAATAACCACTATATTGAGGGAGCGATGGAAAAATGGGAGGGGGAGGGGGCGATAATTTCAATTTTTACAAGGCAACTTTTTGTAACGTTACTAAAGTAATTTTTTGGCAACGGCTTTTAAAAAAAAAATATGCTGATTAAAAGTACCAATATTATTTTACAGTGAACTTTATTATCTATTAAAGATGAAGAGAATACGTTTCGTCGAGGATTTTGTTACGAAAATGAAGTACATGTAGACGAAATAGAATCATTCTCGGGAATCCCTACATTTGAAATACACGACATGCGCATGCGCGCCAAGAGTGGTGAACTGAATCTGGAAGACTTTTTCCATGGTATATTTCTTTGTGCTTAACTAGAATTTAAAAGTTTAAATAAATAATTAAAATATACGAAACACTGATCCTTTAAAATCCACGAGCCACGCACACACGCGTGTATAGTCGACCCGTCCTCTAACTGGTGAAAGCATGGCTAATATTAGATAGCAGTAGAACGCTCAGACTTTTATAGAGAAACGCGATAGACCTCTCGCCGAAAGCAGTGGTTTGTAAACATTGCCCGAACTGCCGTATTTTTAACCACCCAAGGGTGCCCCTATCTAGTGATCTAGGGGAATCCAAACAAGAGAACTGATCGAAGGCGTTTCTGATAGCAAACTGGTAGGGAAGGGAAGTTCTGAAATAACTAACTTAAGACTGCAGCTTATGTCAAGTTGGCAGTGTTTGAAAAAAATGTTGTAATGTATCATTTCTTTTAAGCATGTTAAAGAATTTATAATTACTTTCTCATTTATCGTTACTGTTTTCGTGAACGGTTTAGATACATATAACAGGATCCACTATACTTTACCAAAAAGTATAGAAAACAAATACGTATTTTCACTAGACTTTTTGACTATTGAAGAAATCAGATATTGGCCAATTAGATTCTTTTTACAGACCCTTGGTGTTTTGGGAAAAGCCCGTTTAATGTAGGTACTGTAGCGAACTTAATGTTGAAACGATGACTGAAGAAGGTTATTGCAACCGTTTAAATCATAAAAACCTGCAAGTAAATTAGGTTCTGACATCGTTACACAGTTAATTATTTAAAGTCTTCCCATTTTTTACAACAACAAGCACCACAAATAATAAAATACTACAACAGTCCGCGCTATGAGAAATGTTGTTTGCAATTATAGAACTATAATTAACGCTATAATAAATCTATATGACAAGAAAATTGCTCTCTCGCTGACGCAGTGAGTCCTTGATTGACCTTTACGGCGACCGTTGTTGCACAGAGTGCAGCATTGCATCTAAAACTCGTTTCGCCCACAGTGACCATTTACGAGTCATTGAGCCCTAAAGTAATTTAACCCACGGGCATTAGATGTAGAGCCGTTTGATTAACACGTAATAGGAACTGTCATTTCACCTAAATTTAACTCCGCGAAAAGGCGTTTCTCGTGCAGTCGTTTTAAGTGAACGAGTTCAAAGTTGTGTTCTAGAAGCGTCCTCTCTTAGAGTCGTTTAAGCTATTTTTACCAAGCCTAAAATCGCTCCACTTAGAGTTAAAAAAAAATAGCTTAAGCCTGCTTGCCTGCTGACTGTTGTCCGTTGCACGGAGTGGGGCATGGATTCCGATAATTTTTTTCTAAGCTGGATGGACAAGTCCTTTGCTGCTTCTACAGCTATAATATTGTTCTATTTACAACACTTGCTGGTAAATACTTCAACATTAGTTTGACATATTATACACTTAGGGTTTGTGAAATTTACTCTAATTTATTTTTGCCGTTACTTTGGCAACAGTTTCCCGAAGAATTCCTTGCACAAATAATAATAATAAAAAAAATAAAAAATAAAAAGAAGTCGCGTTTTGATAACTGACCCCGGACAGGCGGAAATCGTTCGCAAGGGGAATTTAAGTGTGTTTGTGAGCGAGTTTTCTCAAGGTCTCCCTGTTCGCTCTGTATTCACAACAGCGTCCGTCGCTTCGTCCACTCCGTGTATTTCTCAGCTAGCATTCCGCTAGACGCCAGATTCCTCTCGTCTCATACATTTCGGGCCCGCTTAAACATAGCGCGGTAGTTATTTACGTAGCAAGCGCATCGCGTCCGTCCTGCGACAAGGATGTCGTGGTGCTGGCAGCTGGGATGACGGTTAGAGAACTGCCCACGCAATAACTCACGTTTTTTTTTTTAGCACGGGGTTCAGTAACGGACTTGCATGCCTTTCAGTTAATCATAATCGATGGGGTGCGTAAAAGGTGCCCCCTCCC
>NQII01001683.1:517993-531805 GCA_002778355.1 Clitarchus hookeri
GAGATTCTGCATAGGAGTAAAGCTAACCTTCTCAATGCCAAGAAGAAATACACTATTATATTTACTAGCCTACATTACAAACTGTCGCGCAAGAAATTAAATATACGATGGACGATATACGATAGAAAGGTAAAATTACGCTTAAAATAGTTGTTTTGAATGAACAGTTACGCACAATTCGAGAGTCTGGTGATTTCTCCGAGGGAATCTAAACAACTGGTGGTATTGGCTACGCACAATATGGTGGCGTGCAAGTTATTCCTGAGTAAACCTACTGAAAAAAAAAATGTGTTGCTGTTAAACAAGCTAGGATTTTAAGTTAGGCATTGAGATTTCAAAATTTGCTCGAAGAGTAACTCTCGACAAATTGAACACTTTTGAAAGGCCTGCTTAGTTTTCTTCTTTGCGCGTACTTTATATACTTCCGCATCTTGTGTATCTTTAGATTCGCTAATGCTTATCGTGCGTCTGTGAAGTGACTGTCACTACTATGTCAGTTTTTACTCGTGCATTTATAATACACCAAAAAATCTGCTTCAGTGTCCAGTAATATATTAAATAACATGTTCAACAGGACATTTAAATATGATCTTGCTTTTTTTGCAAATATTACACTAAGTACTCCATTCCGTAAACCAGCGCCTTTTCTTTTTTTCTTTCGGTCGTTGATTTCGAAATTTGTTAACCGGGTTGCATTGTAGTTTTAGTGTTTTGAGACCCCTAATTCTTTGCCCCCCCCCTACATCCACCGTTTTATCGTACTTTTTAGCGTAACGAGACGACGGGAGAGGCCATAGATATAAAATACAACAGCTCGTGCTTAGAGATGGCGTGGAAGTTCTGGTAGATTTTTCTGACGTCAGTCGACAGGGCCCGAGCTATGCTGAGCCATGGTAAATTGAACACCTTTTAAAACCAATCTTGGGTGAATATTCTGCTTTTAAAACCATGTTTTACAGCCAGACAAAATTATTTATTGATGTAAAATTTTTACTGGTTTCCAGCCTGCATTTTATTTTGTCTGACTTTCTCCTTTTGCTATTGGTTAAGGGGGCTTGTCAGGAAAAATGTATCATTTTATATCTGTACGAAATACTGAGTACAGATAATTAAAACTAACACCGAAATAAAACAATCCACGTTTAAATGAGATATTATGGGTTACTTCAAGAAATATTTGGAATAAGGCTATGAAATGTTTTCGCGATTTTTAAAAATTTCTGAAAATAAGGAAATTTTTTGCAAATTTGGGATTTTTGGCAGTTTGTGAATTTTTGTAAAGCATGTTTTGTTGAGCATGCCTTAAAGTGAATTAAATCATGAAAATTTTAGTCACCCTTGTTAAATTTTCTAAATGTTTGTTTATTTGATTTTGCATGTTCCAAAAATATTTAAATTGTGATTTTGACTTGCCATCGTGTAAAAAAAGTGTGGTTAAAAAAATTTTATTCGACAAAATAGTACTTGCCTACGAGTTGAGCAGTACTTTGTACAAATATAAAATAATTAATTTTATCGTGGCCAGCACACTTAAACAGTAACTGGTTTGTATACAGAAATGTTGGTAAAGTCAATCGACGGTCACTTCCAAGTTTTCGGAATTCCTGTATAACTTCTACTTCTAGGATATTCCTCCGCCCCACGCAAACAAAGTTTAACCAAATCTAGAAAATTACGCCAAAGGTAACACGCACCGCATTCGTGCGCATTGGTGTGATAATGTTTTGCATAAGAACTTTTTTCTTACTAGGCATTACCAAGATACCTATTTTCTCCCTGTTTTTATTCATATCAATTATAAATGAAATATGATTTATACATAAAAATACAGGTAAGAGTTAGATTTAACCAAAAATAATGTACTTTTATGTTAACACAGGTATACAATGCTTGTAGCATATTACATATTTTAGAAACAGCAATGCGCGTCATATATGGGGTGAATTTCCGAAGTTTTGACTCAAAAAGTGTGAAGAAATCGCGAATAAACTGTAGAAAAATTTCAAATGCAGTTCCGTATCTTAAAAGTTTTATTGCCAGTGTAATGTCTAAATTGGTAAAGGCTGCTCATGGTTAATTGAGCACTTTTCGACACCCTGCTTAAGATATGCTTTTCTGATTTCGCATCATTCCGCCATATGCAAAACTCAGAATGCAACGGGCCCAGCGACTTTATTCGTTCGCCAGTCTAGTAAAAACTTGTAGTTTCTAGTAACGTAATCTGTTACTAAATACCAGTTTGTACTCTAATGTGTAAAAATAAAAAAAAACTTTATTTACCTCAAATTTAAATATAACACTCGCAATAAAACATCAAGACTTCGAACTATTTTACTTGATTCTCTGACAGCTGAACTGGGAGACTATACGTGTAAGTGTTTACGATAACATGCATGCAATTACTTGGAAGTTTATTGTTTTTAAAGGGTTTATTTCAAAAGTGGTTATTTCACCGTGAAAAGCTTATAGCCAGCGATTTTTTTTTCTTTTTCAAAATATGCTTGTCGAAGTATTGTTGTATCAGCGACGCATTTTTGTTTCTAACAATTTTGTTACTTTGTTGATGCATGGCGGAAAGAATATTTTCCGGTGAACCGACCATAGCGAGTCCCACAACGCGGAAGACTCCTTTTGTTTTCGGAAGAATCCTTCTAGATTACGAAAAATGACTCTTGGCACGAAGCCAGATGTGTGTTTATAGGAAAAGGTGAAAAGGAGGAGGGGGGGGGGATTGGAGGAAACGGTAAGAAGGAAAGAGGAGTAGAAAGCATTTGGCAGCCGGCGTGGAAATGCCAAAGGTAGGCCGGGTGCGAAGGAATGTGTGACGGATGAAGCCTCCACGTGCCGCATCGAGGGGGAATTACAGCACGTGGCTGTCTTCGCGATTCTTTGAACACATTTGAATGCCTTGAAACCTCGGAGTGTATCCTTCCGCGGCCAGACACATGTAAACATGCATTAACATTTCCGTGACTAAACAACTACACATTGCTCACGGTAAAGTTACCACATGTGAAATCAACCTTTGAAAAACAATTACTACCCGCTAACTGCATAATTTTTACCGTACACACTGACATTCTGGCTCCCAGTTAAGTTTGTAACGAATCGAATAAAATTGCTCTAAGTCTTGACGTTGTATTGCAAGTATAATTTTTAAATTTATAAAATCAAGTTTGTTTCTGCTTTATACACATTAGAATGAAAGTTATTATATTAGTAACAGATTTAAAGTCCTGACAATTTCACGTTTTCGTTTGACTGACACATGAATCAAGTCGTTAGGCTCACTGCAATGAAAATGTTACATGTGGCGGATGGATACAAAATGAGGAGTAAAGAAAACTTCAAGCAGGGCTTTAATAAGTGCTTAGTTAAGCGTGAACAACCTGTAGTGCGCATGGGTCGGCCAACTAACGTGGTGAAGTTCCTTAGAAATTCGTCACGTAAGTTTGTTAGACTACTAATCCGCCATATTTTACTATGCAAATATAACAAAAATAAAGCCATGCCCATTTCTATTAGTTTAGAAATTATAATTACATTAAGACGATAAAACAGGTTTTTTTTTAAATTTCCCATACTCGTTGCCAATAGCACTGTGCGTGCGCAATCCGTGTTTACTTTAAAATATGCTCGCAAGGAACGATTGTTTCTTAGAAGGTTAATTTCTGGAATGGTCAATTTATTTCGAACTACCTACACATAGGTTCAAACAAACAAAAAAATTACAATGTCCACAAGATTTACGTATGACAATTAAGCCACAAATTTGTAGCTTTTTTTTCCATCTACCTCATGAGCGGTCGTAACACTGTTGGCATATTTATTATATTCCTTAACGTGTCAACAGGATATTTTACTTGCTTTTGGCCTCTAATAGTCCCTTATAATGTAGAACCTAAGGGACATTTGACGTGGACACAATTTGGTTTGCGAGAAGCATGGCCATCTTGGCAAATGTTGAAAGTGGTCGCAGTTTCGGAAGTTCTCCTTCCTGCGCGCCCAGTTGTGATCTTGTGGTTTCGAAATTCTTCAGTAAACTGCGTGGAGGATTTTGTTGATGTTTTGCTTATTTAAAACTGTACAATAAATTGTCTTGGGCAGCAATTTGCCGACACAGTTATCCTCGTACGCGAGGGNTTTTGCTTATTTAAAACTGTACAATAAATTGTCTTGGGCAGCAATTTGCCGACACAGTTATCCTCGTACGCGAGGACAATAAACAAGTGCTGTTTCACTGTACACTGGTTCGTACATTTTTCTGCGTGTGCTCTGGTGTAGCACATAGGCAAGATGACTGATGCTGATGCTGACGATCACGCGATAACAGCGCTGTCAGATGGGTCGCATCAACTGCCGAGGACAGCGGACACGCAATCGACTTTCACTTCGTGCAGGTGCAAGATACACGATAAACAAAAACTTCTCCTGTCGCGTTCTTCGGTAGTCGCGCTTCCCATACACCAGCGTGTGCATGAGTAGAATTTCGCTGTTTTTGGTCCAGTATTTCTAATTTTGTAAGGCAACACCCGGGCCGAGAGCGAGGGAAATATACATGTATTGGCTCTCTTCACGTTGTGCGTTCCGCGTGACGTCACGTTTACATGACCAGTAATAATTTTTAACCTCACGTCATGAGGATCGGCCATTTTCGAGATAAAAGCTCACAAAGTTGAAGGGGTGTGCGAGAATCAGCTTTGTATGGTGTTATCTGGAATATTGCCTGATCAAAGCTGTTTTACTTGATCAAAGCTGTTACAACAAAGGTGCCATTTTGTTGCCTTGGGCAAACGGAATTATTACCAGCTTACACTTCTGTCTTAATTTGTTATGAACACTTATTTTACCGCACAAACAGGGTGATATCGCCCGTTGTTTTTAAAATGACGGGGTTGCTGTCGGTAGAAAATAGTTTTATACTTGCAGAACCTCATAAATAACACAGCATACACATCCCCAATGTCCCACCTTCAATACATTTTGATTTACTGTAAATAAACTCATTCGACCTTAGCACTTTCACTGTAGTATACCGCCTTCAGGAATGGTTTTAGGCCACAAGTCGTATACAGGATGGTCCGCCTAATGTGGACACCCCTAGAATTTCCGGAACGGTTGCAGATCACGAAATGCGGTTTTCGCTAAATGTAATTACGTACGGGGGCAAGTAATTTTCCGCAAAGTGCCTATTCGTAACACGTGTTTGGACATAAATAATTACACCAGATATGATTTTTCCCCTGGAAACATACATTTATTTCAACAGAATCTGGACGTACGTGGCAAGATAAATTCGTTGATATAGCATATGCAATTGAAAGTAACACAGAAACGGCAAGAAATGATGTGCAAATATGATTAAGTTAAGTGGGCCGGTAGCATGGGGCAATGAACCTGTACTCACAGCTGTAAGCAAGCAACACGCGCCGTGACTCCTCTGGCGGGACCGCTTGCTCATAACAGTGTAGCGCTTGCCGTAATGGGACAAGGGCACGGAATGCGATATTGGACAAAGGAGAGCACCGCAGCGGAGGGAAGACGGGCAATGTGAGTGCAAGTCTGATATCAATACATTACATTTTATTCAGTTATCAACGTAATTCAGGATATTTATTTCCCAGTCATCAACTGTACTGAGTAACGAGTGCGTACAGATGCACAACAAAAATATAACATACAAAACTAAGGATAAATGCAATTGCATCCGCATGCATAGTACAAAAGAGCACAGTTATGGTTGAAACACTTCAGATTAGGTCTTTCAACAGCATGTGCTCGATGTGTTTACCACCGATAGCAATACACATCTGTCTACGCACATGTAGCGAGCGACGAGCGGCCTGAAGTGTTTCTGGCGTAATGCCTCTGCAAGCTGTCACAATGCGTTCCTGCGTGTCTTCTGGCGTCGTAGGAACCGTGTTGTACACCCTATCTTTCAGTGTTCCTCACAGGAAAAAATTGAGAGGTGTGAAGTCGGGGGAGCGAGCTGGCCATCTTACAACACCACCACGCCCCAACCACCGGATTGGAAACGTTTCAGTTAACACTTTCCTCACCACCAAAGCAAAATGCGCAGGACAACCATCGTGCTGAAACCACATATCACGACGTATGTCGAGCGGTATACCTTCCAGAAGTGCCGGTAAGGTCTCTCTGAGGAAATAGGCGTGCGTACAGCCGGTCATCGTCCCTTNAGCGGTATACCTTCCAGAAGTGCCGGTAAGGTCTCTCTGAGGAAATAGGCGTGCGTACAGCCGGTCATCGTCCCTTGAATGAAGTATGGCCCTATGACGTAGTCTCCAACGGTTCCACACCACACGTTCACTTCCCACTGTCGCTGGTGCTTCACGTGCCGGACCCAACGCGGATACTTCATCGCCCAGTCGTGCATATTTTGTAAATTTACGCGCCCGTGGTTTGTGAAGGTCGCTTCATTGGTAAATTGTACGTTCTTCAGACAATTGCTGTCATCCCTTACAGACATCAGAACAAACATACAAAACTGAACACGCTGCTGTAAATCACCTTCATGTAATGCCTGACGAAGAGTCACGTGATATGGATGGAATTTCCGTTGGCGCAGTATCCGTAACACACCTGTTTAATTATTTCTACGAACCTGGAAAGTTCTCGCGTACCCACGTGGGGGTTTGAATCGACACGTGCTAACACATCGTGTTGATGCGTCTCGCCCGTAGCAGTCTTTCGTTGCACTCGTGTTGTGGAATTCCACTCACCTCGTGACAAGAGACGTGTGCAAGAAAATTCTTCGTATCGTTTGCCGTGAGATGGGCGTTCGATTAGGATACCTTTCACCGTGCATTTGGACGGCTTACCTGACATTTCCACCACACTCACCCACCGTAAATAAGTAAAGCATCCAGTTTTTCCTCATTCGTGAACTTCATTGCGTACGTACAGCCACACATTGCAGTACCACTTACCATAACAGATTACGGGGACTGGTGCTGCACTGCTATTAGGAAGCGGTCCCGCCAGGATGAGTCNCAGTACCACTTACCATAACAGATTACGGGGACTGGTGCTGCACTGCTATTAGGAAGCGGTCCCGCCAGGATGAGTCGCGGCGCGTATTGCTTGCTTACAGCTGTGAGTATAGGTTCACTGCCCCATGCTACCGGCCCACCTAACTTATTTCTATTGGTACATTATTTCTTGGCGTTTCTGTGTTACTTTCTATTATATATGCTGTATCACTGAATTCATATTTAAACGNGTGCTGCACTGCTATTAGGAAGCGGTCCCGCCAGGATGAGTCACGGCGCGTGTTGCTTGCTTACAGCTGTGAGTATAGGTTCTCTGCCCCATGCTACCGGCCCACCTAACTTATTTCCATTGGTACATTATTTCTTGGCGTTTCTGTGTTACTTTCTATTATATATGCTGTATCACTGAATTCATATTTAAACGTACTTTCAGATGTCGTTGAAATAAATGTATGTATCATATGTGGTCTAATTATTTCTTTCCAAACACTCGTCCACGTTAGGCGGACCAACCTGTATATGTTTTCGGCATATCCTGTCATCGGGAATCACCTCTAGACGTTTTTCAGTCTACTGGTTCCAGCGTCTGCCTCTCTGGCACTTCAAGAATGCGTAAAATAATGTTATAGGCTGTTCACGATGAAGTGAGCACTTTTGAGGCCCTAGTTACCTTTTCCTTTCGGTATATTTTTGTCCTTTAACCACCTTTTAAAACAAATATTGACATGCAAGTAATAAACACAGTGTGTATATTCCACCGCAATCGAAAGTTAACTTGTAAGGCTAAAATAAAATACATTTATTGACTATTATTCCAAATGAGAGGGCTTTCAAAAGTGCTCACTTTACCGTGAATAGCTTATAAATTAGTTTTCATGCATAATTCTGCTGAATATATTCTCAGTATGTTTATATACAAAGACAATCAACTTAACTCAATTTGAAGTGTAACATTCGTTNTCAACTTAACTCAATTTGAAGTGTAACATTCGTTATATTACACATACTACAAACGTCGTGTTCTAACTATCCAAATTGGGCAGAAATGGTTTTATAAAACCGCACAGAACTATACCGCAGACATCCAAGTGTGAAATTTTAGTTTGACTGCTAAAAGTTCTGTAGTTGCAGGCTGAAATATGCCGATGAGATACGGCACGCAATGCTCTGGCCANTTAGTTTGACTGCTAAAAGTTCTGTAGTTGCAGGCTGAAATATGCCGATGAGATACGGCACGCAATGCTCTGGCCAGTTATCGCTCTTAGCGTACCGCAGGTTCTGTCCAACGGTTGGCGCAAACAAACCTTCACGTAGGCGAACCAGCTTCAGTTATGCTTCATACCACGTGATTTCTCTCAGCTTTGCAAATCTCTTTAACACACGCATGGCGATGGTTAGCAGCTCAGAGTAAAAACTGGATGGAAGGAGCTTCTGTAGGAGAGTAAACAAAAACTTGTGTTCAACAACCATCACATGCACTCTAAAATAAATTATTCGGAAATTTACCATACCAGTGTATACGCTTAGTGAGAGAGCAGAAATTGTATTTTTTCCCCCCCTATACATTCATTGCAATGGTCCTACATTTGCTCAGGAAACAGTCAAATGCTTAGGGAATTGCCCAACTTCGTATAGTAGTGACGCTAAACATTCCTATAACTGCAGCTTGATGTGTGGTATTATTTACATGCAGCGTATAGGTTAAAAACTTCCATTAAAGTTTAACAAGTGTACTAGAAAATTATTTACAGCGTGACTCATAATCTATATAAAGTCACGGCGATGAGTATATATTATATTATCGACAGTACAACATAACACTGTCAGACTACAGACTTGAATAAAAATAAAAATGTGGAATACTGTGATTTATCTGTACCTGCTCTTGTATATTAGTTACTTTTTTTGCGCGTGCTCTTTATTATTTGCAAGACATTTCGCGTGCTCTGTGATTTTATTACAAATATCTTAAATGTTACGCAAATGTCGAATGTGACTTAAATCATCTGTTTCCTACAGCCACCATGTTGAACACGTATTTGTGATCTCATATTTCGTCTATTGTATGTTCACCCAATAATCCGGTACGGTGGGCAAGATGGCGCATTCGGGATGAAACGAGTTCGAGTTGAGGTCCGGCCAACCTGATTTCTGATTTCCATGAGTTCTCGAAACTCTCAGCGAGTGCCAAGACGATTTCTTGACCTTTTGAGGACGCCACGAATTTACCGGCCACTGAAGTCAACATTGAAATGATCTGCCTATATTCTCCTGTATAGCAATAGCAGTTGTGTTCGGCCCTGTGTTTCCACTTACCATCGTCCTATTGGACCTTGCTACACCGGGGAACGCTGATGGCTGACCGTCGGCCAATGACGTCGCGCCTTTACTGTGTACCAATTAATGTGTCGCGACAAATGGAACACGTTTTACAATCCATCCAGCGAGCAGAACAGTTCTATTCTAACGAACTAAGACGTTGACTAGTTGTAATTTGTACCTAAATTCCTATAAAGTCCAGAGAAACAGGAAAACTATAAAAGTATGAGTTTTGTTTTCATGAGCAAATAAATTTCAATTTCAACGTAGCCCTGAGCATATACATGCATGCTCCACAAAGAGTTGGGGCCATGGTGGCTGAGCGGTTAGCCTGCTCGCCTCCCACCAAGGCGAACAGGGGTTGAATCCTCGGCCGGGTCACACCCTGATCTTCGCATGTGGGAATCGTGCCAGACGATGCCACTGGTCAGCGGGTTGTCTCAGGGATCTCCCGTTTCTCACGCCCCTTCATTCTGGCGCTGCTCCGTACTCACCTAAATCATCCTCATCGGCTCTCAAGACCTCGCTGTTAAGAGCCGTCCATATCTCTTCACTCGCCCACTTCTCAGAGAGTTAGTTCAGGCCGTGGCTGATTTACCTACCTCACGACTCCAAATAGTCCAGCGACTGACTCCATGTCTAATGAGAGGCGTTACGGCATAATTCACTAATGCCACAGAATATCTGCGCATGAAGAAGTGGAATCGCGTGGCGGTTCCTTCGATGTGGGAGTACCCATTCGCTGATTGGCTGCACGAGGCTTCGGGAACGGGCCTTGTATCTGATTGGCTACTGCATGCTGCTAAAAGTTAAGTTTCCTATTGGCTGCGGGCTGCCAGCTGGCGAGTAGGCNTGTATCTGATTGGCTACTGCATGCTGCTAAAAGTTAAGTTTCCTATTGGCTGCGGGCTGCCAGCTGGCGAGTAGGCTACCAGGCGCAAATTGGCGAACGGCCAATGACGCCATTTTGTTGGAGTGTGTCACTGGTTAACCTTTATGTTCTTAACCACTCAGTGACATTGATTATCAAGATCGGAAAAAAAAAGTCGCGAGTTTAGTGACTTGTATACCAGACTGCAGAATCGCTAGTATACTCGAGCCGCCATGATTTTTACAATGGCTGCTGCCACCGTGAAGTCAGTTTTGTTCTGAACTGAGCTGTTCATGTTTGGTCCCTCCATTTGTTGCTGTTTTGCTATTGGATTAGAGCCTTTTAGGGTACGTCTGGAAAATTGTGGCCAGATTGCGAAAGGGAATACAGACGTACAAGTTTTTGAACTGTAGCTTGCCCCAAAATAAATCCGTAAATTTTTCACGTTTCAAGTGATTCAACGTGCGAAAAGCTGACTGATGTCAGCCCCAGTACACTGCGTTTGTTCCTGAAATTGCTCTTTTGTCATTGGATGTCGTCTGTTTTTGTGGGGTTGTTTCACCTTATTACTGGGCCGTTTAGAATATTGGGACTCGCGTAACGAACGTTCGTGATTTTCCCGAGAAAAAAAAACCATAGGCCGGGACAAAAGTGCCTCTCCCCAAGAAGCATTTAAAATACACAGTTGGTACTTCCAGGTCAGACTTACGTTCTCATTTGTTGGTCGGCTTCGGGGCACTAGCGACTTTATGCATATTGCCAACCCCGCAGCATAACATTTATTTCTTTAAAATGTATTGAACTTACGATTATAACTTTTTGAATCAAAGAAAATAATTTGATCGTAAATGTTAGCCAATTTGGGTATATTATAAAATTAATTATTTTCATAAGATGACTTCTTTTCAAAATTTGCAAAAGGAAATTTTCTCTTCCCTGTGGGGCGGCATCACTAGTCTATAATCACGCTAGGCTCATAAAAAATATGTAAGAGACAAATTTCTTGTGAATATTTGTAACGAAACGTAAAAAATTTCTTATTGCACACATGTTTTCATATATGCACCCGTGAGTACGGCTTAAATACATAAAAACATTTATTATTTGCAAAAAAAAAATTTTTAGGAACAGTTAGTGAATCATTTATGACGTCTGTAAAAGTGGTTTGAAGGAACAGCTGTGTTTGAAGACACGAAATGGAAAATCAGAGTTAAATAACATCTACTTTATATTTTCCTTGATANGAAGGAACAGCTGTGTTTGAAGACACGAAATGGAAAATCAGAGTTAAATAACATCTACTATATATTTTCCTTGATACTTATTATTATGAGTAAAGCCAATTTAATTCGTTTTATACACGGGGATTAATTCATCAAATATTAATTCACTCTATGAATTTTGTAACTTACAATGTTATTTCAATGCTGGCTAAAGGAATAGTTAGTGCTCAATACGAACACTGTAGACTCTATCTAGTGTCACCTCCCTGCCTCGCCCAATCAAGATGGGAGTGGGACGCTACCGTTTGTTAGGAAATACGTCAGGACGAAAGATTTTCTCGGTTTTCCTCTGCCACTAGCAATGGTAGAGCTGCAGAACTAGCGCAGACCTAAAGGTGTACCGCAGTTTAACTTTTGGGTGTCGGATACCAAACAATTAATAATTTTATATTTCTACCAAACATTGTTCAACTTGTACTCAATGTGTTGACGTGTGATGTCTTTTGGAATAGAAACCTCGCTGACCCCC
Organism: Clitarchus hookeri; assembly: GCA_002778355.1. Taxonomy (NCBI): domain Eukaryota; kingdom Metazoa; phylum Arthropoda; class Insecta; order Phasmatodea; family Phasmatidae; genus Clitarchus; species Clitarchus hookeri. The sequence goes on from NQII01001683.1 coordinate 529,946, forward strand.
TTTGGCTCGCGGAGGGGTCAGCTGTGCACAGTGCTCCGTCCACCCGGATCGCAGTTACACGTGTCCTGCGGCTTAGGCCATCCCTACCACCCTCCCACCCCCCTACGCCTCTAGGTTCGGGCACTCTAGACAACTAGCGTCTCCATTCACGAGATATAGAAACACAGTTCGCCTAAATTCAGAAAACACACATCGCGGAAGAAACAGCTGACGAGCTGGATAATGGTGCCAATAACACCCCCTCCCCCCTTAGCTAAACACAGGACAATGTGAAAACGCACCGAGAAGTAGCTGACAGAGCAAGCTAGGAGCAAAGTGCTACCTTCCCCGCCCCCAACCTTCAGGAACCAGGGCACGTGTTTTGAAAGGCATTGTGCTGCTTTTTACCACCTAACCATCTCCCCTAATAATAGAGACATGTGCCGACACTTAAGGGGGGAGGCTGGCGAGCATAAAAACCCCTTTATGAGAGAAGAGGGGCAGTTGATTATTACCAAGCCGAGAGGTTAGTCGGGTCAGTTGATTATTACCGCCCAGAGTAGTCAGTCAGTTGAAGATCGCCGAGCAGAGAGTTAGGCCAACCGCACCAGTGCNATCAAACCAGCAAGAGTTAAGTATACAATCATCGTCGCGCAGAGAATCCCCCCACTCAACCACGAAGTCGTCCACAATTAATACGAGTAGCCACATTAGCGTACTACACCTCTCAAGTGTTGATGTATGTAGTTTTTGTTCAAACTCCAGACAATATATTCATCCTTCAAAATGAAACAGCAAAAGACTACATTATTGCAATATCCTCAACCTTCAAGGCACATTATAGTATGTGCTTGGAGGAATTAACTACGATACTATATGCCACCCTGTCTTCCACAGTGGCGTAGCGTCAGTATGTAATGAAATTTTCCNTGGAGGAATTAACTACGATACTATATGCCACCCTGTCTTCCACAGTGGCGTAGCGTCAGTATGTAATGAAATTTTCCTATATATATATATAATTGACATTTTTTGAATAATGTGATGTCAAATCCGAAATTTTCCTGTTTTGTTGCGGCAAAAATAACAAATACTAAGTTGTACAAATGAACAGAATTACAAAGTAAAATAATGCCTTTGGCTACCATGTGACACATGTATTCACCAAATAACAAACCATATAAATAAAAAATATAAAATTTTAAATATTAATATTTTCATATAATAATTTTTTTTAATACATGAACTGTTATTTGGTGCTTACATATGTCAAACAATAGCCCACGGCATTAGTTCACATTGCAAATGTTTTCATTTGTATAACTTAGTATTTATTATTATGACTGCAACAGAACAGAAAAAAGTTGGAATTGACACCATATTATTTAAAAAATATGAAGTGTAAGATTTTTTATTTGAGGATAACGTTACGACATACAATGCGTACNAACGCACCGAGAAGTAGCTGACAGAGCAAGCTAGGAGCAAAGTGCTACCTTCCCCGCCCCCAACCTTCAGGAACCGGGGCACGTGTTTTGAAAGGCATTGTGCTGCTTTTTACCACCTAACCACCTCCCCTAATAATATAAACACGTGCCGACACTTAAGGGGAAGGCTGGAGAGCATAAAAACCCCTTTATGAGAGAAGAGGGCCACAGTTGATTATTACCAAGCCGAGAGGTTAGTCGGGTCAGTTGATTATTACCGCCCAGAGTAGTCAGTCAGTTGAAGATCGCCGAGCAGAGAGTTAGGCCAACCGCGCCAGTGCGGCCGGGGGGGAGAGTCGGACCCCTGGCCACGTCAGTACGTCAGCAGAGCAGCAACCACAGTGAGACGACACCTAGTGCGGGCCTGTTTCCAATGCCGCCCCACACCGCCGGA
>NQII01001683.1:533430-575846 GCA_002778355.1 Clitarchus hookeri
TGTTGACCTGGATACGTCGGCGCGCGCCGTGAAAGTTGCGAGAACACACTTTGCCCGCCTGCGGTGGGCTCTCCTGGCGAGCGAGCAAACCGGACAAACCTGGACATGTGTACAGCAGGGCTGCCACCTGCCCGTAAAAATACCTATATGCTCCTCGGCGTTGAGGCGGCGTTCCAAAACGTCACTCTGATAGTAACAGAGAGTAACAGCCGAGGAAAGCAAAACTAAACTTGGTTTTTGAACGAGCATGATGCACATAGCATTCTGTGTTTACAAACATGTACTGATGAAGTAACCGATGTAAATTCCAAATTATATTTGTCCCTTTCCCCAATTTTTTTTTTTAAAACAGAGCTTTACTTGCAATAAATTAACCATAAACGTTACGTGCAAAAATATAACCTTTATAAAAGTTAACTTTTAATTTAAAGTAAAAATCTTAACACTCGTCATTTATAATTTTCCCGTGTGTGTCTGTAAAAAGAATGTCCACATTTCCTTTCAAATTGTTTAATTCTACTAAACTCTCCGCCATTTTCAGTTTACCCCTCGTTACTCGCTGGAATATTGCTTGTAAAAGTTTTACTCTTGCAAGATGCCCAGAGTAACTACTCTGCAGTTTTGGGACACTGCCTGATTGAGCAGTTTTGAAAGCCCTTTTTAAGACATAGACAGTTTCACTGTCACGTGGTAGGAACATCGACAGTTGTCATCTAATACATGGAAAATTTAGATTTTACATGTTACTGAATGGTACGCAACCAGCAGGAAGAAGTAATTACGCATGGCTTTCAAAAGTGAACATCCCCTGCGCGAGGCAGGAAATACGTCGAAATAACAGCGCTTAATGGCTAGGAATCTAGCCATTAATACCACTTTGGTGGAGTTGTCAGCGCGCTCTGTTGTTATGCTCGCGCACGACGTCAAGGTCACAGAGTACTTAACAACACAGAGGTGGAACATCCGCTTACGCCGCGAACTCCAGCCGCTCACGCCAGCAAAATGGCGTAGGCTGCCAGCAAAATGTTGGAACGCGGTTCGGCAATACGCACCTGATAACCCACCCGCCAGCCGGCAGTCCAGCCAATAGGGAACCTTTCGCGGCATGCAGGAGGCATTCAGGCACAAGGCGCGTTACGCAAGCCGATGTATGTGTACGCCACGTCAAGGGAATGATCACCGCAATCCACTTGCGTACATTTACCTTATCTCTCTCCAAAATCAAATGGAAGCCGAAAGGTTAAGAGATCAAAAAGGAGATTGCAAAGAACACTTTCGTATAACGTTATTTGACTCCACAATATTGATATTTTATAAACTCCAGTTACCTAAGAGGAGTGTCATGTGCAGTTGATCGCCCAACAAACTTAATTTCTTTCAAAAACTTATTAAGTTCTAGGCGTGAGTTAAATCCACGCTTTGCTATTGTTTACAACCCACATCATCCCAAAAGCTGCTTTCCATCAGTGCTAATTGTCCGTGTCTGTTTATGGTTACGTACGCAATATGCAGCCAGGAAGAAGTTGTTACCGAACAAGTTCCCACTTTACAGCAGAACTGAAACTGTGGCGTTCTTGTTCGAAGTGAAATCGTACCAGGCCCCTTGCATAGCGTATTGGGTCTTCTCGGCCGCAACGCCGTCTTTCAACTTGAGTCGGGTCCAGCTTATTTTTTTTCTTCTCCTTGGCCGAGGTTCTTAGACTCAATTTGATGGAAAATTTGTTCGCTTGAAGACGCTTCTGTTGGGGGCGCTCCCCGACAGAAGTGGCCGTTGTTTCTGATGCGCTGGGGAGGTCGACGACCCAAGGACGACTCCAGTCCGCGCCTGCTTCGACGAAGTGGGGCTCCTTTGAAGTTCCCAGAGCTGGTCGCCACAGAGCCCCGAGGCTAGCTGCAGCTTGAACGCCGAGACACGCGTCTCTTTATTTTCATTGTGCATCGAAGCTCGCAAGCACCGTATATGTTGCGTTGGGCATAAATAAACACCAACTACGTTAATTCAAGTCCACCATATTTTGGGAGACGGCATAGAACAATAAGCTACTGATAACTAATGAGCCCACTTTCCTCTACACGGATGCAAATAAACTTTGGTGAAATTCTTAAAAGCTTAGATGGCAGGTAGGCGTTGACGTCTCATTGACAGCAATATAATTAGAGATGAAACCATAAACTTGAGAAATAGTACAAAGACAATTAAAACACACGACTGACTTACCCGGGATTCTAATTCAGAAAAACTCGTAAAATTAAGCTAGCTTGCAATCAACTGGATTACGGAGGTAGGATTCGGAGCATCAACTTCGGATGTTATCAGTCTTAATGTTTTGATTAATAGGGTTCACTAACCTGAAATATTTAAATGGTCATCATTTTGAAAATAAGTGTCTGAGCTAACTAAAAACACATTTTAAATGGCCTACCATAATGCCACTTGTGTGAAATATTTAGTGAAAATCAGTTAATTGTTCTCCGAGATGTGGCATGAAAACTTTATTTTTTTTTAAACAGGGACAGACCTATCTTATAAAAACTGCCTAAAAAAATTGTATATAGGATATTTCTAATAGATATTATCAGTATAAAAAGTTTGATTGAATTTAGTTAAATTGTTAAATTTTATATGGCCGCTATTTCGTGAATCAATGTCTGGTTAGGGCCAGACATTGATTCACGAAGGACCAGACATTGATTCACGAAGGCCATGTAAAGTTACATTTAAATCATGTAACTTTACGTGGCCTTCTGTAGTTGTGCAAAATTTGGTGGAAATTAGTTGAATTGTCCCGTAAAAATGGCAAAATGTTCTATTTACTCACCTGACACTGTATTGCCAAAAATACTGCAAAAGAGGATCTCTGTATGTATAAATGATGCTTCCAATTAATACGGTTTGCGTACAAAATTTGGTAGAATTGTGTTGAAACGTTTCATAGATATAACAAATTATACTTAATTATTTATATAAACCACATTAAAACATGCCTGCCGCGCATAACACATATTAATTTACATACCTTACTACATTACTATAGCAATACTTCGTGAAATTATTGTATGAATCGGTTGATTGGTCCTCAAGACATGGTATAAAAACTCCATTGTTCATGGGACGATCTTCATAAATGAAGGACAAAAAGTTGATGTATTACACATTCTATGATTGTCATAGATACAGTATACAAAGTTACATGTAAATATGTTACATGTTTTCGTAGATATAGCACACCAAGCTAAAAATGTTGAATAGGCCCCATTCGGAAAATATGAGACTTACACACTTAAAACATATAAATTAATATGACCTACCACAGTGCAACTTCTTCATAAAAAACTTGAAAGAAATCGGTTGATTATGTCCTACAGCTATCCTTGCTAACACTTGGTTCACCACTTACAAATGGGTCTTTAGTTGTTGTCAATTTTATTTGTTCTAAAAGGAGAATAATAGGATAAAGGTAGATTTGACGCAGGAATGGCTTATAGTTAGTCAGTATTGCAATGTTCCATCTAGTGAGCTTTTTGGGAGAAAGTATTTTGTCAGGGTGTCATGTGGTAGTGTCTTGTTATGTCCTGTATATTTGAACTAATTATTTTAAGTGTCTTAAGGGTCTATTGTCTGTGTAAGTGTTCCATGATTTTCTGTCGTATTAGGGTAATGTTTTAAGTTGTGCAGTTTTTCTTTCTAATATTGCTCATGAATACTTACTATACAACTGATTCCTTCTATCACTATAACCATCAGTGTTGATGCATTACTCTTACAATTTAATCTTCCGCAACATAATCACAATCAAAATAAAATATTTTTTTTATTTTTTATTATTCTAATCTTTTTTTAAAATAACCAGCATACAAAGTTTCACTGGAATTAGTTACATGGTTTCAACGATAGAACATACAAAACCAAAACAACTGTATGGCCACCATTTTGAAAATATGTGTCTGCCATTCCTAAAACATACCAGTTAGAATCACCTACCGCAGTTCTACTAGTTTGCCATACATATTCGTTAGGAATAGGTCAAATATTTGTATGGCCGCAATCTTGAAAATCAGTGCCTAATTAAGTTTAATTACTTACGTTTTCCTGCCCTATGATAGTACTACACACGTGCCAAATTTGGCGAAAATTGGCTGTGTCATTTTTCGAGATATTACGTAAAAGCTTTATTTTTTTATTGTGACGCTATGTTTCAAAATGGTGGACCGACAGCAATATTCACCTCTGAATTCAATGCTTATACCTTGCGCTGTCAGCATACAAAATTTAGTTTAAATCTGTTGAATGGGTTCTGAAATATGATGTATCACCCTAAATTTTAAAATGGCCGCCATTTTGAAAGTAAATACAAGGAGTGGTCGAAAACTATACAAGTCAGGTGTCCTTGCTTAGTAATATATGTGCGCNTCAAAATGGTGGACCGACAGCAATATTCACCTCTGAATTCAATGCTTATACCTTGCGCTGTCAGCATACAAAATTTGGTTTAAATCTGTTGAATGGGTTCTGAAATATGACGTATCACCCTAAATTTTAAAATGGCCGCCATTTTGAAAGTAAATACAAGGAGTAGTCGAAAACTATACAAGTCAGGTGTCCTTGCTTAGTAATATATGTGCACCGAGTTTGGTTAAATTCTGTTTACGCATTAAAAAATTGAGAAGAGGGGGTGGGGGACACACACGCACAGACACACACACACAGACAGGAACGAGATCTCGTAAACCTTTCTTTCCTTCGGAAAGTAGGCTAAAAACTAGAGTAGGCATTCCTCGACACAGGCTGTTCACGGTAAAATGAGCACTTTTGAAAGTTCAGCTTAAGATCTACTTTTATGGAAATTATGTATTATTCCACCATATGTGCAATAAACATTGCCATAAGACTTATCGCTTTATTTAATCGTTGGAGAAGTAAAACAATGAAATTATATTTAAAAAATGGAAATGTTTTACAAAGGTTTTAATTCTTTCACTGATATGCATTAAAGAGACAGAAAGCAGAATAAGTATTTTTAATATTCATAAACGTTTACATGACACATTTTATTCAACGTTAAGACATGGAACTACTTTCTTTCCATCGTTAGCAATTTAACTGAGGGCATGCCGCTCAGTATAGGATATAATTACCTTGGAATCCGAACTCAGTTTTTAACTCTTTCAGACCAACTTTAATATATGGTTTCTAGTGTTACAAATAAGCAGNCCTTGGAATCCGAACTCAGTTTTTAACTCTTTCAGACCAACTTTAATATATGGTTTCTAGTGTTACAAATAAGCAGTTCTGTTATGTGTAGTTAGGTACTCTACTTCAGTTGACAGAGAACTTGTTATCAAAATCATTGAGCTGTGGACTTCGTGCTTGGCTATCGTAATAGGAGCCAGTTATAAGGTAGAACAGTAATAGACACTGGGTCAGAATAAGTTTCTGAAATCACTGGACGGCTACTCAAGAAACAGGCTTCGGCGACTCGCTCGCTAACTTTCTACCTAAAACGCTATTCGGCACACTTGTCGCACTCGCTAAGCCGCTATGCACGACTTCGGCCTATTTGCGACCTGTACGTAGTGTCACGTTATTCAACAACGCAGTAGAACTTCGTCCACGCCTGCATGGCTGCTAATAGCACTTTGTCTTAAAGTGCAATCAATGCCTCTGCGATAACGTTTCATTTTGACACCGTAATTTAAAATAAGACATACTTAAATAGTCTTACACCAAAACCTGGGAACTTACTGCAAACAGAAAATTTTCCACGGTTATCAACTAGCTTTGCCTGTTTTCGTTGTCATAAGTCATGAAACAACATTAAAAACTGTTAAAACAAAATCGTTACATTTAGGCTCTAATCTTAGAAAGGTAATCTTTAGGTGCCGATTTGCCACGAGAAAAGCGAANAAAACCTGGGAACTTACTGCAAACAGAAAATTTTCCACGGTTATCAACTAGCTTTGCCTGTTTTCGTTGTCATAAATCATGAAACAACATTAAAAACTGTTGAAACAAAATCGTTACATTTAGGCTCTAATCTTAGAAAGGTAATCTTTAGGTGCCGATTTGCCACGAGAAAAGCGAACGTCGAACTGCTTCAAAAGTTATTATTTTTATTTTTATTAAATTTGTATTACTATTAATTCATATATAATTTCCGAGACGCTTTCGCATCAAATTTTTAACAAGATATAATAATTTTCGTCGGCAAGCAGAGGATGATATTTTGTTTGTCCTGTATGGCGAACTTTGACTTTTACAGTAGGCAGAAAATGTGGCACGAAAGAGAGAGCGCTTGAGTACTGGATATTTAAAAAAATACATACTGCAGCGTTCAGAGCTTGTTAAGAACCAGAAAGTGGAGATGAATCCCGTCTTTCCTCATTGCGNTGGCACGAAAGAGAGAGCGCTTGAGTACTGGATATTTAAAAAAAATACATACTGCAGCGTTCAGAGCTTGTTAAGAACCAGAAAGTGGAGATGAATCCCGTCTTTCCTCATTGCGTCGGCACTCGACGCGTGGGCGATTGGAACGCAGTGTACGAAGTCGGAAGTTCCTTGGATCCGAGCCACGGGCATGGATGTCTGTACAGCTTCCAGATGTGGGTTTGGTGAAGTTCCTTGGCGTCTATACACTAGTCATGGTTACTTCCAACTTTTATGAAGCCCTGCTAAAGTTCTACTTTCATGCTATTCCATGAAAACCAAGCTTAACAAAGTGTAGAAAACTATGTCCATAAAATTACACCAAAGGGACAACGCACCGCATTTATGCGCACTCAGTTTATATATATTTTTCATGAGAAATATTTCTTACTAAATATTACTAACACACCAATTTTCTATTTTTTTAATTCATATTAATTATAAATTGAATATTATAATTTGTAGTCAAAATATAAGTAAAAGCTCAATTTAACAAAAACGAGATACTCTTACGTCAACATAAGTGTTAAACGCTAGCGATACGTGGCATATTCAGGAAACAACCAAACACGTCATCATACATGGGATGATTTTTCAAATGTTTGATTCAAAAAGTGTGAAAATACTGCGAATGTAAAGCTATACGTAAGGAATGGTCGCCATTAACCACACAATATAAAATACAATTAAAAAAATTAAACCTCCCATAAACCGGTATTTTATATGATTGCAAGTCTGTTTGAAGTGCTGTTGTTTAAAACAAACATGGGTCGATATAAATACTCATTTGCTCAACTTGATTTCGTAAATAGCATGCTTAGCGCTTGACCGTGACTGGTCTTTTATTGTATTTTTCAAGGAAACTGTAAGCCTTTTTTTTTTTTAAGAGGATAGGATTTGTAGACGAAACACTGAATGACTTTAATAATTTGCACATAAACCGTGCTGATGTAAGACTGCAACGGCAAGCAGTTCGTCAATGTAACACAAGTCTAAATTTGTTANCACATAAACCGTGCTGATGTAAGACTGCAACGGCAAGCAGTTCGTCAATGTAACACAAGTCTAAATTTGTTACTGTAGTGTGCCAAATCTGAATTAGCGATAAAAAAAATAAGCGAAACTACTCACTGACAGTTCAGTGATAAGTTATTGCTTGCTGACGAATGGTAACGAGTGCACGGAACGCTGGTCACTCACCGTAAAAACAGCAGAGGTGACACGTCAGTTTAATTCGGTGCCTGAAATTAGTACAGTTAAAGATTTCCGTACCTTCACGGAAATATTTACGGNAAAAAAATACATACTGCAGCGTTCAGAGCTTGTTAAGAACCAGAAAGTGGAGATGAATCCCGTCTTTCCTCATTGCGTCGGCACTCGACGCGTGGGCGATTGGAACGCAGTGTACGAAGTCGGAAGTTCCTTGGATCCGAGCCACGGGCATGGATGTCTGTACAGCTTCCAGATGTGGGTTTGGTGAAGTTCCTTGGCGTCTATACACTAGTCATGGTTACTTCCAACTTANGTCTGTACAGCTTCCAGATGTGGGTTTGGTGAAGTTCCTTGGCGTCTATACACTAGTCATGGTTACTTCCAACTTAAGAAAGTCTAGAAAACTATGTCCATAAAATTACACCAAAGGGACAACGCACCGCATCTATGCGCACTCAGTTTATATATATTTTTCATGAGAAATATTTCTTACTAGATATTACTAACACACCAATTTTCTATTTTTTTTATTCATATTAATTATAAATCGAATATTATAATTTGTAGTCAAAATATAAGTAAAAGCTCAATTTAACAAAAACGAGATACTCTTATGTTAACAGAAGTGCAAAACGCTAGCGATACATGGCATATCTAGGAAACAACCAAATACGTCATATATGGAGTGATTTTTCAAAGGTTTGATTCAAAAAGTGTGAAAATACTGCGAATGTAAAGCTATACGTAAGCTTACCAGCGGTAATTGGTGTGTTAATAAAATACAATTAAAAAAATTAAACCTCCCATAAACCGGTATTTTATATAATTGCAAGTCTGTTTGAAGTGCTGTTGTTTAAAACAAACATGGGTAGATATAAATACTCATTTGCTCAACTTGATTTCGTAAATAGCATGCTAAGCGCTTGACCGTGACTGGTCTTTTATTGTATTTTTCAAGGAAACTGTAAGCCTTTTTTTTTTTAAGAGGATAGGATTTGTAGACGAAACACTGAATGACTTTAATATTTTGCACATAAACCGTGCTGATGTAAGACTGCAACGGCAAGCAGTTCGTCAATGTAACACAAGTCTAAATTTGTTACTGCGGTGTGCCAAATCTGAATTAGCGATAAAAAATAAGCGAAACTACTCACTGACAGTTCAGTGATAAGTTATTGCTTGCTGACGAATGGTAACGAGTGCACGGAACGCTGGTCACTCACCGTAAAAACAGCAGAAGTGACACGTCAGTTTAATTCGGTGCCTGAAATTAGTACAGTTAAAGATTTCCGTACCTTCACGGAAATATTTACGGAAATATAGAGTTAGTACGTGGAAGCGTGCCCCGTAATGACGGGAAAACGTAACTGAGCTCCTTAATACAAAACACGGAACCTCTCTGTATTCTCTATAGCCCCGGGGTTTAGTAAATGAACTATGCCGAGGCTTAACGGCGCGTTCTTCGCCGCTACGCCGCAATAAGAAAATTATCGTTCCTGCAGCAGTTTAAATATTCTTACAACGTAAACATATTTCTTCGAACACAAAAAAATTCACACACACGACACATGTGACGTCAATGCGCCAAACACTCGAGCATATTACTGAAAACTGAACGTGGAAACGCGGTATTCGAATGGTAAGAATGGCCATCTGACGTGTTTCCGAATCGTGGTTAAATCCGGCCCCAGTACCAAAAATTTAACTTTCTGAAATTTTTTTTTGAAACGGACTGAAATTTATGTTTAATTTTTTTGTAATCCTTCGTGTAAATCGGAAACACAGAATTCACGGAAAGTTCTGTGAAATTTACGGCAAACCCAAATTTTGGGATATTTTTTAGTACTTTCCCGTAATTTTGGGGAAATATTTCTAACTGTGTAGTATTACACTTATGATATTTTAGGGTTACATTTATTCCAGTAAAGCCCGTTTTTATGCCCAACCAAATTACAAAATCAATATGCTCGAATTGCATACGTTTTTAGTGGAGTACTTAACTGTAATTCTGGCAGCAACCAAGTAAAAGTAGTGTCATGTTTTAACTTTTCATTTCAAATGAAATGTCTAAGCAACTGACGAGTGAAGTAGATTTCTTCAGGCATGATTACCTGTCACTAGGGCCGTGTCAATGATAACGTTATCTTGTGGCGTAAGAATACACAATTGCCTGGTAGAACCGCCGAGCAGATCTTTAAGAAGTACCCAGTTATACGCGTAACGTTTCTGGGTGCCAAAAATAATAGCTGCGAGGAGTTAGTGAAGGCGATTGAATTAGAGAACGAGATTTTCGGGTACACAGCGTCAAAGTTCATAAGAACCTTGCAGCGTTCTGTTGACCCCTGGTTCTGGTAGTTATCGCCGGAGGAGGTCATTCACGAGATGATTTGGGGTTAGGGGTTACTAGTCCTCCGCAAGAGGTCGGAGAGGTTAACAAACTTGATTCAGTTGCCCAGCGCCCACGAAACAGGACAGGCGCGGGCGGCTGGCCATCCGCCTGTAGTCGATTCACGGTTACTTCCAACTTTTCCTGAGCCCTGCTAAAGTTCTACTTCCAGGATATTCCTCCACTTCAATTAACCGAGTCTAGACAATCCCACCAAAGAGACACCGCGCCGCATTCGTCCGCACTCAGTCTAATAAAATTTTGCTTAAGAACTATTTCTTACTATGCCTTACAGATACGCATATTTTGTCTCTGGTTTTATTCACTTCAATCATAAATTAAATACAACTTATACATGAAATGTATGTTAAAGTTAAATTTAAAAAAAAAATAAGATACTTTTATTTTAACAGAAGTATAAAAAGCTTGCTACACGTGACTTAACCCTTTCAGAGCCATTTTAATTTACGGTTTCAGGTGTTGCAAGCAAAAAATGTTATGATGCGTGCTGTACTTCAGTCGACACGACACTTGTTTCTTTGTCACAGCCAATGAGCTGTAGGCTATATATTCAGCCGCATGGCCTAGACCAGTAAGACGGCTTGCTAATCATTTCCCCACATGAAATATCATTGGTCATCATTGAGTTTCGCAATGTGCATTACAGACCAAAAATTACCTACACGTGCGTAATGTACACAATTGTGTACACTGGGTCTGAATGGGATATTAAGGAAACAACCAAACACGTCATAGATGGGGTGATTTTTCGAAGGTTTTATTCAAAAAAGGGCGAAGAAAACGCGAATAGGCTACAGCGTCCGCGGACAACGAGAATGTGTTGTGTGTTCTGACCGAGCCGAACGTTTGTTTGGGTTCCACTGTTCGCTCAGGAAAGCGACGATAACCCAGTCACTTCTTCATGACCTTCCCCTTACAGGCTGATTTCGAGACGAATGACTGCTGGCACTTGGAGGATAGTACATGCGAACTGGCGCTGAAGACAAGCGGGAAGTGAGTCAGCTGTATCAACCCGTCGTCTTTGTGGTTTCACTTACCACTCAGTTACGCCACTGAAGTTCGGAACTTTTTCTGAAATAATTTGCTCGTGACCTTGTACCAGCGCGCAGAAGTGTTGCGGCACCCTCAATCAAAAAAAATTATTGAGAACAAAAATTAGCTTAATTTTGAACTATCGACTTTCTGTGGTTCAGTTCACTATCCCGAAATAGTTTCTTTTAAGAACAGTCATTCGTCAGTTTTGATTTTTACTATGTCTGTGTGTAGGTGAAAGGGATTCCGCGAAGGAAGTTTGAAGTTAATATTAGAAGCACCTGTTTTTGAAAATAGATGTGTTAATGTTCTGATATATTTTTATTTGTTTTCACTATGCGTACGGTGCTGCGAAATGAGTAAGAATTTCAAAACAAACTTTTTTTAAATAAAATTATTTTACAGAGAATTTGTCAGAGGGTCAGTGTTTTGGATAGGAAACGAAGAGGACTCATTTTATTTATAAAATGAAATATATAACATCAAATAGCTTGGTCGTTTATTTAATGCAATGAGCGACGTGAAAAGAACAGAAAAGCAATCTGGAAAGCAATCAGAAAAGCAATATGGAACTGTATATATCTTACATGGAAATAATAAACCCACTTACACGCATACAGGGATGAAAAGGAAAATATTGGGTCCGTTATATAATCTAATAAATAAGAAGTATCCCAAATATTTTATGAAGCGATTATTAATTTAATTTATATTTTATGTAGTTAGAGCATTTTTATTAAATTTAATGATTTAAAGGCCATCTACAAATCAAAAATCGTAAGAACTATACGCAATAACGCACTATTTATCCGCCAATAACTGTAGCATTAAAACGGTACATAAATGTGATTATTCGGAGAATATGATTAAACGATTTTACCACACCTATATGGAATAAGATACTGATTGACCTCATGTTGATATTCAGTCTCCAGATGGACAACATTTTGAGTTCTTCTTTGGTGAGAAACAATTATCCCTATTCAATAGTCAAGCAATTCACAATTACTTCTCCACGCACCACCAACAACCCAAAAATCATACGTGTCGGTGAAGAGAAGCCTGACGCAAATAATCCTCTGAGATCTACGCAAGGCGTCGTGTAAAATGGATCCATATGACTGCGTCCGAAGAAACAGTACTTTTTGACAATGCAAATGTTTACCCTGATGCCCTCTTTTAAGACGTCCTTTCACGTTCACGCCAAATGAGCCTCTTCAGCAGTTTCTCGTTAGTAGTGCGATAAAGCTGCACTGCGACCTCCATTACCATGGTCAAAGGTCAGAGCCACCGTGATGTAGCAGAGTAATTCAGAATGCAGATGTGAAAAGCCGCTTATTCCGCGAACTCCAGCCACGCACGCCAGCAAAGCGGCGTCACTGGCCACCAACATGCCGGGATGCCGTTCTCCAATCAGCGCCTGGTAAAGACTGTTCGAGGTAAAATGAGCACTTTTGAAAGCCCTGCTTAAGGTTTACCTGATGCACGTTGTGTATTCTTCGCCTTGTGTGAAATTAACATCGCCATGGGCGTCGTCACTCTATTCATGCGTCGGCCGTGAAACTGTGAAATTATTAGAAAAGTAAATATTTCACTAATATGCTCATTTATATAATTAGACGCATTAAAAACAACAGAAAGCGAAAGAAATAATTTCGGTTATCACAAATTGTTACCTAACATTTCTTATTTGACGTTAAGAAATGGAACTATTTTTCATCCATCGTTACCAACTTTACTGGGCGCATGTCACTCAGTGAGCCCGTTGAAATATATCCAGGCAGGGCCAGCGACTTTTTTCTAAGGTTGATTTCATAAGTGCTCACTTTATCACGAACAGCCTTTAACCTTCTTGTCAGCCCGCAGTCCAGCCAACAGGGAACCTTCCGCAGCACGCAATAAACCAATAGAACGTAGGCTCGTTCCCAGGGTTCACCAGGTCCCTGGGTTCGAACCTCGAATAATCCGCGGGTTTCCGTGCCCTTTCTGGTTGTAGGTTTAAGTTTAGCTAACCACCGAGTGTGTTTATCAAGCAGCAGTCTGTCTGGCTCGCATGCACTCTAAACCTGGTACAGTGAGAATGACCCACATCAGAGAAAATAGTGAAAATTAAGTGACTGATTATCAGTGCCTGATAACCAAAAAATATTATGGCTGAATTTCACTGATTTATTTGTGATTCTTACTGAATGTAGAGAATTCCACTGCTAGATGTCACTTGTTCCAGTTCATTTGCATGATTTGCCAGTCGGCAGTAGCTTATTAACTGACTTTCAGTGAATTTTATTTCACTGACTGACGTCACTTATTCAGGCTTAGAGTGTAAGAGTGTTCGTAGGTTCTATCCTGGCCGATTACCCGGCCGACTAAGTGATTTTCCATTTCCATCCCAGTATAAAACTAAAGCAGCTCCCTAATCTTCACCCATTACACGTAGTAGCGAAACATGGCTTAAGGTCTCGTCGACAGTGGGTCCATTATAAACAGAACAATCGGCTCAGCGAATTCAGCACAGGCAAAGAATTAGCCATGGTCTGTTATAAGGAACCATCTGAGCATCAGCTTGGAGGGATTTTGTAAAATCATGGTTTGCCAGAACGGTTATTAAATAGTGTGAATTCACCGCTCCACCTCTCTCTACCACTCTCTCCCTCATTGTCTCTCTCTCTATTTCATCCATCAGAATACCTTTTGACTAGCGACAAAACAGAATCTATATATATATATATATATATATATATATATATATATTGTGTCCGTTTGTTCGGACGCGTATAACTCCCGAAAAAATCAACAAATTTTCATTCTGTTTTTTTTATAAACCTTCCTTTCGTTCCCACGAGTGTTGGTACACCTTTCTTTTTTATCTGCATTACCTGCAAAGGTACTAAAATCTGCAAAAAGCTCGTTTTTACCATGCTTTCGCCTGGCTCTTGAACTGCGTTGCAGAGTGTTTGAAATCGTGGCTTTTTGTGACGAAACTAATAAACGTGCCCCCTGTATGTTTACCCACGAAAAGGCATCGTGCTCTAGACGAGCCAATTGTATGCGTCATGTTCTAGAGTAGGAAAACCATCAAACTTGTTCATCCGCGCGGAAGATGGTAAAACTAAAAACATTGTAAGTACTTCAATAATAAAGATTATGAAAATACATATAGGCCCTTCTTCTTTCAATTAATTTCACAGAAATGAATAGAACCAAAATATTTTATGCCACAGCGATGCGTGGCCGGGTAAGCTAGTATGAAATAAATATTATTACTTTTACTTTTATTGCTACGAAACTGATTAACCTACCCTTCCATACAACAGCTCACCGGCATTTATTAGGCGTGTATAAGCATGTGTGATCAACATCTATGTGCCGCGGGTTTTGACCAGGGTTGCTCCTCCTGTGCCTGATCCATTACGGCATAAACAGGAGACAACTTACTGAGCAGTTAGAGGGGAGTGCAGATCAGGTCTTCCATAAACATCCAGGCTTATTATGTTGCCACTCCAGGCTGTATATAATATATACTTATTGTCACATCAGGCTGTAAGATGTGTGCACTCCCCCACCAGACTGGACTACGTCCATAACCACCAGTTATTTGAGCTCGGTCAGGGCTCTAATTGACAGCAGTTGAATGCTGCCAATAGAAAGAGATCACGCCCTTTCCAATCGCAGTGGGAGGATGTTCCCCACCCGAGAGTGGTTCCACCTCACCTGTCAACAGCAGAGTACGGAGTTGAATCCGTACGTGCCACCTTGATGGGGCCGAGGACTATCCACCTCTACAAACCAGCACTGAAGTCAACTGCTGCCTTCATTGCGTTATTAGCCGTTCGAGAAGACACGCTTAATCGTTGATGAAGTCCGCCCGTGTTTCTTCGTGACTCACAGCCGTTGGAATAAAACGCACCTTGTTCCTTAACCTTAGAATGAGTGTCTTTAAAATTCAAATTTCGTTACCGTTCTACGCCTGTGAAAGTATCCCGTGATTGTTGCTTCTGGGTGCAACTCTGTGGCAGCTGCGGGCGTAATGGAGGAAATAATGATGACTTGCATGGTGGGGGCAGGGGACATAATGACTGTTTTCCCGCAGCATTGTTGGTGGCCTTCGAGTACGTCCGAGCCAGCCATGCAGTCAGGGGTTATGCGGCCTGGTTTACACGTGTTTAGTAGCTCGCCTGGCCAGTGGGTTAGTAACTCCGCCATTCCAGTTAGCAGCTGGATGTATGGTCTGTTAAATGGGTTGAGTTAGTAGCTACTAGTAGGCCAGTAAGTGACCCCTTCATTTGGATCAGTCACGTACCTCTCTAGCAACTAGCGTGGTTCTTTCTCACATGCGGGCGAGTTGAAAGTAGTTTTAATTGCTGTCGTAATCTTGGGAACATAGATGTCTGAAGAGCACGTGGTTTTTTTTTCGGCGCCTCTTTAGCAGTAAATTTTGGACAAGCCATCTCCCAAGCGATATTTACGTAGACTGCATTTCGAGTTTCTCTATTCTTAACCTATATTTCGGAATGAAACATTTCCATATAACAACGTTATATTGATACTGTGTTTGTACTGGCATAGCTCAAAATCGTAAGTAGTTAGCGCACAATATATACTACCACTTGAAGCCGCATGTGTTAACTGGTGGGATAATTACAAGTTGACACCTGCTGGCATGTGAGTTTACGTGAGTCGGTGGCTCGTAGATATGAAGTTAAGTGTGATATGGGCAAGACCAGTGTGTCTTTAATTTTTTTTGTAATAGCACATCCTTCTAGTTACTGAAATGCTAGTTGTAGGTCGCCCATACTAGTCACTCGCCTTATGATGCAAGGCAAGCAGCTTGATACGAGTCACTGACCAGCTCAACTCAACCGCTTTTTGCGAATTACTAAAGGCTGTTTGTTCGCTGTAAAATGAGCACTTATGAAAGCCCTGCTGAAGATATAATTGTATGCACTTTGTGTATTCTTCCGCCTTATGTAAAATTAACATGTCCATAGGACTTATCACTTTATTCATGCATCGGTAAAGCGAAACTGTGAAATTATTAGGAAGTCAATATTTTACAAATATGCTCATTTTTTACGCTTTGATGCATTTTTAAAAAAAATAAGCGAATTAAATAATTTCAGTTGTCACAAATTGTTACCTAACACTTTGTATTCGACGTTAAGATGTGGTAGTACTTTCCCTCTATCGTTACCAACTTAGGCCTACTGGGCGAGATGTCACTCAGTGCACCCGCCAAAATATATGCAGGCAGCAGCAGTGGCATTTTTCTAAGGTTGATATCGAAAGTGCTCACGTTATCGCGAACAGCCTTTAACACACGTGTAAACCAGGCTAGGTTCTCCTTTGGGTTGCCAGTCGTTGGCAAGGAGTCGCAACGGTGGGAGGAAGATCGTGCGTGTGCGGAAACGTGGGACAATGACGCAAGGAAAGGTGGGCGGGGGAGAGGACGCCATTGTGCAACAACGCTCGACCTTCTCCGTGACCCAACGCCGCGACGTCAAACGAACACATAATGATTCCTCGCCTAGGCGGTGGGAAAACCGGCTCCAGCAACTCGAACAGGGAAAACGAATCCTTTACCGAAGATACCCGAAGCCTAGGTTCTACAGTCTTAACAAATTCCGCATTAAAAAAAAATTGCCGTATATATAAACATAATGTTTAGTACAGTCCATTCACGGTTGCTTACAACTTTTCTGAAGCCCTGCTAATGTTCTACTTCCAGGATATTCTTCCACCTCATGCAAAAAAAAAATCTTAACCGAGTTTACAAAATTACACCAAAGGGACAAAGCACCACGTTAGTGCGCACTCAATGTTACACAATATTTTGCATAAGAACTATTTCTTACTAGGCATTACCAACACACCTACTTTTTTTTACCACATTAATTATAAATGAAATATAATAATTTATAAATAAAATATAATTAAAGTTTCAATTTAACAAAGAAAATAAGGTGCTTTTATAATAACACAAGTGTAAAACTCTTGTGATACACGACATATTTAGGAAACACCCAAGCACGTCATGCATAGGGCGATTTTTCAAAGGTTTGATTCAGAAAGGGCGAAGATACCGCGAATAGACTATACCTGCGTATAGCGTAAATGTAAAGTAAACTATCACTTTTTTTTCTCCTTAGATACTGTAGAAACACGTACGTGGTTAACTTATTTTAATTTTGATGATGGTTGAACAGTATACTATGTATATATGTCATTCACATCGGTTATTTCGTACCACGTATATTATTATGAATATTTGCATGAAATTTGTTTATAAAGTAATGCTTCATAACCGTGTATCTCGAACGCACTGGTGGTATGAGATAATTAAGAATAAACCACGCAATCAATAATAGTGCCCAGAAAATAAAGGACAGACTTGAAAAATAAAATAAAAAAGTGGCTGACGACTTAATGCCCAATATCTGCCAACATAAGCAAGTGAACATATGTAGTTTCATGTGTGTTACAATGTTGGCAGTGCCGTAGAACCAGCGCCGTGGAACCAACTTTGTCAAATAAATGAATAAGATGCAACTCTATCCTTGTATACTCCTTTGGTGGAAAGGACGGCAGGAAATGGAACGCTGCAGGTTTTTAAAGGCCCACGCGAAGCCGGAAGTGGGTAATAGGCTGAACTGATCACTTCCGCCGCCATTTACTGTTTCAAGGGCGCCAGGGCCCTGTTATTTAGAGAGGAAAGCTGTGGGCTAACTTGACGTTCCGAATTATCTTGACGTAACAGAGTTACTTCCCCATGACCATTCTGAATGAGCATATTAAAGACTCTGGGAACTTTCAACTCACTGTTGTTAAATGAGATTAAATATAAAAGGATGAAATTAGCAATTCAAGTTACATATATTTATATAATTCCTATGAATATTCAGGATAATCTACTTGTATGAATTTGAGTAAGTATTAATTCCTCTTGAGAGCAGAAAAGTTGTAGACATAATCTTGAAGTAGCCAGTGACGAAGAATTTTAATCTACAGTATTTCAGCTCTGTGATTCGTTAAGCTTCTCATATGAATTAATTACGGAAACGTTCAAAATGTGCCCTTGACAGCTAATAATGGAGAAAGTGTGCAACAGAAAAAAAACGCAGTACTTCTGGCAATTATAGAATCACTGATATTTACAAATTGACCAGTTTTTAAAACCTAAATATAAAATAGCGCTATCATAGTGTAACAACTCTAAACGAAAATGCCGAGCGAAGCATCTTTATGAGAGCCTACTGGCCTCGCATTCGGGAGGACCGAGGTTCGAGTAACGGTCCAGCAATGCTGTTTTCCGTTTTCCATGGCTTTCCTAATTCACTCTAGGTGAATGCTACGATGGTAATTTAATACACACCATAGCCTTTCCCTTCCCTGATTCTTATTCTCCGAGCTGCTTGTTCCGTAACTAATAATTCTTTTGGTGATGAGATTTTAATCTATAACTCCAACCTTTAATAAAAATGTCCAATTCATTCTTATTCTCCTGCTTTTATACAGGAAGGCCAACTGGGTGCGAGGAGCTGCATGTGCAACAACTTAACTACTTAACTACTCCTTCAAGGCTTACCTGAGATAGGAACGCGGGATGTCATGACCGTGACCTTGAGTTCGCCTATTACTGCTCACTAATGTCCATGACTTCAGTTCGTAAATTCTTTATGCCAATGTCTAACTTGCAAACAAAATATAGGCTGTTCACTGTATAGTGATTACTTTTGAGGCCCTTGTTATCTTTTCCTTTCAGATTTTTTTTAAAAATCCTTTAACCAAATTTTTAAATAACTATTGCCATCTGATTAATAAACACAATGCGTATTTATTCCACCGCACTNAATTTTTTTTTTAAAATCCTTTAACCAAATTTTTAAATAACTATTGCCATCTGATTAATAAACACAATGCGTATTTATTCCACCGCACTCTGAAGTTAACGCCTAAGGCTAAAATAAAATATATTTATGGACATTTATTCCTAATGAGAGGGACTTAAAAAGTGCTAACTTTACCGTTAATAACCTAAAACAAAGTTTCTGGACTCAAACAGTCCTGGGGCAGGTTTTCAAAATTATCCCCAGAAGGATTCGAAGTTGACGTCACNAACTTTACCGTTAATAACCTATAACAAAGTTTCTGGACTCAAACAGTCCTGGGGCAGGTTTTCAAAATTATCCCCAGAAGGATTCGAAGTTGACGTCACCAAGCAATCGTTCAAAGGCTTTCAACCTTCTCAGCTTGAAGTCAGAAGTTAAAAGTTACGAGTTCTGGTACTCAGCAGGCAGAATTTGTTTCCTTTATTCCTGTAACGTGGTAAAAAAAAAACTGGGGGGGTTTTTTTTTTGTTAGTCGATTGCATCTGGCACGCAAACAACGCTCCAGTACATCCCAGATAGTTATGCTGGGTTCAAGTCGGAGCTTTGAAGAAGCCAGTAAAGCGGCCCAACACGATTTTCTTCAGAACACGGCGCAGTTGGCCCAGCTTCATGGACAGGAGAATGGTCGAGCTGATACATGAAAGGACTTAAGCGTGGGAAGCACGTTATTGCCCACAATGTGTTGGTACATGCTAGAGTTCATCGAACCGTATGCAAAACAAATGGCCCAAGATCAGACTAATAAAACGACCCTAGGCCATTATGATGTCGCCGCAAAATTACACTGCCAACACGTCGCACTCAAACACTGTTTTCCATGCATTCGCCAGGTTAACACAAAATTCTATTGCCAATCCAGTACCAGAACCATTACGTTAGAAGACCTTATGCCATTGCTCCACAGTTCAACGATGTTGTTTGCACCACACCAAACGACGATGTCGGGCACTGACTCNTTCATCGAACCGTATGCAAAACAAATGGCCCAAGATCAGACTAATAAAACGACCCTAGGCCATTATGATGTCGCCACAAAATTACACTGCCAACACGTCGCACTCAAACACTGTTTTCCATGCATTCGCCAGGTTAACACAATATTCTATTGCCAATCCAGTACCAGAACCATTACGTTATAAGACCTTATGCCATTGCTCCACAGTTCAACGATGTTGTTTGCACCACACCAAACGACGATGTCGGGCACTGACTCNAAGACCTTATGCCATTGCTCCACAGTTCAACGATGTTGTTTGCACCACACCAAACGACGATGTCGGGCACTGACTCGTGTGATCAGTGGCTTCCTGGCAGTGACACGACCATGAGAACCAAGTGCTATATCGTCCCAGTGGGGAGTTATGTCAATGGCCTCTGTACCTGAGCTGCAACGGAAGTCCTCTTTAGTCGTCGACATGACTATCTGATGGTTGGTTCGCCAACACGCCTCAGAGTTCACCACTCCCTGTTAGTTCGCTGGGCATTCCAGATCAGTGCTTGTGGCAATTTCCCCCTTGACATTTCCATTTGACGATGGCATCGCTGACAGTGGATCAAGACACGTTTAACTGCTGAATATTTATTAGTCCACACAAACATGTCATTTTGGAACACACTCAGCTCTCCCCATTGATTGGCCCATTATGACAGGGAACGTGCATATATGCTGTTCAAGCGTTTTACTGCTTTACTTGTATAGTCGCCCACAGAGTTAATTTCACTGGGAGCAAATGGGCATCGAAGACATTCTGGCCATACAGTGTAAGTTGTTTGTTTCACATATATAAATTGTCCGATTTTTCCCGAAAATGTTGTAAAATGATTGACCGCTTGTTTTTTTTTTAAGCAACCTTCAGTAGGTCGCAGATTTAAATTTAGAGAATATTCCTGATCTCTTTTTAATTACAAAGTGAACTGGTATTCGAATAGATGTTTCCGCTACCACTCAGTTTAAAATTTAGGTAAAAACAGGAAAACTTTTAATCATAACCGCAAATAATCATTAAATATTTTGTTGTGATATGATACGTTGTTAAAATTTCCCCTCAACGTGTTTATAAATTCAAATTAAATTGGAACAGATTGTTTTAAAATCTAAATTTGATGTGTTTCCTGCTTACAAAGGTGTTGCTACGCGAATTTCTGTGCACAGTGAAACACACGCCAAAGTTCTCTAAGGAACTCGCCGTTAGTTCACACACAGCATTTTAGTTATGCAGTAATATGCTGACATTTTTAAGCGCGTGTCTCACACATCGGGACGTTAACCTGTGATCTGTTAGTAAACAATATTTTGCATAAGCCAAGAATCACGTAAAAATGCCCAGTTCAGTATTTTTTGCTAAGACGAATTCTTTTCTTTTAGTCTTTGTTTCTTAGAAGAGAGAAAATAACTGCGTTTTGCGCGGCTTCCTTGAAAACGGGGGAATTAGTCATACTACATATGCACATGTTGTGGGAGTGGAACCTACGATATGTNGCGCGGCTTCCTTGAAAACGGGGGAATTAGTCATACTACATATGCACATGTTGTGGGAGTGGAACCTACGATATGATGTGCTTGCAAATTGGTGTACCGCGACTGGCCAACTGGCCGCTAAGAGGCGTGCGGGGTCAGACTAGAGCGTAGGGTCGCTGGAAAGTGGTTTACAAAAAAAAAAATATTTTTATGCCGTACGAAGCATTTCACCCGAAATCCCAAGTCGGTTTTTGATTAAGTTTAGGTTAGTTTAACTACACGTCATATCTTTGGTGGAAACTAAATTAACAGAACTCTTTGCTGGTGATAACAAAACAGTTACGTGATCACAACCGTAAAATTTCGTGTTAACTAAAATATTTTTTTTTGGTGTTAATTTTCAAAACATTATCTTGTAACTACCGCAATTTATTTTTCAAGCTACATTCCCCAAACTTTTGATACTTCATCAGCCAGTAATATCACTATTATTGTATGATGTTTCGTTACTCTTGCAGAGATGAGTAAAAGCAGTCGTTTTCACGCCATGTCGGGTAGTAACCTGCGAACGATTTACTATGATTACTCAGAACACTGANGGCTGACTGAGTGCAGTGTTGGTAAATTCAGACATTGGTGATTGATGCAAGACATGCGTTCTTTAAACATATTATGGGATATTCACATAATATTATCAAATACAAATTATTATTTGTGGAAATTCCGTTCGAAAGCAATGCAAATAAGATTAACCTTACACTAAATTTGTGTTATTATGTAAATATATACTACTCCTATTCTGTATGATCCAACAGAGTTTTACAGTTTTTTAAGTAATTAGCGGAATCGTACTTGATAGTGAATCTCATGTATGAACTATTTCCCTTTTATTTTAATGAATATCTCAAACGGGTGTTCTGAAATTTTCAACGCACTGGAAAGTACATATATATACTTGTTGCTGGTGACAGTTTCAGCTGACGAGTACTATTGAACCATCAGTTGTGTAAGTGTTGATCTGCAGCTATGGAAGGAGGNCTGGTGACAGTTTCAGCTGACGAGTACTATTGAACCATCAGTTGTGTAAGTGTTGATCTGCAGCTATGGAAGGAGGGCACTGAGTGCTGTAAGGCGGCAACAGCCTGACTCCACCCGTCTCAAGCGCGGCGAACTGACCACGTGCTATTCTCCAAGAACTATGCGCTATTGATTTACAACTTGTGCTATGTAGTACGCGCAATTTACTTTCACTCGCTTTCGTATCTAGGCCACTGCTGCAGTGGGTCATTACATGGAGCTACTAGACCGGCGCGCAATAACGAAGCCAGGGAAAACTACAGGATAGTTAAAGGCGATGCTTGAATAAAAATAAACATAACCACGCAATTAATGGCAACAGGGTAGTACGTTTTATCAAGTGTTGCTTGCTGCAGTCACGCATATAAATAGCCACGACCATTGCCATAGCAGTTTTGACGAACTTTTCAGCTAATAAAAAAACCCACTTATAGCATTGTATAAGCCAAATCTTTTACATATATGTAAATTCCATTCTTAAAAGTAGACGTTTGTTTTATTCGTGTTCAATTTTTTTACTTTGTGTCTATTGATTAATTTATATATCAAATTATATATAATTGAGAGTATGAACTAAATTGATGCGTATTTTCGTAGTGAAATCAGTAAAAAACTAAACAAAAAATATAGGGTAACATTGGTTGTGCTACAAGTCAACCAAATAAAAAAAAACCTAAAGAATTATTTTGGAAGTGAAATCGGATTGAGCAAGAAATAAGAACATCATAATATGGAATGTGGATGTGGACATGACTATATGAATGTCGTTGTGGTTATTTCGATCGTAGCACGGCGATAATTGGTGCGTCCCAGGCCCGATTTTGACGTCAACAACGCCCTGGGTACGCCATGAGCAAGCGCCCCCTCTTCTCCGTGGCTTTTTAGGTCTTGCATGTGGATGAGTTAAGTCGAGATCGTGGTGGCAGTGGCGGTGGAAAATGCATGGGAGGGGGATAAACGGGAGTAACAACTGGAAACCCACCAATCGCACCGCACGCCCATCGATGCTCCGCGTTCGTAAGTTATTGATTTCGGTTTCACGGTTATGACGACAGTCTGAAGTGCGACGGGATCCTTCTTAGCACAGTAGATTCTGAAGCGCCTAGGTACCGACTAGGTGCTTATAAACAGAGTCAAGTCACAGGTTGTGACTTAACCAACGCACGTCACACTGAGCGAAAGATTTGTTCTAGCCAACGAAATACTTGTTTGTATGGGACCAAAAATACATTTAGTTGCCCCCAACAAAATATTTTGTTAGCTAAATAAAACTTGAAAAGCAACAAAATTAATTTTGTTCATCTAACATAATATACGTTTCAATTAACAAAATCTCTGTGCTGGGCCAAAATAAATTACTATCAACTAAATATTTAGTTGAAACAATTGTATACATTTGTTTGGCCACTATTTTTATTGCCTTCGTTAAAAAATACAAATCGAGAGTTTGTTGGTAATTTTTGTGACAATTAGGATAGTAACAGTGTTCGTTAGTGCATTTAATGATGCTCAAAAATGGTATAAAAGTTCTAATAAAAAAAGTTAAACAGGAAACTATGAAGTAAAGGAGCTAAACTAGAAAGAATTATTTACGCACGTTGTTCAGTTTTTTAAATCTATGTATTTAAAAACATTCCTTTCTTTAGGTGAGGTTGCTAGAAGCGTAGCACTTGGGTTCAAACGAACTACATTCGAATCTCGGTCGAGCTTCCGATTTTTCTTATATTAACCGAAACTGTTTAATGTACGCAGAGCCAAACTAATCTTTGGCTGCAGCAACCAAATCTTTGTTTGTGGCAACTAAATTAGAACAAAAAAATAATTTGGTTTCAACAACAAAATATTTCACTGCCCGTACACAAAAAATTAATTTGGCTGCGCCAAACAAATATTGTTTGATTCAACAAAACCGTTTTATTAGTGCAGCCGTCCTTTCCGAACGAGACTAACGCTAAGGCTGCCGCTTAGTGAGAGTAGTGTTAGTGTGTGTAAGGCTAAAATCGATAAAGCGCTACGGAATACGGCACCCGGCGTATGTAAAGCGATATCGCAACTACGCGCAAAGTTATGAACTCGCGCGCAGTGTTCACATCGTACCGGTATAACTATGGGAATTATACGGAGACCCTATCATTTTATTGGACGCTATACTGTAGTAAAATCCAGTGCACTCTTATATCGTAGTTCTGGATGGATCCGGTTGGCATATTTTGAGAAATAGAGATTTCAAAAAGCCGGACTTAGTTAAGCTTTGTTTGCATGAGGCGGAGGAATATCCTGGAAGTAGAACTTTAGCAGGGCTCCAGAAAAGTTGGAAGAAACCGTGAATGGACTATACAAGCAATTCACAGAATGTATGAGAATACAGAAACAACACTACCTAGGCCAGTCATTTTTTGTCAAATAAAGACTTAACACCAAACAAATTGTAAAAAAAATTAAGTAAGATTTGTTATACTCCAAAAACATCCCATACAACATACCAAAAGTCTTGGAAAATTCAAACATTGGAAAGCTGCCAGTTTGACCCCCATATTGGATTTACTGTTTACATCAGTTTGTTGCATATCTGGCCCCGATTTCGTTCATATATACATCAAATGAAAGAGTTTTGTGCAAGGAATGTTAACACCTTGTATTATATGTCGTTCAAACAGTGGTGTATGAATAAGAAGCTCGAGGAAGGCATTTGATATATATTTTGTGGGATCATTTCCTAAATCATGAACACAATTCATTGTTGTTTCCATAGTATATGTTGATACTGATTGTGAGCTGATGTAATTATGATGGAATATTATGAGTATAACATAAAAGGGAAGTCTAGGGCAACGGATTCCAGAGTAGGGGCCAGGAGCTGGCTGCCATCTTGTGACGTCACCCCACCACCATATTAGATCCAGGTGACCTTTTACCTCGACTCGTGATCTTGACCTTGACACTATGAAAGTGACCTTGAATGACCTAGAACCCAACACAATCCCAAAAATTCCCCAAAAAAAACTATAAAATTTTGAAAAATTTACAAATAATTAGAAAAACGTAAAAATTAATTCTAAAAAAATTATTTAAAGATGTACATGTAGGAGGTCTGGGGTTCGATGGCAGGTGGATCGACTAAGCTCCCGCCACGACCGACCCTCGCCAAGTCGGCGAGTGTCCATCTCGTCAACCATGTTAGATGTTGGTGACCTTGACCTTAATATTTGACCTTGTCATTGGATGACCTTGTAACCAAAAATGTCCCTAAAAAATTTAGAAATGAGAAAAAAACTAAAAACTGAGGTAAAAATTGCATTGACGTAACCCGACTGCCACCTTGGATCCAGATGACCTTGACCCAATCCCTTGATCTTGAATAACTTTGAATCCAAAACATTTGCAATTTTTTTTTAAAAATTTCCAAAAAACTTATAACAATTGCAAAAAATTATATTAAAAAATATAACAAATTTATTTAAATTTTTTTTTAAATTTTAAACCATTAAAATTTGGAATGTTTTGGTTTAGAGGTGACGGGGTACTGGAAACGACCAGCCACCATGATATGACATCACCTTCGACATTGACCCCATGACCTTATATGACCTTAAACCCAAAAATCACAAAATTCTCCAAATAATTAAAGTAATTATAAACTTCCAAAAATATATAAAAAATTGTTTAAAAGTTTATTTAAAAAAACCTACATTTGCGAAGGTTTCCTCAGCACCACGTCCAACGAACGACTGACCCTTGCCAATGTTTCTCATTGTTTAATTAGTCGGTTCCCTTCCAATACCTCGACCAATGTTTCTCATTGGTTGATTATTAGTGCTTGTTCCCCCCCTTAAAGTTATTTTTATTAGTTGATTACTCATGCTCGTTCCACCCGCCACCAATGTGTCTCATTGGTTAACTAGTCGACAGGCCTCCACCTCCCTATCCGCTCATTCCATCGAATGCAGACATCTTGTTTTTTTTTGTTTGTCATTTGTTTTCATTTTGAACACCTAGGTGATGCTAGCGTATTAATTATCGATTTCGTCGCCAGAGGAGCTGTCGATTTAGCCACCATGTTGGGTGTTGACCTTAACCTTACCCCAATGACATTGAACTCGAAAAATCGAGAAAAATCTCGGCCCATACAATTGTAAATTACTAGTTTGTCACAAGGGATCTTACCGACTAACAAAACTAATTAACGAATGACTGCACACAAGACCGACTCCACCTAAGACTGACTCCACCCAAGACTAACTCCACACAAAACTAACTCTACACAAAACTAACTCCACACAAGACTAACTCCACACAAGACTAACTCCACACATGACTAACTCCACCCAAGACTGGTTCCTGGCGAGACTGACTGAGCCCAAAACAAACTTGGTGGCTATGCTTCCTACTCATGTGACAAATTATCATGTGGGCATAGTTCGGAGCTTGCCATAATCTGGAGGTCCTTTCGGATTTCGCCTTTCTTTGTATTGCATTGCAGTGAAAACTCAAACTTCAACTTGTGTTAAGAAGGCCTGTAGTCTTTATCATGTGTTATGTGTTAAGAAATCTGTGTCGCAAGAAAAATATATGTGTAGCCATAGTCGCTTGCACATTATACTACACGTGTTCTGGCCACACCCTCGCGTCGTGTCCGAAATGGTTCGGGTCACTTATTTTTGTAATTTTTTATTTTGTGTTTGGTAATCTTTCATTTTAAAAGCCATCGACTTTAAACTGTTTAGCATGCAGTGCTGCTGTTTTTTAGTTGTACAATACGACCATGCAGATTACAGGCAAATATGAAATCGCGATCATAAAATAAAATAAGCTAGCAGTTCTCAGATAAGTATAGCGTATTTAACATCCGAATTATATACTAATTAAAAAGCAAATTAGTTGCTAAATAAATATGTTCATATGCCCTATAAGCACACAGTGATGTGGTAAATTCTATATTTTGTAACATGCCAGCTTCGAGATGTTGACAAAATGAAAAAACGTTCTTGAATTCGCAGACAAGATTGAGTCACGCAACTAATTTGTTAACAAAAGGCGCCATCTGGAAGGCGTTCTCTCTCTCTTTCCTGTCTTACGCGTTTTCTCTCCGTCTGTCTCTCTCTGAGCCGACTCCACAACTAGTGCGTGAAGGTCCCTGGGGAAACGCAGTGTAAAGACTGACTCACCTTGGACGGTACGTCGACCCGCGAAACCTGGAGTATTGTGAGATACTACTACATTGCGTGTGGTCAGTTGTAAACTTCGACAAACGCTGCAACACCAGGTTCGCAGTTAATTAAACGCTTTTGAAACGTAACTGAGATCTAACGTTTTGTTTTTGATGGCTTCTTTATTCTTGAGAGCGGTTGCCGTGCAATCCCATTTTGCCAGCTGCTTTAATCTTCCCGTAGGACTTCCTAAAGTCGATCAATCGTTGATTTGGCAGTGCCTCCTGAGGACTTTCTCTCGCTCTTCTGCCAGGCAGTGACAATTTATTGTGTTTGGCCACCTATACGCTATAAGTGACCATACCACTGCAATGCCCTCCTTTGGACGTGGTCCACCACATTTTCTTGCCTATTCATTCCTTGTAAAATGGCGTAGTTCTTAACATGCTGAAATATGGATACGCGCATGATCATTCGCACCCAGTCCTCTTCTACTGCCCTTAGAAGTTCTTTTTGCCTTTCCGTAAAGGAATATCCTTCAGAACTCTGTCAGCATACTATCTCGAAGAATCGATTTCTTCGTGTCCATCTCATGACCTCACGGTAGGATAAATTGCCATATTTGTGTAGTACTACATAAATATACATAAATATTTAAACTAATTTCGGATATTATTACATCTGAACTCTTTTGCCAATTCTGTCCTTCCCTTCCAATGACGAAATTTTAGGATTTGGCCATAATAACTGTACAATAATTTCCTTGATATATTAAAAGAAATGATCTCGTTATGTACTTGCCATTTTTATCCTGTGCAACCGGGTTGGTCATCTGTAAAAATCACTGAGAAAACTTATCATTTACTCGCACTCCCGTTATGCTCCAGGATTAACTCCATCCTAAAATAATAACATGTGTGTGCGTGTATATATATATATATGAGTGGTTCAGTTATCTGCATCCACCGCATTGCTTCACACAACCGTTTTATTGAGTAGTATCATAAGTTCTCCAAGTCTACGAATACCAGAATACGTGTCTTGTCCATTTGCTTTTGAAACTAACTTTTGAAAAAACTGTGTATAACGTAACGTTAAAACTAATGGTAAAGCTACAGCAACATTTACGTAGTATAATGAAAAAAATAATGAACGTTGGGGTTGTTACGCTAACAGTTAAGCGTCATTTTAAGAAAGAGAAACGCCAGTCTTTGTGGCTGATTTCTGTTTTTACAATTAATAAATTCTGAATGAAATCTCTGGCAACAAACTGTTTAGCTTATATTCACACGTCGTTTACCCGAAAGCAGAACACTCTTCTTTAATGAAGAGGAAATGCATCATCAACATATTTACTTCTTCGGGCTGAAACATTTTTTGTATCAACCTATTTATTGCGCTGATACTTCTGCCATGTCTTATCTTCTGGATGGCCTAAAAAAATGTTGCTTTAGAACGATGAACTCATTTACAGCTTCCTGCAGTGCCAGACACTCTTGATTAAGCTATAAATTATTGAGGAGAGAAATAACTAACTGCCGGTGCAGCCCAATGAGTAAAATGGAATGACCAGTTTCACTTTAGCCCACCTCGCCATTTTCACAGAATTCATAGCCTCGAACTTAAGTGTATGTATAAAACGTAAACGCTGTTTTCACGCAAGTGCATTGACAACACAAAAAACACTGAAACGAAAATATACCAAGCGTTAAGAAAAAAAAGTCAGGCACCACTATTCTCTAATTGCTTCGATGGCCACCGCATTTGGTCAATTTCTCATTTGGTGAGAAAGAGTGTTACGTTACAACTCAACTGGTTGTAGTGTATAGTTCCTAGTACTTTGCCCCATGGGTAACTTTATCCCATACCCCACTTCAGTTTCATATTAGAATATCGCGTGTCAGGTGGCGAGAAGTCTGGCACGTAAAGCGTATGCTGGTAGGTTAGTTATAGCAAAAGTTTATAAATTTATTTTAATCGATAGAGAAATTTTAAACTTAGACCCATTTATCCCTAAATAGGAATCAACTACTTCCAGTAGCTTATAATCTGTGGTTCAGTTTTTTTTGCCAGAAATACTTTTATAAGATACTAAAGCAAAATTTCAATGTTCCGTTTCGCTGAATTAAAAAAAGCAAGACAGTTAAAAAATATAGAATTGTTAAATTTTATTCAGTAATAAGAAACATTAATTTACCTATATATTAAACCATTAAAAACTTGATGTAAACAACGTAATTTGACACTACAATCAAATACCCTAGAAACCTAGTGTATTTTCTATAATTTCGTACACGTATACTTTCACATCTCAATTAAATTTAATAATGAAGTGGTTGATCATTTAATCCGTAATTCCCGAGCGTTTGGTTCAGAACGCGAGAACAGTGTGTGTACTAACCAGACTATTTTGATTTAATTGAAAATAAAGCAATTTAATCTTCTTATAATAATTTGAAAAAATGAAAATTGTCATGTGTAGTAATTAATTTTTGTAAAATACGCACATCATTATGACCCTCTTTAGTACAGCATTTTATTGTATCGCAACAACTTGTTGAGAGAGGGAGAAAGAGAGAGAGAGAGAGAGAGAGAGAGAGAGAGAGAGAGAGAGAGAGAGAGATTTGAGTGGCTCGTAACAACGAGATCTTGAGAGCCGATGAGGATGAAATGAGGCGAGAATGAAGCAGCACCGGGATGCAAGAGCGGAAGAAACGGGTGATCCCCGAGAAAACCCGCCGACCAGCGGCATCGTCCGGCACGATTCCCACATGCGAAAACCGGGAGTGGCCCAGCCGGGGATTGAACCCGGTTCGCCTTGGTGAGAGGCGAGCAGTACCTCTCAGCCACCGCGGCCCCCGCAACAACTTGTTTTAATAGTTAGTTGGATTTTGGCGTAGCCGGTTAGGTTAGGTTTTGTTAGTTTAGTAGGTTTAAAAATAGTTTTTAACCTAAAAGTATGTGCCAAGCCGAGATTGGGCCATACCAAGTGGCATTTTGGTAAACGTCACGATGAGTATTGTTCGCCACTTCTTATTGGCTAACTAGACTATTTTTTGTATACTCGGTCATTAACGGCAGCCGATGCATCCTGAAAACTATGTATTTGCCCATTTTCGAAGCCGATGCAGCCTAATAACAACGCAGCTTTGGTTCCGAAACACGTCCCGCAGAGAAACAGCGTTATTTGTACACAAAAGCGTGTCTCCATTATATTTTGCAGAAATGGTTGTATCCAAACATTTCGTTTACCATACACTATACATCTGAATCAGTGATTGCAATCAGTAGAATTATTTTACTGAATCTTTACTTAACGAGCTGTTATCAAATGGCGAATCAGTGGAATGCACTGAGGTTTTACTACCAAGCCAGTTCAATTCTCAAAGGATCACTCTAAATACAGAAATCACTGTTAAATTAGTGAATCCTAGGAACTACAATAACCAGTAGAATTTTACTGATTCAAGGAGAGAATTTTCCACAGATCTGCAGTCAAAATTCGCTGATTTGGAGCAGTTTATAACTGTTTCGATTTTAGAGTGTGAAGAGCAAGTTTTCGTGTCGTTGCGTTTCATGCCAAAGTAATTAACCTGTAATTAGAGGAAAGTTAATATCTAAGATGAATTTTTCCTTAATTTATTGGAGGCAGTGATGCATGCCACCGTGCTTTTTACATACTACATCTGTGTACAACAGACTTCTGGAAGAAAGTATTACAGACGCGATGCCAGTCCAATATTTTTTACTTTTTTCCTAAATAGTTCTCTTTTCACGTATTTATTTTTCCAAAAATTGCACAAATGTTAAAAGTAATGAGATAAAGCACTATTTTACGAGCCAAGTAAGCCCTCAGTTTTCGATATAAGCCTAAGTAATGAACCGAACAGTATTAAACCAAGGATTTTTGGGGTCCTCAGCTAATATTGAATGTAGGTTTATCATCTTTCTTCTATACGATGCTTATTCGGGGCGACACTACTTCCATGTGAAACCTATATTTATTTGTTTCATATTTTTTGCCATAATGGATGAGTAAAGAACTTGTAACTGTAAATCATTTTTATGCTTTTATTTAATTTATTAAAACCCAAACTTTTAATTTTTCTCAAAATCGGCCCGGCGACACCACTTACGTTTGCACACGCCAGCTGTTATATATACTGCAGCTCTCGCTCTCTCTCTCTCTCTCTCTCTCTCTCTCTCTCGTGCAACACAGACACGTGCACTAAGAATGACAAGTGATCTCGTCATCTTTCTCAGCTAGGTGTGTAAAACTGGATAACACGGGCACTTTAGCGGCTGGGAATGGGAATATACTTCACAGGGGCCATCGGTAACAGTCCTGTCTGCAAACAACGCAGTATGACTCTTGTTTGTTTACGTAACACTGGTCTGGATGGGACTACGGCAGAAGAGAGTAGAGAGAGAGAGAGAGAGAGAGAGAGAGAGAAGGAGCTATTCAGTTGTCTTGTTTCTCGCGCTGTAAGAAATAAATAGTAATGACGTACTTGTTATCCTTGAAGTAAAAATAGTGATGGACGGTTCCCGGATATAGGTGGGAAGTGTTATGTTCTGACATCTGGTAATAAGCCGTCAAATAATTTTTACGTGGTACTGTAAGCCCTGCTGATTTCAATATAAACAACAGCGTTGTCTTTTCATTTCATTAAATCAGTTGTTATTAAAATCAGTTCTTTTAAAAGACAATGTACTGGAGAACCCTTCAGCTCGTGATTTACGTGCGTGTTTTTAGTTTCGCATAATATTTTTGTTTGATTGATTTTGCCAGTCATAGCTGTAACTTCCATAGCAAACGTCAAAATACCGGATTTATATAAATAAAGTGCATAGGATGTATAAGAGTTTCGAGTTTACAAACACGGTTGTTCGTTAGTATAGTCTCACAGTATTTTTTTATCCATTGTACTCAGTTTACAATGTGACATTCGTTTGTATTATATTGTAGTAATATTAGTACTTGAAACGAATAATAAACGCAACAAAAATCCCCCTATCCTGCAAGCTGAACGTTACTGAAGCGTTGTATTATCAATATTCGTGCAGCTGGTGTCACTTAACACAGTTTCAAAACTTATAATTTTCATTGATTTTTTGGAGCAAGGAAATTTTGCAAGTTCGGTGACCGGTAAGCTATACTTCACAGTCTAGTGTGTATTTAAGATCAGTTATTTGTTCATTGACTGCTGCCTCAAGATAGGAACCGATTTCATCCCTGAGAAGATAGCACAAACACGATTTCGGGTCCTTGCAGGTATGTCTGTTGATTCAGGAACTTGGAAGAGCGTATCTAATTAACTGTCGCCCATTTGCAAAAGCAGATTAAATATTTGTGTGCTTGAAGTCCAACCTGAAGAGTTGACGGAAATTTCCACTTCTTAATGACTACGTATTAATAAGCTACTTTTTTTATTGTGTTGTACCAGCGCGGAAGATAACTGAGTTTAATTTAATTTATTCATCCCATAACGCAACTTAAACTTGTATATGTCTCCTCTGCTCTTCATGACTGTCACCTGCATGGTTTGCCATCACGAAACCATAGAATGAATGTAGGGCAGAGCGCATTTCCAGATGCGCATTAACGGGTTTCCGAGGCTCAGCGTTTAACGGCTATTTTGCCTATACAACTGCCAAAACCATATGACATTGACTTTTTCCTAACAAAACTGTTTATACGCCGTTTATGGTAATGTGAGCCAAATTGTTTTTAAGGTCCTGCTAAATTTTCCCTTTCAGTCAATTTCTATCTTTCAACCACTCTGTAATATAAACATTGTCATCTGACTAATAAACACAGTTTATCCACTTCACGATTGTTAAAATTTAATATCTGAGGATGCAGTAAGATAAATTTATTATTGGTTAATGCGTTGGGAGGGTCTTAAAACATGCTCATTTTACCTTGAATAGCCTATACATAAACATGTGCTTTAAAAATAATTTACACATCCTCTCAGTTTTGATGTTATGAAGGCGGCTTCATACGCATAAAACTTTCTTTATAAAAGCATGGAACTATTTGAAAACTACGTGTAAACGTACGCTACATAACTTCTGTTTGAACCGCGAGACTTCGGCAGTTCTGCTGGTAGTTGGAGGGTAAATACTGGGAACATGCACACAAGACGAAAAGTTTCCCAGTGAGTGTGAGCGTAAAAGGCCGGCACAGAGTGGACAAGTATAGGGAGACGAAAAGGCGTAGTCGTTCCATTGACGTGGTCGGTGGGCGTATCCAGGATATGATTGGCTGCGTGAGGCTCTGAAAACGAGTCTTGTGTCTGGCTCATGAATGCTGCGAAAGGTCCGTAGTTGGGTCGGCTGCCGGCTGGCAAGTGGTTATGGGGACGCTTATTCGATAACGACGTTCCGACATGTTGCTGGCCAGTGACGCCATCTTGCTGGCGTAAGTGGCTCGAGTTCGTAGAATAAGTGGTTGTTTCTCCTTTGTATAGGCTGTTCTCTATTAATTGAGCAATTGTGAGAGTCCTGCAGTGTTAATTTTCCCTCCCATGTGCCCTTTCGTTGTATGTAAGGTAAACACAGCCATGACACTTAAGTCATGCGTAATACAATTGGAAACCAAGGAATTTTTAGGAAAGTAAATGTATCAATAATATGAAAATTCTTGCTTTTATTTGTATACAACCAAAAAAAAAAAATCTTTAGACTTCATTGGCCATAAACGTACATAGGTATAACACTCTTGGTACTAAGTCAAGTCTTACGCAACTGGTGGTATTAATTCGCAGCCAACTTAACTCGTTCGGTCATACATTAATTTCCAAGTTCAAGTGTTGCGATCACGAAATTTTTTGGTAAGCTCTGTTTTTGTGCTGAACACTTGTCTTGGAACCACTGAACAATTTGCCGCGCACTCGATGATATTGGAATTTACCATTCATTTCAAAGAGATACCACAAATGAGATTAGCCACGAGGAAGACTGAACGCCGATGCCTTGCTGGGTACAACACCGGTCATAAATATATATCAATGTGCAACATGTTTGCCATCGTGGACACGGTGACCGAACTGGTTAACTGGGAGCTTGTAGTGATTCGCAGTGATTTTTTTTTTCAATGGTTGATTTAAGAAATGCTCACCTTGACGTAAACGGCCTATGACGGCGTTGCTGGTGTGTTCGCAGGCAAGATGGCGGCGGTGCTCTTGCTGCTGCTGCTGGGCGCCGTGACGGCCGCGCAGGCCCAGGATGGCGCCATGTGCTACGCCCGCAACCAGAACCCCTACCTGCGCTTCTCCACCAAGACCGCCTACGAGTTCGTCTACGATCGCAGGAAGCCCGAGAACATCCCCAGTAAGTCGACATATCTGCTGCTCCAACGTGTGACTTTTTTCTTTTGCTCGTTTCCTGTGATTTCGAACGAACGCCTCGGCTCGCCGAACCAAGTAAAGTGAGGAATAACTGCTCGAAAAAAAAAAAGTAGTCGTTATCATGGGCGCCCTTTACCATATCCCAAACAATGCCCGTGTTCGATCGAAATATTTATTAGCAGCCTACAGTTTGTCCACGTAAAGCCAAGCCGTATGTTCGGGAGCTTGCTTTGATCTTGTAGAACAGTAGTGTATTCAGAACTTGTTGAAAGAGGGCGCACACAATTTTTCTCGTGATTTCGTGGCACCATTTTAGCTACTAAAGGGTCTATTTCCGTAGTTACAACTGTTTGCGTGTATTCGTGTTAGCACTTAATTTTTTTAACAGTTTAGGAGAAAAATTAATTTTCAAAATATATAATTATAGGCGTGACTACGGGTACGCAAAAGACCACCCAATAGGAAAAGTGTCGAAACACACTAATGTTCTCTCCTCTTTCTTACAGCCCCAAAACACGCTGTGAAGTGAGGCTCCACAACTGCATCAAGGTGCTGGTTCATGGACACAGTACTTAGAATGGGATCACCCGCAACTGGAAGATTGGCAATTTCTGACCACACCTATGTATATACGGTGTTCCTAAATATGTGGGAAGTAGATTTGGGAGTGGATAGTACACACCAAAACAACACACAACGTCCGTATGAACATATGTCCCTAAAGTCGATAGTTTCCGAGTTACATACCTTTCAACTATGTACCAAACGTATTGGTAATAATATATTATTTTTCGAGATGTACCTGTCAATGTGATCAGCTGGAATGGATGACTATCCACCTGTCTCGCACAGGTGGATAAACAGCGCAGATAGCATGATATACTCCTCAAGTAACCTTTTTGTAAGGTTCCTAAAATAAATTTAATGGAAGAAAACCTTAAAACGCTGGAGGGATCGTAAAATACATGAGAACATTTGACTGTGGTTGGCTGGGAATTTTGTATTTATGAGGCTGGTCGCGGGTGCGGTGCGCTCAACAACCCCATCGGCAGCGGGCAACAAGGATCACAACTCCAGATCCAGATCAACGGCTACAAGAGCCATATGGTGTACTGGGGCATGGTCCAAATCAACGAAGCGAAAAGGAGTTCCGTCGACCAAACTGGGAGATAGGAAGCGCTGACAGTAAGGTTGGATCCGACCTAGTAGAGAAATTTAGTAAACATAACTAGAATGCTGGTGCTCGTCACATAAGTAATATGATAATGTGGAAAGTAGTAAATATTGCCAGAACACTGTTTGTAATAAATTATAAGCATACCAAAGTGACTAGTTTTCATGCTAAAACACATTTTACACTGTGCCTAAGTTATATGTTAAGTACTTTTTAGTGATATCAGAGGGCGTAGGACGAACCGATCGGTGAACCCTGAAACCAATTCTGGGATTGGTGAATGGGGGCAACCGAAGAGGTGTTTCAGCAGGATCAATCGTCTAGCCTGCACGCTCCCCGTATCTCAATCCACTGGACCAATACCTGTACGGGCATCCCAAGGCCATTGTTTATGAAACTCCAGTTCTGGACATAGCAATTCTTCGCCAACGAGTAAGACAATGTTGCCAGCAGGTACGTGCCATTCATGGGGTGTTTGAACGTGTCAGACAATCAATGACGCGACGCGTTCAGACGTGCATTCAGGCAGAAGATGGGCATTTTAAGCACTTCTTGCAGAGTGACGTATCACTGCTGGTACACGAACATGGCTACAGCTCCTCTAACTGGAGAGTGTCAGGAAGACTGTTACGAATGCATCCTGTACAATATTAGAAAGCCTGTAACTCTGAAATTATGGACTTTAAGACACATGTTCACAGGGACATTTTGTATTTTATTGTGTGCTATCCACACTCCGATTACTTTCCACATATTTGGGAGCATCCTGTAAATTGGCATGCTGGCACTGATTTGTTTTATGCTGAATTACCGCTATTTTCAAGCTCTGAAGCAGTATAAGGAGGGCACGTACCCCCTGTGTCCCTCCCTTAAATACCCCCCCCCTTCTTAATCAATTAGGTAATGGAACATTTCCCGCTCAAAATACAACCTTCTGCAGCGTTACGCATACGTATCGAAGGAAGTGTCCGAAATGCCGTACGTGAAAGTAAATGCGGGTCTCGTGACGTCATCACCACCTTGGCAGTTCCTCCCATCCATCCAACTCATCTGTTTCGTCGTCCATGGATTGTCTGCGCACTGCTTGTAGGTGGCCGCAGTGGACTGCAAGACACTGGTTCACACTGGTTCTCAGGCTACCGAGCGAAGCGTGTCAAATTCACATTTGAGATTTTGTGGTTTCTTTCCTGCCGGTCAGCACATTGGGGCTTGTTTTCTATCCCTTTTCATACAAACGCCGGCGCATTCCTTTCATTAATACGTCATCAGCTAATTCTTTGTCTATTAGAAGAATATTATACTTTGCCTCGTCATACAAAATGAATACGTTTTTAGGTGAGACAAAGAATGTGGAGAATCAGTAGTAGTACTTACTAATAAATCTGCCAACCAAACCATTTTTGGGCGCAAACTTGTTTATTCTTTAACTTGAATGTTGATGTAAAGTAAATGTTTCCAACGCATCTTAATATGTCTGGTCTGTGAGATTGAATAATTGAATTTCCACTTTGACATCCACGGATTTATTGAGGCTTCCCACAGGTTTGCATTGATTCCGCTGTCCCGAATGCTCATTTCCAGTGCATTCCACTGGTTATTCTGCGATGTTTCATGAGAGTAGCGTTTCAGTGTGGTAGAAATCAACCCATACGTTTTCCGAGTGCCTTCAGAGTCGACTCCGCCACGTGACTTGGGCAGAGGCTCCCTTCGCTTTAAGGGGCCTTGCAGTTCTTTGCGAAACAGTTTAAACGCCACACACGCGGGCCTCCTTTTAATTACGTAATGACTTTGGGAGAGGTCCTGCGCTGTTGACGACTTCGCTCAAGGCAGTTACAGTATGCCCAAAAAGTAAAGTATCCCAGAAGGTCGGGCAGGCCACGTGATACGACTTTACCGTGACCTTATACCTGTCGGGGAATGGTTTAATAACTTGGTGACGTGTAATGCCCGACTATTCATCAGAAGGCTGTGGTTTTGAATAATGACGTTCGGTCATTCGGAAACGGCCAAAGAGAGGATCAGCGTAGAGCGTGCGTTGTTGCAATTTTTTTTCTAACCTACACTAAAGCTAAGTGTTAGATGCGAGCCCGCGTTAGGGACAGGAGCTATATGCGTCTCAGGGCTTGGCCCCTTACGCCTACGAGGGAAGGAAATCATGAATCCCGAGTAGATTCTAAAAACTTAAAAAGAAAAATAGAATAAGCTGTCAGTT
Source organism: Clitarchus hookeri (assembly GCA_002778355.1). Classification (NCBI taxonomy): domain Eukaryota; kingdom Metazoa; phylum Arthropoda; class Insecta; order Phasmatodea; family Phasmatidae; genus Clitarchus; species Clitarchus hookeri. Next base: position 571,815 of record NQII01001683.1, read on the forward strand.
AGTGTCAGTGCCAGTGTGTTGTTACACTTCACGAAGAATATTTTTCACAAAAATGTAGCTACAAACTGAGAGGCGTTTTTGTTAGTAAACAAAATTGTACTAGGCACAATCGCAGAATATTTCCTGAGCCACCCTTGTTGTTAAGAAACCAAATATGTGTAGAGTTCAATTGTGTCTAGAGCGTATGTGTGGACGACGATGTGATTATTATATTCTTTTGAATTACATACTATGTATATATAATATATATTAATTTCGCTTGTACATTATTTCTGGTAGTATAGTGTTATGATCTCATGTGACGGCAGCACACCTGGTTTGCGTTCGGAAGTTCGAAGGCCCGATCCCCGCCTGGTTAAATAAAGGTAAGAATGTAGGCTGTTTGTATGATGGCGCAATTGATTTACTTGATTTATTCAATCAGGCTGTCAAAAATTGTCATTTATTCACGGAAATTTTTAACGAAATGTACGGATAATATATGAAAACGCGACCTACAATGACGCAAAATGGAGCTAACCTCCGCAAATACAAAATACGGAACGTTTCTGTATTTGCTTCGGGTTTCGGGAACGAACCTTCATCCACCACTGTAACCTGAAAATTATAGTTTCTGTTGCAGTTTAGAATATCCACACCACTTAGACCTATTCATTCAAACATAAATAAGTAGCTTCTGGTACCTGCAACAGTTGGTAACACTTTTAAAAATCTCGAACACCAATTCAAATTAAAAAAAAAATTACGTGTATCACATTAAAAAAAAATATTTTTATTCAATAATTTCTTACCAGAAGGCGATAGGTAAATGGTAAGAGTCATGGCCTTTGAAACTTTTGATTCGCGTTCACAGTTTCCTCCAAAATACAATGTTTTAACTTTCTAAAATTTTATCTTTATTTACGCATTAAAACATTAAACATAACGATTTTTTTCGTAATTAATTTTTTTAATTGAAAGCACAGAAAAAAACTAAGTAGTAAATCTACGGAAAGATTTCGTAAATTCGTATAAAGTTCTATGAAAATTACGGAAATTTCATTATTGAAAAAGCTAAGTGTCAGTAATTTTATAAACTGTTCTGGAGAATATTTTTCCGGCACTGCCGTAAAATTTCATTAAAAAAAAAATATTTTTTTTTAACAATGCATAGCGCACTTCTAGTAAACTGTATTGTAACAAATTTTCTATCGCGTATTTGTATAGAACATGTTTAATATAAAATAGCAATCGTTGAAATTTGATAACACGAATCTATTTATCACCTTAAACCTTATATGCATTTTTTTCGATAACTAGAACATTCAACTTACGACTTTTTTTTTTACTGCGGGTGCGAACGTGTTGTGGTATATACTAATGTGAGGATTTGGGAAATGATGGTGTAGTGGTTAGGCAACTCGCCTCCCATCTAGGCGAACTGTATTCGATTCCCTGTGGGTTAATACTACCGGATTTTCGCATGTGGGTATCGTGCCGGACGATACCGCTGGTCGGCGGGTATTCTCGGGGATCTCCCGTTTCCCCCACCCTTGCACTCCGCCGCCGCGCCATATTCACCTCGCTTCACTCTCTTCGGCTCTCAAGACCTCGATGTTAAAAGGCAAATATCTTCACTCACTCACTCACGTGAGGATTACGAACGCACTTTGTTTTCGACCAACCTGTACGATGATCCTCGTGACCTCGCCTACATTCTGAGGGACGCGCTCCGACTTGATGACTGCGCCAGGCCGCCTGGCTCATAAACAGATGCTTATCTGCGCTGTGAGTCAGAATGCTGCGCTAAAATTTCACGGCGGGTCAAGGCCATCGTGATATTTCTCTCTTAAAAATTCGGCTTACCACGTTCTCCACGCACGCAGTGACTTGGTATCCATGTGGTTAGGCTGTGTCTGCAATTAAATATCAACCACTGCGGGCGACGTACTCTGTTCTGGCTCAAAACACACTTTAGTTGATGACCGTGTGCTGTTTAGAAATTAATTTGGAAGTTAAGAGGCCCGCCTGCCTGCGCCGTTTTCTCGTAAAGAAGCGCGGGAGCTATAAGGGTTACACTAGCTCGCGCTACAAGAGCGCCATCGTCTCAACGCGCATCGGGTCTCTGAGCTGGCGTGCAATGTTCTCGTAGTGCTGCATGTACCAATGGCACTTTCCGCGGTCATCCTATCATTTTTGTTGATGAAAGTCTGTAGCAAAGTTCGATACAAGCTTCTATCGTAGTTTGACTCGCGTTCGGCTAGTATGTTTTAAGATACGGCAGTCTGAAAAAGCCGTTTTTAATTATATTAGAGAGCTCCAAAATAATATTTACAGCATGCGTGGTAACATTAAAGTACCGTTCCGACCTCGTCTGGGATATGTACACTGAAGAGCCAAAAAAACTGGTATAGGCGTGCGTATGCAAATAACGGAGGTACGGAACCAATCAGAGTAACGCGACGCGGTCGGCAACTAGATTGGTTACTGCTGCTACAATGGCAGGTTATCAAGATTTAAATGAGTTTGAACGTTGTGTTATAATCTGCGCATGAGAGACGGGACATAGCATCTCCGAGGTAGCGATAACATTTGGATGTTCGCGTACGACCATTTCACGAGTGTGCCGTGAATATCGGGAATCCGGTAAAACATCACATCTTTGAAATCGCTGTGGCCGGAAAAATATCGTGAAATAACGGGACAAACGACGACTGACGAGAATCATTAAACGTGACAGGCGTGTAACCCTTTCTCAAATTGGCGCAGACTGGATTTGTGGACTGCCCTGCAGGATTCACGGTGTGAATTGTCTCCTGCATACCTTCAGACATTAGTCGAGTCCATGCCACGTCGTATTGCGGCACTTCTGCGTGCTCGGGGAGCCCTACTTGATATTAGGCAGGTGTACCAGTTTTTTTGGCTCTTCGGTGTATTTTCGTAGGTAAACATACTTAGGGCACGTTTAATAGTTTCGTCAAAAACCAGGATTTAAAACATTTTGCAACGCAGTTCAGGCGCCAGGCAGGTGGGCCCCTTAAATAAGTGGTTTCCAAAACGGACGTTACGACACTTACCAAAGTCACCTTGGTTTGTTTGAGGGATTGCGAAGTGATGACGAAATATTGATTGTTTTATTTGTAAGTACTAAATTTACTAACGTAAAGGTTATAAATGACGAAATAAAGTGACTGATCTCACAGCTGTAGCATCGAACGAAGGTTGATTCAGTTTCTGCAATGTGTGTGACCTTGATAGATGCGCATACAAGCTTATTGTATAAGGTATTTTTACTTCTGGGAATGGTTGTCGAGCAAAATTTTGGATCTTGATCTGTTGTCGCTGTGGGAAACGTTAGGAAAGCACTGAGTCAAAGGAATTCGTTACATTTTCATCTTACATACATGTATGGAGAATTTAACGAATCAGGTCACGACAGTAGGTGCTGTGGCGGGTAATTGTTATTGCCTGTACTTCCAAGCCGGAATCAGAGATATCAGTCGATAAAATAAAAATAATTTAGTCAGTTAAGAAGTTGTTAGAGAATGTTGAATCAGTCTAAGATGGAACTATTTTTTTAGTCTCGTATCAATGGTTATATTGCGTGGTTATTTTGCACACCTTTGCTAAAGATGGATGCCTCGATGTTTAGTAAACGATCTGTCATATTAAATGTCTTTAAACGATTCTTGCAGTCGAGTTAATTGACTGGACCTGGAAAGGTATATGTTTGAAATAGTAGTTCACGCGATAAAAATAATACTTTCCGTAAATATTAACTGAAATAAATGTATGATTAAAAATAACCGTAGAGGTCGTTGGAAACTAGCATTCTTTTAAAATCTGAGGGTGAAAATAAAATGTTCTGGGGGGCACTGTGCTACTCAATGCTCTGTTACAACATTCGAGCTGTAATCTCGATTACATACACCGGTGATTATCAAAGTTCTATGAACCGCGACCTATTAAAAAAAATTCCAAAGTTCAGGACCCACTTTAATGCCTTATGCGAGAAACTGGCTCACTGAGTCGGTCGGCGCGAGTGGTGGCCGC
>NQII01001683.1:585812-616837 GCA_002778355.1 Clitarchus hookeri
GGCGGGACTGTTCCAGCCGATGTATTTTCGGTATGCACCGGAATAGCTCGGTGTGGACCAGAGGGTCCTGCCAACTGGTTCGAAGGATGGCTGGTCGGAGCGGGACGGGAGCTCCGTTGTGACGCGACGGGCCGCTTCCTGTTTGCGGCGTTGACCCCGGGGGTCAGCGGGCCAGGTGGCCCGCGAGCGCAGCTGCCCCGCGATCCCGCGCATGCGCATATGGGCGGCGCAGTCGCGCTGCGCAACTCTCGCGAACATACAGGCGTGGAGGGTGCTCGCACGTTCGCGCCTTCGCGGATCATGACTCGGGATTCCACACGAGGCGGTGTATCCGTAGGCTAAGTACGAGTAAAACTGGGTTTATAATAAAAAATATATATATGCACTAAGAATTATGCATTAAGCACTGATCTGGCATACGGAAACTCGTCTTATGTATTTGCAGCGTCCGAATAGTGTTATAATGTTTAATTCCAGCCAATGGAAACAGGCAACAAGTCTGCCATGTTAACTTTTGTTCCTAACCTAACCTCGTATATCACAGCCATATTCAAGCAGGTCATACTTCAAAGCCGACATTTTTCTATCAAAGAAGCTTATTTTTGTGAACAAATATAACCTCGAAATGTGCTTACACAGCATTTTTAATAGTTTTTAATATTTACGTTACCGTAAATAGCAGTTTCCCACCAACAACACCGACTGCTCTTTTCTGATTGGTCGTCGCCTCACAAGTTTCACTTAAGATATAAAACATAACTATTTATTTTAACGCTCAAGGAAATTCCAACAATGCACACGACCTGCTAAGTTCCATTGGAAACCAATACGTATGATAACACACGTTCGTTTCTTCTGCACATGTCCTAACGCATAATTTAACGCTTAATTTGTCTGTTGTAAACCTATTTTTAAACCGATTTTCGTCTTCTGTGCATGTCGCCAACATTGACTCGCCAATCCCCAGTGCAACTGTCAAATTCACGTAATCAACAACACTGATGGACGTATTTGAATTTTTAGCCACTTTTATCAAATAAAAAGAATGGGTTGGAAGGAGGGTCGAAGAGGTGGGAGATGTTGTGATGGGAGGGTAAGGTGGGGTGACAAGATTTAGATGGAGGTTGACATCAGTTCGATAAAACATATCCTCTATTTACAAACGGATGTCAAACAATTCATATCCGGATTTCGAAAACACGGTCGTCAAAAATCAACCAAAAAGTTTTTCGCTTTTTTTTTTTATTACATTTTTTTTTTCCTTCTCGGATTGGAGCAATTCTCGTTTGTTGTGAAGAGTCAAAATTAATAATACTTACAGAATACATAAAAGTGTGACAATCGTCTTTGACTCATGCAAACAACACTACAAAAAAGAAAATGTTAACATTTCATTGCACCATTCAGAGGACTGAACAGTGCCTATTATTATTCAGTATAATTAACGCATTATCATTTATTTCTGCTATGATCTGAAACCACACTGAGGCAGAGTTGTAAATAAATATGACTAACGTATGATTATGTATTTCTTTTATGCACAGAGACAGATCAGGGATGGGTGAAGGCAGATGTTAGGGAATGATCCGGCGCTCACATGAGGCCACTTTAAAACAAAGCAGATCGTTCAGCTGCACGCGAACCATGGACACATTCCGCGTAGTTACAATCACAATCTCAGATGGTCAAGCCTGAACATTTTCTATTTTCTTAGCATGGAAATAAAGAGCGCCCGTGTCATGGCATTCAAAATTTTAAACACAGAACGAATTTCGCTACTGCGTAAATGTCGCGAATCGTATTTATAAATACTTAAGTAACAATAGTTAAAGAAAAAAATACGTAATTATTAATTGTGGAGTACTTTATTTCTGATATATTTTATGGTTAGTTTACTGACACAATGTCGGACTAATGATATTTTGTAGTAAAATTAAGAATGTTATGTGCAAATCGGTCCATTAAAGCCGTAGTAGATACTGTTTCAAAATTAATAGCACGTATAATTTTGTGTCACAAACAATATAATAAAATTCTAAGATACTGTTATTTTATTTATTTTAATCCATATGCAGTATATTTGGTTTAGAAAATAATTTTTTATGCCACCGTAGATAGTTGTCTGACGCGCTTGTAGCACTATGGCTGTTTTCCGAATGAGATGTGTCGCTGATGCGGTCGACTCTTTCTGCTAGCGTCCAGACCTGTTATTACAATACATCGTGGGTACAACAAAGATAAAAATCACTGACAAGCCATTACTCTCAAACGTTTGCTTACTTGAAAAACCTACAGCTTGTTCACGGTACAGCACTTGTGGAAATTTTGAAAAGAAGTCACTACACTGAACTGCATAGCGCATACACTGGACCGAAAACACAAACTCTAGTATTTTAAGTAATACTCGCAGGAAGTTCGAAAAAAAAAAATTGGGCTTATTATGTTTTTATTTCTGTAAAAATATCATTTCTAAGCTTATAGTATCTAAAAATCGGCTGCTTAGTTCTTAATGCACATGCGAGTAAGAACTGAAATAACTATGTGTACGTGTTCGGAACAATTATAAACGTCGCACAATCGACACAGAATGTTGGGCCGTATTCCGTTCCCTGCACTGATGCAGCCAGCTGCAAATCCTTCGATCGTTCTGCCGTTAATCCGTGCGTTAGACTGCGCTGTGTAACGAAACAACTGCCAGGCGCTGTTTTAAGCGTGTTGTTTGGAAACGGATATGGGAAACTGTCAGTATGTGAAAAAACTTCGCTCACCTAACTTTTATCTGCCTATTTTAATATTAATGCACGGTGCATACTTAACGTAGCTTAACAATACTGAAAACTACACAAATATATGTTTCGAAAACACACGCTGACAGGAGCTTCCTCGAGTTGTCTGACGAACAGCTGTCTGTTTTGGCCCGGGTGTGCTGGGTTGAAGTTCATGACGTCGCGCTGTGTCGGTGGTTTAATTAGTGCGGATCCTCTCGCCACGAGGTTGTTTATCTACTGGTGATTCGGAACGGAGAATTAAAAGGGATNTGGTCAATTTGCACTACTCCCCCAACCAGAGTGATGTGATCCCCACGACTCTGTTTAAGCCAGCGCACTCAAACAAACGGAAAATGAGGTCCCAGCCACCTCTCTGCTAGTATTTCTCATTCACTAATATAGAGCATGGTTGCTACCACCCTTTCTACTGTAGCATTTTCTGTTAAGGCGCCCGTCTATCTGGCGCTTGAATTGCGTTGCAGAGTGTTCGAAATACACGTTTTTCAACGAAACTATTAAGAGTGCGTCCAACGTGCTGATCTACGAAAAGAACACACACTTCAGACGATAGCTGTTAAGTACTTTCAAAATATCACGTACGTTACAAACATCAATTCAGAGTACTCCAAAACCGCTAAAAACGGCCTTTCCAAGGGCTGTTGCTCGAAATGCACGCATCAGATACATACAAAACTACTATAGGTGCCTGCACTGAACCTTCCTAAAGACTTCCCACTAATAAAATAATATGGTCACCGCTGAAAGTCCCATAGGTACACGCAGCACGACGAGAACACTGCACGCCAGTTCAGAGCCTTGCGCTTAGCGGCGATGGCGTACTTGATGCGCGTGGCAGTGTCGCCCTTATCGCTCCCGCGNTTGGCCTAAACGTGGGAAAAAGTTCCCGGTAGACAGGCGCCTTAACGCGTGTAACAAATGTTGAACTTCTTTCCTGACAAGAAGATTTTTACTGTGGCAAAGCCGGTTCTTCCCTTCTTTGTTATAGGAACAGCTGTGGGGTCTCCCGTGGAGGTAATCATGGCGATATACGCTTCCTTACATGAATTATTTCATCTGTAGGCATATGGGCTTGGTGAACGAGCGACATCGAGGTCTTGAGAGTTGATGAGGGCGAAGCGAGGTGAGTATGGAGCAGCGCCGGAACGCAAGGGCGGGGGAAACGGGATACCCCCCGAGAAAACCCGCCGACGAGCGACATCGTCCGGCACGAGTCCCAAATGCGAAAATCCGGGAGCGATCCCGCCGGGAATCGAACCCGGTTTTCCTAGGTGGGAGGCGAGTAGTCTAAATTCTACACCACCGCGCCCCTATGTATGGGCTTAGTCATAAGACGCACTTAGATCCCGTCCTCGTCTCATTAGGAAAAAAATGCACGAAGTCTTTTCATTCTGGCTCAATGTGCCGTAAGTTATGTAAGGTTAGTTCAAACGTCGGACGCTTCTGTACGTGCGTAGCAAAAACGGGTCGTTGTCTCTGTAGTCGGCGTACTTTTGGAAAATCGCCAACTCTTCCCGTCCTCCCCGCTCAGGTCCTCGTTATGATGCGTGCTGGATTTCACCTCTTTCAAGGTCGCTTGTGCAACGTTGCCAAACGACCATTCCTGCAGCAGGTTATTGCGTTACCATGGTAGTAAATATTTACAGTATGGTGCGTGGCTATATACGTCACTATCGTTATGGATATACACATTCGCCTGGCGTATCTTTACGTAGGAGAGTGGCTTGAACTAAGAACAAGTGACTTATGGCAGTGGAATTCTCGGCAATCAGTGGGAATCACAAATAATTCAGTGAAATTCAGCAATCATATTAATTAGTTATCTGGCGCAGATTATCATTCGCTCAATTTTCATTGGTTTTCATTGACTTGGCTTAATTCTCACTGTTTCAGATTTAGAGTGTTCTGATTTGACTATTTACATTTTCATTAATTCTCGACTGTACACCATTCAGAACTCATTACGAATAGTGCGAAAAGGTTAACAGTTTAGCGATATTTAAGTTTTTCTGTCGTACATTGTAGTTATCAGCACGTAACTGTTGTCCTCACACGAATATTCATAAACCGATATATTATGCAGTCACGAGACTGCAATCGAACAATCCTCCCGCAGACTTTTGATGTCATTCTTGAGTGGGGTGATTCTCCAAATCACTAACCTCAATTCTTCCCAAGAGGTGACATTATATTATGGTCCAGATTACTACTTGTTATAAACTACCTTTCAAAAGAAGTCTAAATGCAAGAAGTATTAGTGGTCACATAATGAAGGGTGTTAAGCTTACAACGCATATGGCGCGGGTTCCAGGCTCGACGCCGTCCTGGTGTGTATGTTTTTTAGCGAGTATAATTTTGAAAGATGTTACTTATCTCTTATTTACAAATCACGGTTGTTTTACAGAGCCCAAATTTTCTTTACAGTGTAACTGACATTACACCAAATACGTCTGCTGAACTATTTGCAACGACAATGCAAGTTCATCATAGTATTTATTATTTAGAAAGAAAAAAATATATTTATGGCAAGCTTACTTTGCAGTATTTCATATTTAAACAATTTTTCTTTGCGGCAATAAATCATGTGTTGTGGCAAAGAAAGCGTTTTTACAATGCATTGATTTACTTTTCTCTGTGATAAACTTTTCCAGAACGAATCTACAGTAGTTCATTTTGAGCATCACGAGAGCGCAGCACAGAGCACGTGACCAAGTCAGTTGTTTTTGTCGCGGCTATGTTAGAGGTTATCACTATCCTACAATAAAGTACAATTTTTAAATACACACGACAGAGCTTCCTTTCTGTGAAATGTAATAAAACTTTCGTTTTCACCCACAAAAAAAGTGCAACCTCCGTAGTGTAGTGCAGCTTTCCTTCTCTTCTCGATGCAACTTCACTGGCAGTGTTTAAAGAAACGACTTTAGTTAGCATCTTTTGCATTAATTTAAACGCATGTTTGGCAACACAAATATTTTTGAAACAGTCTTTTCTTTGTCGCGAGAGCAAGAGTGAAACTTATAATTTTATTTTTATTATAATGTTTTCTTGAAATGTGTTAATATACTGAATTCTGCAATGATGGCTACAGAGATCGACATTCGTAAAAAAAAAAGTAACCCTATAACTTTATAAGCCCTCATTCATTGTTCAGAAAATCTATTTCACAAGGTGTAGCTACACCGGTTGAAAGAAAAAAAGACTATTTCCGATCGGTCTGACTTCATATCTGGTTGAAAGAAACGACATGTTTGTAGTTTATCTTGCCTGTGTAGCTTAAGCAGCGCCGGAATGAAAGGGCGGGGGAAACTGGTGAACCCCGAGGAAACCCGCCGACTAGCGGCATTGCCCGGCGCGATTTCCGTTTGCGAAAATCCGGGAGTGACACGGCCGGGGATTGAACCCAGCTCGCCTAGGTGGGAGGCGAGCAGTCTAACCGCTCAGGCACCACAGTCCCTAGAGGCGACGAGGCAAGTGGTTGAGCGAGCAAGAGTCAGCCTTAGAACGCACGCTTTTCGAAGCCCTTCGAACGCACGAAACAGCCGCAGGCAGGCTGAAACCTTCACGTGCGCATGAGAGTCGTCCTTACAGAGAGTCCGGGCCCGAAACAGCTTCGCACGCGGAGAGGCAGCATTCGGAAATCTTCGCCAGCTGGTTTCGTTCGTGCCATGGAGGGCCACAGCTATCCGGCTTTTTTTTTTTACTCCTATCCGTCAACATGGAAGGNCGCGCGGTGACGTAATCGCCTCGTGTTTAAGGCGCCCTCTCCTTCTCAGGCCATTCTTACCGCCGCGGGCCACTTTCGCGTCGGTAGTCACCCACTCGGGGCGCCTTCTAGAGGAATACGCTCGAGCCACATGCTGTAGAGAGTGGAATGCAGATGTTTCGACGGCTTTGAACAGCCAGGTCTTGAGGTCCGATGATGGTGAAACAAGGTGAGGATGAAGCACAGCCGCTGGAATGCAAGGGTGGGGAAAACGGGATATCCACGAGAAAACCCTTCGGCCGGCGGCATCGTCCGGCACGGTTACCCCGTACGAAAATCCGGGAGCGTCCCCGCCGGGAATTGAACGTGGTTCGCTTGGGTGGTATGTGAGCAGTCTGACCACTACACCACCGCGGCCCCACACGCTTTATAGAGTCGGTTACTGACGTATTCATCGGAAGATGTAGCGATACATTCGAATATCCGAATTAATCTCATCACAAGAGTATACAACTATGCACACGATCCACTAGGCACCACAAGAGCGCAGGTGGCGGTACGGCTGAAGTACGAGCCATAATGCGTTTCTCGCTCCGGTTAGTGCACTCTCTTTCACAAGCAACATGGTGTAAGTGCCATCGACACTTGGCAATGGCCGCATGTCCTCGGCTTGCGACTCCCCTTAAAATTAATATTTCAAACCTGCATAAAAAAAAACCGCAAGTGTATGAACCAAAGTGAAAATTCCACAATCTACGAGAAGGTTTTCTACCATGCTAAGTATGATGGACTAAAATATTCCGAAAATTTTTACAAGCTTTGATAAATATTCTCCTTGGTGTGTCATATGGTTTGCCTGCCATGAAAAATGAGATCATTCTGAACGCCAGTCTTTGGAAAATGCCATGTACTTGATCTTTAAGTGAGTTGTGTAAAAGAAAGGCGCAGAATACATTTGGATAAGGGGGAAATGCTCCTTATTTAATTAAGTTTATGGGAATTGTCTTGTATGTAACACACAAGTTGCGCTACGCGCACCCATGCAGTTCGCATTATGTGTTAAGATTCACCAAATTGTTTACTTTGCAATGCAAAACTAAAATGTCATTGCCCGCGTGGAGAATTAACGTTATGAAACAGCATCGTAGCACATCGGTAATGTTTGGTTGCAAACCGACAAAAGTTAATCTATTGGATTGCAGGGATTGTAGTGTTATTTCAAGCAATACAATCTCGCTTTTTTTAACAGTAATTTTATTTATCCATCAACAGCTTTTTACACTCTAAGCCCGTACCAGTGACGTCAATCAGTGAAATGACATTCACTGAAAGTCAGTTGATAAGCTACTGCCGACTGGCGAATCAAGCAAATAAACTGGGAACAAGTGACTTATGGCCGTGAAATCCTCGACATTCAGTGGAAATCACAAATAAATGAGAGAAATTCAGCCATGATATTAATAAGTTAACTGGCACTGATTATCAGTCGCGCAATTTTCACCATTTTCACTGATTTGGCCCAATTCTCACTGTTTCATGTTTATAGAGTAAATACATTTTCAGGAAGTGGCATTTTTTTTCTACTATCGCCGATTCAACTTTATATTGTTGATTCAGTTCCCTCATAGTCTAATTAGGACGTAAGTTTGGAAAAGCACTCTTGTACAAGTGGGTTAACAACTGTAATATATTGAGTTACAAGAATTGCTTCTGTAGTTACCGCCGACCGCACAGACGGAACCAAGCCCTCTGTAGTTAAGCTTGATGGTTAATCATTATCAATCGCAACCTAATCCGCATTCCGTCACATCTTTCTTCAGAAGTTTGCTCGGTAGTCGTGCTCGTTTATGCGTCGAGAAGGCCGGGCAGCGATGGTTCACTCCGAACCGGCGTGATTCAGTTTACGATCACCTGAGAAGGAAGTAACTCGCAATCCGCTATGGCTAGAAACTATAAAACGCAGCCTTCAGTCTTGTACTCGCATAACAGAGCCGAATAAAACCCAGTATTTAACTTTGAATTTCTTGAGTACTTTAACATGTTAATCGAGAGAATTTTAAAAGTGCGAATTAAATTTCAAAACACGCCTCAAGTGTGTGCTCATTTGCTGAAATTTTTAACTTTCTGAACACTTGCTTTAAAGTAAACGCCAATCTTCCGCCACGAACACGTACTGCCCGAACGCTGATTTTCTACTTCCTCTAATCTTTTATTTGTTATTTAAATGTTACGAATTCTGTAAAGTGGTTGAGGAAACTGCAAAACTGCGCACCACTTGTTAAGTTCTATTGTAAACCAACTCATAGGTCGTTGCAAACTCATTTCTGAAGTATCCGTCATAATTTTGATTTCAGGAACACAATCTTGAACAGGTCTGGATACTAACGAAGAGTTGATTCCCCACCCCCAACATTTATTTTTAAGATCAGATAGATAACTATATCAGTCGCAATAGTTGATGAGCACCTCCATTTTTGGGAAACTGCATGATAACTTTTCGATTGGACGTATTTCAACAAATATCTTTAGTGTCGCGTACAGTAGGCAACTTTTTTCGCCATGTATTGATAAATTTTCATCCCTCGTAATAGAGACGAGAAAACTACCAAAGCTATTACATTTTAAGTTACTTAATTACACTGGTTTAGGACTTGCTCTTACAATTTTATTTTAGCGCTAAAGTATCGTGTAGTGAAATATTAATGGAACTAAAAAAAATGTGAAAACGCTTCCCATTCCCTTTCCATCTTATTTTTCATAATACTCTCAGCACAGTCTACCGGTGTTGGAAAACGTATGACAGAATTGAACCAAATGAAAGTAGTCACGCACTTATCATTACTACGCGATTTTGCATTTTTTATGATTAGCTCCACTGGCATATTTACAGGTGCGATTAATGAGAATTTACGAACTGGGAAATGTATTTATTATTCGTAGTTCAAAATTCGTACTCGTAGGCAAGTGACGCGATGCTCTGTTCTGTTAAATTACTCGGTAAGTAAAACGGAACTGTGCTTGCCGACCTTCGTAGCGCAGTTGGCTTCACGCCGGCTTACGGTGCGAGATATTCTGTGTTCGAGTCTCGGGCAAGACATGAATGCCACCTAAAGAATCATGCATGAGTATCCAGGTCTCAGAAGCTGTCATTTGACACTGAAATATGAGATAAATGTGAATAAAAGACAAGTAAGAAAATTTTAAGAAAATAAATGTGGAGTTGGTAGCGTTTTTGACTCTCACCAGCGGAAATTAGGGTTCGGTTTTCCGGAACCGAAAATTTAAATGTTTTAAGTGGCTGGTGATTATAGATCACCCTGTTACAATGCGAAAGGCAACGGCAAGCCACAGGATTATTGTGCCCACTCGATAACTTAGTCAATGCCTAGAAACTCATCAGTGAGATTGTGAGCGGCGATTAATTTATTTTCAGTCAATACCCCAGCCATGTTAACATTAGCCTGTCACACCGTAAAACGGAGCGGAAAGCGGGAATAGCCAGTCACATTTTCGTTCTTGCTTTCCACGCGAGCCACTCTAAAAACCTTAACTCGCGTCGAAATTTCTGCTCGCGGAAGGATCACACTTCGCCGAAATTACCCAGAGGTCCACTGTTTCACATGTTTTATATCAAATGTTTCATAGATTATCAACGTGCATCGATGAAATCGTCTACAATGTTTAAAGAAACACGCGCATCCCAACGTTAGTCCCCCCCCCAACACCTTAATCAAACAAGTGTATTTCGCTAATGAACCGACAGGAAGCACTAAGATGTATTTACTCCTAAAACATGGGTTACTAAGGAACGAACCAGCTGCGTGGCCGTAAACTAAGCTTCCAGCCACATCACTAAAAATATAACTAGAAATTCTGCTTCTTACGTGTGAATAGCCATATATTGTGTCCGCCCTGTCTGTTCGGCGTGATGGGTGTTTCACAAACACAGCACTGTAGTATACATGCGAGTTAAACACCTAGTTACTCAATACGCTCTATAGCCGCGCATGGCAATGTAAGCACTTCTATAGACTTTTTTTTTTTACTGTGTATCGGAGTTGAACGAATCAGGAGCTCCGGACGTTGTGAAGTAGTAAACTTGATTTATGAAACAAGAAAGTGTCTGTATTGGCTTTACTCTTTGCGAAATTATATCCTTTCTTTTATTTCTGGAGCATCGCAATCACAAAGATCTTGGAATGTTTTTAAGCTAAGTTAGCAGTGAATATTTGAAATGAAACTAATTCGATATTTTAAAAAAGTTTTGGCTTTACAAAAAATAATTCTTTTTATGAGAAAAAGAAAACGCCACCAACGATCTTATCCTTCACTTCTCTGATGCTAAATATACCATCGTAAACAAACGGATAGTGTCATAATCATGTCTGTTGTAACAATGTAACTGTGCTTGTGTCGTGTAGTGTATGTGCCTATAGGTGTAACTGTGATCTACGTCCGAGCCCTAACTCGTCGATCCCACGTAACGAAGCGAAACGCTGTGCTGTGAAGTGATGTTCTGTTTTTGCATTGCAGATTGTCAGCCGGCCCAAGTGTGGATCCTCTTACGCCATGGCACGAGGTACCCCAAGAGGCCAGAGATCCAGAATCTCACGGATGCTGCGCAGCTTCGGGACCAGATCGTCCGGAACGCCGAGGAAGGAAGCGGTGGTACGTACATAGCCTGTTACTAAGAGACCTGCAAAATCCGCGTTATTATTTGGGGGCTTCTGGACTCCAAGTTACAGTGCATTTGACCGACTTCTGCCATTGGCCGGCAGTATGTCTGGCACGCCTCGCGGGAATATCGAGCCAATGACGTAAGTTCAACGGCGGACTGGCCAACCTTCTTTAACGAAATAAAACACGTGGGTGACTCAACTTAAAGGTTAGCGGCCAATGAAACCACTGACTGCGCTCACCTATGTACAAGGCAGTGTAGTTTATCCTGTAGCCGAAAGATAAACGCGAATTTTACAGGACTCTACCTTTTCACACATAGGCCGTACAGGATAGAAAGGTCGTTCCTCTAGTGTCGTATGCATCAGATCATTATCAATAGATAGAGACCTGAAAAATTCGCTGATTCATTTTGAGACAAGCTAGAGTTCCAAACACGTGTGTTTATACAACTTTAGCCATCGGTCCACAAGGTGTTTGACACCTCCTGGCAAACGCTGGCCCAATCGTCGCCTTCCACTGTGACAGCAGACAACCAGTGTACAGTGAATATCGGCATAGTTGTGCATAAGTCTGTAGAGTCTAGCCTGCAGGTCATTGAACTCGCGAATTTTTCAGGTCTCTACCAAAATATACTCTAGGGCATTCTGTTGATGCTCCAATATTTTAAAGGGGAATGTTAATTTTTTTTTTTTTTAATGTTTGTAAGTACAACGCATTCTCAAAGAGTCTGTGTTCCGCCACTACTGTCGATCCAACAATACACTTGTTTCTGTCAGCACTCTAGCTTCCTACTTCCGGCGCTTTTGTTTGACGTGACCTCGAAACTAGCAGCAGTGCCGAGCGACGTGCCGCAGTTTGAACTCGCATTTGGGAGGACCTGGGTTCGAATCCCGGTCCGGTCATCGTGATTTAAGTTTACCGTGGTTTCTCGAAATCACTCCAGGCGAATGCTGAATGATTCGTTACTATAAACCACGACCGATTTCTGCCTCTCCGAGTACTTGCTCCGTCCCCGGTGACTTCATTGTCGACGAGGTGTTAAGCCCTACCAAACTAAACTATAGGCTGTTCACGGTAAAGTGAGCACTTTTAAAATCAACCTTAGGAAAATGCCACTGGTTCCACCTGTGCATATTTTAACGAGAAAACTGATTGGCATGCGCCCAGTAAAGTTGGCAACGACCGAGAGAAAGTATTTCTACGTCTCAGCGTCGAATTAAAAGTATAAGTTAAACATTTGTGAATACTGATATGATTTATTTTACTTTATTTTTTCTTAATGCATATAAAGTGTAGGAATGAGCAAATTTGTAGCATATTTACTTTACTTGACCGATGCATTGGAAAAGTGATCAGGCCCTTGGCAATGTGCATGTGGTGGAAGAATACACAATGTGCATACAAGTAGATCTTAAGCAGGGATTTTAAAACTGCTGAGTTTACCGTGAACAGCCTTTATCAGTAAATGTCACAGAGGCGGTAGGGATGCCCCGCGTTACACACTATAAGAGTTTTACACCTGGATATCTAAAAATATATACAGTGGTTCTCATTAGACCTGTTAGGGTCGGGCACAGCTGGCACAAGCATTTCACAAAAAATAACGCAGTAACATACACCGTGTAAGTCAGTGCGACAAGCTACGGTCGCGCATAGCGATAAGCGCTCCCGTAAACTTAGTATTAGTAGCAAACGAGTTCAACCTGGTTTTACGTTGCTTGTTACCATTGCTGTGTGACGGTATCCAGCCGATCGGAAACCCTGCTTGTTCTATTACGTAGTCAAGCGAGAAATTTGTTTATGAAACAAGATAGGGTAAATGTATTCCTTGCGGGGTTTTTTTTTTTTTCTTTTCAGTTTTTATGTTTGGAGTACTGCAATCACTATAGTCCCGGGATGGTTTGAAATTACTTTAACATGCAAAAGTAGAATGGAAATTATTTATCATTATAAGAACTCACAGTTGTACATAAAACAATTAATTTTCACGAAAACGTGCTGTTAGTTATATTACTAACCTTATTTTCTCCGGCACTACATATAGCAACAGAAACAAACGAACATTGCCAGTGTTATATAAATCGTAGTAAAGCCATTGCGCATCTGTTGTGTGGTATAGTCTATTCACGGTTTCTTCACCTTTTTTTGAAACAAAGCTTTAAAAAATCACCCCGCGTATGACGTAATTGGTTGTTTCCTAAACATGTCATGAATCATACGCTTTTATACATGTTCTAACATAAAAGTGCCTTATTTTTTGTAAAATTAACTTTAACTTATATTTCATTTGTAATATATAGTTGCGGTGATGTGCAATTCTAATCTATTATATGAAGCTTCCCTGATGTAAGTCATTGTTAACGGTTGAATCTACTATGTTATCTGGTATTGGTAGGCCCATGCTTTTTATACTTTTCCTGACAATGTTTGCACTTGCTTTTCAATTTCAATGAGTGCAAGGTCATTGAATATTGCTTGTGAATTAAAATATAAACACGCTTATTAGTATTTCTCTGTTATAGATAGTTTTTTTTATGTCTTTTTATTCTGCAAAATTCTTTACTACGTGATATAGTTCCATCTTTAACGGTTTAGACAGCGTATTGCAAGAGAGCGCACTGGCGGCAAAATTTTTTCCATCTTGATTCACTATTATTGTCACTGCTTATTTCTTATGTTACTTTACGTAACAAAATATGTACTAAAACCTGACCAGGGAACATAGCAATGAATTTTTAAAAAAAACGCTCAAATCGGGTATGTGGTTCTCGAGTGATAAGCGCACTAACAGACAGACAGACAGAGAGACGTTGAGTTTTATAATACCGTAAAACTCGACAACTTTGTGCCACTTTTTGATATTTGCAAGCATAATCACCCTTTTTTATTAAGATAACGGGTTGGGAATTTCATCCAGCATAACTGCACATTTCAAAAATGTAATCCTGTAGCCAAAACAAATCCAGGTAGCAAGGGAAGGGAGGGGGAATTGTTTTTGTGTGGCCCATTGTTGTATAAACAAGTAAGTCAACTATGGGCCACGTCTTCTTGTCCATTAAAATACTTGACAAACGTGCCCTGGCCTAATGTTGTCACGCTACAATTATTCACGAGTCAAAACTGTATACATTTTTGTTTTTTACATTTTCCCTCAATGTTTAATATGTGTGTTTCATGTTTTTTGTCAAATAAGTAAAAATGTCAATTGAAAATCAATATGTTATTTGAAAGCTAGATAGCTAGATAGCTTACTCGTTCTGAAAGCAGCTGTGGCCCATTGTTGGGTCGCTGGCCCAAAGTTGTCGAATCTTACGGTACTCGTATGTATAGATTATCCATACTATGCATTTTTAAAATTTTCCATTGTAGTTCAGTAATAAATACGAGTAGAAGTATAATTGCTGGTTGGTCTTCAGATTTCTGATTATACTTTGTTAGGACTGCGTTCTGTTGCACAAATTATTTTTTCTGAAGTTAGATACTCTGTAATTTTATTATCGTGTATTATTCTGAATGTAAAGTATTGTTTACTTGATTTTTAGTTTTCCAGTGTTATTGTCTTGTTCAGGGATCTTAAACTCGGGGATTTCGCGGACCCCTTTGATATGATGTACACTTGCCGTACCCCCAACCGTTTCTTTAATACCAGCCAAGAAAATACATTCACATATACATACTATTTATTTTTCACTATACAAATTGTTAAAATTTCAAGTTTAGTCTACAAAAAGTTTTGAAAAAAAAAAACCAGGTCTTTTAATAACAAAAAGTTACAGTTACAACATAATTATACCATTTTTAATATCATGTTTTTCAAAACAAAGTAAAATAAATAAAATTTTAGTTTCACTTGCGGACACCTGACTATAAAACCAAGTCTAGAAAATTACACCAAAGGGATAACGCACTGCATTTGTGGGCACTCAGTTTAACTATATTTTGCAAGGAAACTATTTTTTTACCTGGCATTGCCAACACACGCATTTTCTCTTTGTTTTAAATATAATTAATTATAAATGAAATATGATCATTTACGGATAAAATATAAGTAAACGTTCAGTTTAACTAAAGTAAGGTACTTATATGGTAACAGAAGTGTAAAACGCTTGTAGTAAGTGACATATTTTGAAGACAAGGAAACGAATTGCACACGGGGTAATTTATCGAAAGTTAGTTTCGAAAGGTGTGAAGATACCGTGACTGTCGTATACAGTGTGGTATTTGTCTGTCGCTCAGGCCGGCGCCTGTGCTGGGATGATCTGGAGAACCTGAAGAAGTGGAACTTCACGGTGCGCATGGACCAGGAGTCGCTGTTGACGCCGCAAGGGCGTGACGACATGAAGTACCTCGCCATGAGGTTCAAGACCAGGTACCCAGGCCTGCTCGAGAGGCCCTACACCTTCGGCCAGTACGAGGTAACTCGCCCACAACCGACTGCGTTTTTTTTTCGTTCTGTGCCCTTTGTTTCAGACCGTAGCCCAGTTAGTTCGCTTTTCGTTTGTTTGTGTGCGCGGCCGCGGTGGCGCGGTGGTCTACTCGCCTCCTACGTAGACGGATCGCTCCCGGATTTTCGCACTTGGGGAACGTGCAGAACGGTGCCGCTGCTCTGGTCGGCGGGTTTTCTCGGATATCTCCCGTTTCCCCCGCCCTTACATTCCGACGCTGCTTCGTATACACCTCACTTCACTCTCATCGGCTCTCAAGACCTTGATGTTAATAGCCGTCCAAATCTCTCCACTCTACTCCACTGTTTGTAAGTAGCTTTTTGAATTTTGCAAGGTTTTGGATTGAGACACCATGAAAATCAGTTGTTTAGCATGCAATGCTGGTATTTATAGCCGGTTCAAGGTAAAGTGAGCACTTTCGAAATCAACATTTGAAAAAAAAAATCCTGCTCTTAAATTTCATATGTACTACCATACCAGCTTTGGTGTATACTAGGAATCTTTTGGAACGCGAGAACACCTCCTTCGGCCATAACCCTCATTTTTCTTTACAGTTATATAATTTGATACGTGATCTGCGAACACCAAATTTACTACCCTGGCCCACTGGAACGTAGACCACCTAACTTATTCCTTGTATAATTTTATTTCAGTACAACAGCCTCGCATACCCCACGCTATGATTTTCTGCCCTCGATCTTTCGTTTGATGCAGGCTTTCTAGTCACAGCAGTGCTGATGTGTGTTGTTTAATAAGTACTGGTGTTTAGGCAGGAGATTCTGTCGTCTTTGCACGTCTTGTCATTGTGCTAACGGAGCGGTGAAAGGATGCCATATGCTACCATGTCTAAAGGCTGTTTTTTTTTAAAATATGTGCTATGTGTGTTCTCACGAAAAGTTATCAGGAATTGTTCATAAATTCGTGTTGAACAAGAAATTAGAACATACGTATTCGGGTTGGGTAATTACCATTAAGAAAAATCCAAAATAGCATTGCAAATTTGTCTTCAATCACGATTTTTGTTGTGTTCTTGGATATACCTCCTTCCGGTAATTACAGCAGAAACCTTGTAATCGCACTATCCACAACGGTAAAATTGAAGACCATAAGGTACTTCAAAAGATTCTATCCAGGATACAAAGTGCTTCAACGTTAACAAAGTGGGAATTGTGATTCCAGGAGGTTATACCTGTAAGTTCTCTACATTCTCGTCCTGCTAGTTCATATTCTTTACTTGGGTACAGTCGTGTCTGCTCATTGTGAAGCCTAGACTTTCACTGTGGTTTTTCACAAAGCCACATTTACATTAGGGGCCGCGGTGGCTGAGCGGTTAGCCTGCTCACCACCCACCAAGGCGAACCGGCTTCAATCCCCGGCCGGGTTACCGGATTTTCGGGTGTGGGAATCGTGTCGGACGATGCCGCTGGTCGGCAGGTTTTCACGGGGATCTCCCGTTTCCCCCGCCCCTTCATTTCGGCGCCGCTCCATACTCACCTCATCGGCTCTCAAGACCTCGCTGTCAGGAGCCACCCAAATCTCCCTCTCTCTCTCTCACACACACACATTTATATTACGAGTGTAATACACACACTGTCCTCGGATGAGGTGCCGCTCTGTGGGGGCGCTAAAGAAACTGGGAGATTCAAGAGGAGGATGTGAATCAGCACAAGAAATCATTCGTATACATCACGTCAGCACCACTTTTGACTAATATTCCAGGGTTAAAATATTGTGAACACAATCCATCAATATTTTAAACTATTAAGTAGCCAAATAAAAAATTTAAACACTCTCTACATTGACACCTACATGAATTTCTGGGGATTTTTATTGTTCGTTGCACCAGTCGGTTCGCTAGTTAAATCATTTCAAAAGCGTAAATTTCGTGAATAATGCATTACCAGTGTAATCGCCCATTCATGACTGTGCAGTGTATTTGGCGATACAGATTTGTGCTACTTTTACATATTAAGAGTGTCCGAATCTAAGTACTCTTTTTGCAAATCTTTGAAGCTCGGTCTAGTAAATGAAAATGTTGTATTAAAGTGTGTCTTTTTTTTTTTCACTGCATGCATGCATCTTAAATAAAGCCAAGGAAACTTGAGAATGCATTTCCTAGGATGGATGGTGATTGATGAAGACTGCTACGCAATGGTCACAGAAATGGAATGTAAACTCATTTTTATCGTGCATTGTTCCAGTTCCAGTACACAGCCAAGGAGCGGACCAAGCAGAGCGCCGAAGTGTTTTCCAGAGCGATGTTCGGGCACAGCAGCATCCACTTCATGGAGCCGCCAGAGAACGACACGCTGCTTAGGGTGAGTGCGCAAATAAAACACATACGCATTCTGCGGAACGCCCAGCCACCCTCTCGCAGTCCAACTATGCGGCCACTCTCAAAGTCCCTTAACAGTTGAATCGGTGCTCGCCGTCATATTCCAGGCGTTGCAGACACACTCTGCGATGCAGGCGTAATGTAAACAGCACAGACAGTTGCACTCGTCGTGTCATAAGACGACCTGCGATAAGACACTTGGTATAATGACTTTAAATCGGTGCAAGTGAGTGGTACCCGAATAAGCATGCATGGGATGGTCAGGAGTGCCGTCACTGAACGAAGTACCAACACGGTAGTCTTCAGTACTCTTGGGAAACCTCTGACCTCACTCCGAGACCCTCAATCACTTGGAACATCTGCGATTCCAAGGTGCTGCCCTTTGCTGCGTTCCCAGGATATCCAGGACAATATCGCAGCTGCCTTGTATCTCTCTGACTAGGCCCATCACTGGGGGTATTCAGAGTTCCGACACGACTTCCATCAATAATCCGGCCTGTATTTAGAAGGAGCTGCGGAACACTCTTGTTATCTCGTGACGCTCCTTGCTCTCCATGTTTACAAGTTTTGAAATGATTATGATAATATGTCAGTTGAGGGGGTCGAATGATAAAGATAAATAAACAATTAAAGAACGATCTGTCAGCACCGTGTGGTATTTATAAGCCTATACTTCAGACGTCGAACTAGAAGAACCTAAATATTTATAAAAAGCGTATATTGTAATTTTGAAAGTTAAAATATTTAAAACAAGGTATCAGATTAACAGTAATAAGAAAACAATATTAAAATATAAACAAAGTAATGTATTAAAGAAATTTTGAACGAAATACGAAATACTAACATGGGAACAAAACCATCAACTGATTTCGAAAATACTTTTTGTAAATACACCAATACTTTATTTTATGGAAAAGTAGTGAAAATGTTAGAAAAAGCATTGATATTAAAGTTTTAACAGGTAGTAAAAATGTACGGTGGCCATTAAAATTGGCTGTAAAAGAATGTGAACTAACACAACTAGATTTATTGGACAGAATACCCATCATGCACAGTTGACGTGATTACTTTTGCAACTTGGTATGATATACAAAATATGGGGAAATCAGTAAGGAGCCAAATATGGAATACCATTTTAATTTTTATTTATGAAAATTCCAGTTTTGATTAATTTCGTGCGCTTACATATTGATTAATTCTAAACACCATCTTAGGTCACCACAGTAAAGTTAGAACCGAAAATATTTTCCACATATAAAGTCTAAAAAATGTTTGTCAACAGATGTACTTTTCGGTCACTGTGAAAAGTGGTACCTAATATGGAATACTGCCAATTAGTCTTACAAATTATGGTCTGACAATGAAAATAAGAAAGGGGAGGGACAAAAGTTCCTCCTGCACTCATGCATGAGACTGCTATAACAAGCGAACCGCTTTCTGCGAAGTGAGTGACCCGACTTGCTTGCAGCCTTTTCAAGCAAGAGCAGACTGCGCTCTTGACTGAACAATAGATAGGCCCGTCTCGTCTACATTAAACACCCTACCTGGAGGATAGTTATACCTTTCAATTTCCGCTTCTAGTAAATAATCAAATGCTGACACGTTCTCTTTATTAAATCCCTTAGCTCTTCTGAATGATGTCCCTGATGGTTTTCTGATTGTGATAACATTCTGATGACGCAGACGAAATAAGTCAAGCCACTTGCGACCAGCAGTATCATTTTGCTTAGAAAATGGATTTGGTATGTCGTTTACAACTGCCAACTGGTAAGCTTGCTTCTTGATATCTGGCCTTGTCAAACCATATAACTTCTTTCCATAATTAATATATAATATTCCAACCTTTTTTCCAGCTAAAGTGGGAACACAAGACGCCGGCGTAATGTCTATTGACTTGCTTCTGCAGGCGTTTCTTCCTTTTTCGACGCCATACGAAACAAAGTGGTTTGTTGAACATTGAAAATCGTTGCTGCATTTTTATACGCCATAGAACCTTCCTTTTCTCACTTCCGTGATTGCTTACTCCAGATCGCCTAAATTCCACTTCTTTCGTTGTGGTGTATGGGGCTTCTTTTTCCGGCCAGACATAATTCTGTGAAAAAGAACAAATTATGTCAGGGCAATGTGAAATGTTGTACCAAAAATGGAATACTATTCCATATTTAGAACATATTATATTCCATAATAGGTGCATAGCAATTTTGGATTATAAACAATGAGAATTGTTACACCAAGTAAACGAATATTTTATTACATAACTTGATCAATATGTTCAAATCTTACCCTATCGACACTGTACTTGGCCATCATTGTTTACACTAACGATGTATTTTTATCTGCACTGAAAACGTACCTTGCACAAATTCTTCAAAGAGGAAGAAAACAAAGTCGACCACCTCCAACAAATAGCGCATCTAAACTGAGCTGTTGCTACGCACAAAGTATGTCACATTGAATGTGCTTCCGCTCGCCACATTAATGCAGTGCTGTCATCTGTCTTTTTCCCAAACCTTCAATATTCCATATTAAGTACATATTCCATACTTGGCTCCTTTCCTACTGTGTGGCCCCACCACGGAAGACAATAACCGCTCCCACACAATGCGGTAGTAAGAGGAAGAGACTTTGTATGTTCGTCTGGGGTATCTCCACCCACGCTGCTTTGATGTGTGCCCAAAGTTCATCCTTTATGGCCGCGGGTGTCCTGCGGCAGAACACTCGTCGTTCGACCATTCACCACTTGTTTACAATACGTGAGAGATCTGGTGAAAGCGCAGGCAAAGGAAGCAGTGTGACATGGTGATCAGGGATCATCCAGAAAAGTCGGACGATGTATGCCACACGCGGTCGCGTACTATCCTGTTGGTACATATCCCTAGGTTGGGCTTGAAAATAGAGGACTACAACAGGCTTCAACGACGTCGGCGGTGTAATGGTTCTGGTCAGTGTACCAACAATACTGACTAGACGAGAGCAGGACTGAGATACAATAGCACCCCGTACCATAAATCCAGGTGCTGGGCCGGTATGACAGTGCATAATGCAGGAGTCAGTCAGGCGTGCGCCATGATGCCGTCAGACATGGATGCGGCCATCATGATGCTGCAAGCAGAAGCGGGATTCGTCTGAGAAGACGATGCCACGCCATTCGTCTCTTCAGGCTCGACATTCCACGCACCACTGCAGCCGCAAGAGCCTGTGGTGAACAGTCAGTGGCAGCCGCAGTAATGGGCGCAGAACAAGATTCCCTGATGCTGCAGGTGGCAACAAACCATGCGTGTGGACACAGATTGGTGTGCCAGAAGCCTGAACTCCAGGTTGAGGATGTTTGCTGTGGCTGTGCGGTCCGTAATCACAATGCGCTCCAGATGTCTGTTTTCGCGCTCGTTGGTGCGGGGGCCTTTGTCTTCTTGCACATCGCTCAGCCCGTCTCTCTCCAGCTCATTGACCCCATATCTACTTCACTGTGGTTGCATTTCTTCCATTGCGAGAACCAATTTCGCGATCGGGTAATGCATAATCCCGTTAAGCCACGATTCTCCCGTGGTCAAACGTGGAAACCTATTCATATAGTTTAGTTGTCGCGTTCTTCGGCGCGGAATGCTCACTCTGTCTGCGTGCACGAATAGCGGGTAAACATAATGTAACTATCTCACAGTGGCTCCCCGACTAACCCCAATATACTAGTAGTATAATTTGGTATGTTCGGGTATAACAGCAGCCGCCATGTTGAAATTTACCTTTTTCCCTCAAAATTTTCCTTTTTTCTCAGAATTTACTATTTTTTTCCTAAAAATTCCCTTTCCCCTTCCCAAATAATTCCTTTTCTTCCCTCTGAAAGAACTGATACTCCCCCCTCCCCTTTTGCAAAGACGATCCATCGAGAGGATTTGAGGGAATAGTTTTAACCAACAGGCATCCATCTCCTCACCCCACCCCTTGTCATGTTCACCTCACCCCCTCCCCTACACCACCACACAGTAATAATAAACATACAAAATAGCAAAAAAAAATTTTAAAAAATTTTTATTCGAGGAACATATACTCTTAACCTCACACTACCCTGCCCGCCATTCCCCCTACCACTCACGTTCCCGCATCCAAATTTAAAAAATAGGGTAAATAATTACATTGATGACTCCGACCACCATGTTGGATGCCAGTGACCTTGACCCTGTGATTGTAACCGTGAGTGACCTTGAACCCGAAAAAATGCAAAATTCCCAAAATATCCAATAAATTTAGAAATATTTCTAAAAATTGGTAAAACAAATTTTAAAGTATATATATTAAATATTTAATTTTTAAAAAATCTTATGTTCGAGCACAAAGGGGATGTGGCTTAGGCCAGAGCTGCCTGCCCACCATGTTATGACATCACCCGACTGTCATCTTGGATCCAGGCGACCTTGACACCACACCTGTGACCGCCATGACCATTGACCTTGAATAACATTTTAAACCCAAAAATTTAAAAAATTCCTAAAATTCCAAACAAAATTGTAAAAATAATATATTTAAAGACTTACACGAAGGAGGTATGGGGTTCGATGGCGGGTGGAGCTACTGAACTCCTGGCACGACCTACTCTCGTAAAATTTAATTGGCTCTTTGGTCGGCTCCCTTTCAGTCTCTTCCCTACTATACCACATCTACTGTCCATTAATTTTTAGTATTGCCCACTAGAGCGCACTGGTAACTCATGTTTCAGACATTCACCATCACAGATAATTTACTGTTCGCAAGAGTGCTATCGACCTGTACCGAATGGCGACGAGGTCCATACCTGCAAAGTGTGTAAATTGTCATATTTAATTTTTGTTTTATTTTCAATATAACTATTTTTAATTAGTTTTCTAAAACATAAAAGCAGATAGTTATTTATAGATAATGTGTTAGCAAATAAATTAAACACAGCATATTTTTAAAAACTAATTTTATTCGGTAATGTATGGCATGAGAAAATGCAATTGAAAAAATGCATATACACAGGTATATTTATTGCAATCTTCAGTGTTCACCGCTAGATGTCCGCATCGGTGACCCAGGAATTGTAGCGGGCCGGGTAGCCCCTCCAATTGACACATACCATAAGGCATAGCACTTCAAATCGAACCATAGCCCTCTTCCTGCACACACTCGCATAAATTTTATCTAAAACATACTCTCGCAATCTATTGTATACACCACTGAATTATTAAGTCTTTCAGAGATGCATAAGGGACAGTGCAAGAAAATAAGCACATATTAATATGTATACAAAAATTTTATTCATTGATTTTATATATATATACATTATACCTTTCTAATTTGTACATTCGATCTTTACATGACTCAGATGTTTGAAAATCATGGATAGTAAGTAGCCAACAGTCTCATTTGATATTATAACTCCAAGCCTTCAGTTCATCGATAATTGATGATACCTCAAGAATGTGTGAGAGACCCCCGGGTTTTTTCAGGTCAATAAAATTCGTGAGTCTATCAACAAGTTCATTCGGGTCTTCGTGAAAAATGTAACGAGCGTTCATAACACCTTCTGCCTTTTTCACACCACTTGTCCAAGGAAAGTCGTTAGAGAAATGTGTGGGAACATAGGGAGAATCATCATCCTTCTCATGAGATAATTGATCAACACTGTCGTCATAGTCATTATCATTAATGCTGTCTTCATGATCATCTTCACCTTCTGCTTCGTCATCAGTATGAAGTTTACTTTTCATTGTAGGAGTCGCATAGTCATCATCAGTATTTAGAGCCGACGATCGTTTATTTTGAAGTTCATTGATTTCACACGAAAGGCTTGCAAGTGTACATTCCGCACAAACCG
Organism: Clitarchus hookeri; assembly: GCA_002778355.1. Taxonomy (NCBI): domain Eukaryota; kingdom Metazoa; phylum Arthropoda; class Insecta; order Phasmatodea; family Phasmatidae; genus Clitarchus; species Clitarchus hookeri. The sequence continues at coordinate 609,592 of NQII01001683.1, forward strand.
ACTCTACCGCGCCTCTTAAGTCTCTCATTCCGTCATTAGCATTAAGTGGTTCGTCATATGCATATGTGGAATTAGTACCCATTGATGTAGCAAGATGTATTGACGACATCACTTGCTGACTCCCAGCGGACGAACCCTTGCGGATCTTGTTATGTTCCTTCAATGTATCGCCTTGCATAAACTGCATGTGCCCATTGTTGTAATGATTCGTCATGCAAGTTCCCTAGTCATCTGCGAACATATTATGTAGTGTATTAACAGGTTGTAATGATGTCAACACATGCTGTTTCTTAGTGGGCGAAAGAACACTATATTTGTCAGACTTGATCTGTTTACTTAGGTTATCATTTTAAGTCAACAGTCTGGAACATTTATAGCAACTAAGAATTGCATGAGATGGGTTCTTCAAACAATCACTTTTCTCATGTCACCACGCATTGCAACTTTTACTAAAGGTATTGGCACAGTATCAAAATTGTTTTCTGTGTAATTTTTAAGAAGTTGTCAATGCTATGCATGTTGTCGTACATGGCATACTCAATTTCACATCTTTAGTGGTTTTCATCGTCTACAAGCATACATGAATTCATAAACTTTACTCCTGCAAAGTGCTGATTCAGCCATGTTGACTCCTGCCGACTGACTCCTGCCAACTGACTCCTGCCGATTGACTACTTCTTTCTGGACGCATGAGCATCACCGACGTGGTCGTGTTCAGGGGAGGAGGGATGTGATGGCCTACGTACATCAAAAATTCACCAAAGTTTACCTCGCCTTGGAGTGCTGTTTCTACATGATGGTCGTGAACATGGCTTACCGTTGGTGCGATGGGACCCGCTCAACAGACCATCTCGCTGCTATTGCCTGCATGAGTGCTGGATGGCAAATGGCATGTGGCGCATTAGTGTGCTGCTTCGAAGCTTCACCTGCTGCCCCTCCCCTCCCCTGCGCGGCACCATAACAACGTGATGCCGGTCAGCCATGACACCACCAGGGGGAGTTTCCGCTCCGAGAACTTCGGAAATTGTTACAGGAGACGACGACAATTTTGTATAAAAGGCTTGTGTTTCCCCTATTCAGGGAGACAGGCCAGGGACATTGTTATGGAAGGAGCAGTTGTTCCTCTATTTTTAAAAAAGGGTGGGGGATTGCTCTGCATCATTATTAAAATATATGTGATCTTCATGTTTTATTTATTTAAATAAAACAAAAATATATATATATATAAATTGAAAGCTCTTTGTGGAGAAATTAAAGTCATGGGATTATATTAAAACTTTTAATTAGATTTGGTAATCCCATATTGGGAATTGATATTTTTATTACTTCCAAAAAAGAGGAAAGTATATTTTTGTAACTACATTTTCTTTTACTGTGTAAACCCAGACTGAGCTTTATGATAACTCTGATGGCAATTTGATCGAACATTTTCCTGAGGAAACAAAGACGAAGTCCTATTTGCATGTGTTGGCAGAAATCGCCAGAAACTAATTAATTTTGTTCTTAATTTTTATACATTTTAATGACTTATAATTTACAATGAACTTTGTTCATCAAAGTAAAACATTTCTATAATATTTCCACGATCCATGTGTTTTTCATTATAGTTTTGTTTAAAATTTGGTAATTCTGTAATTGAAGTCTTTATTTATATAAAAATTTATATAACTGTCTAAGTTAAAAACTCCACATATTTAATAATTTTTTTATTGTTTGTAATGTTTTACAATTTCTTAAAATATTATTTTAAGTTTTTGAATATTTTCTTTGAAGTTGTACCATTTTATAAAATCTCTGTTTATATTAAGTTTATAAAAACTGAATAAGTTGGCGATTAATTATTCTATTACAGTGCTAGATTTTCTAATTTATGTTACAAATTATATTTTAAAATGTTATATATTTCAAATTTCAATTAAAAATTACATCACTTGAAAGATAAAAGAGCTCTCAAAAATTTAATTTGAAAACCGTAATGTAAAATCATATTATTTTACATTTAAAAATGAGGAAAAGAAAAATCTTAAAAATGTCTTTTAAGGTATTGAAATACACATTTTTAACTTATCTAACCATAAGTTTTAAAATTCCAAAAACCTTACGTAATTTTACAATATTGTTATTATGATTTTTTAGATTTTTATTCCTGGTAACTCATGTCTTTGAAGCTATTCCCCACCTGTAGTGTACAGAGTGGTTCATAGGGTCCTCAGCTAATGTTATATGGCACAGACTATAAGGTGTCTTGAAGGTTGAGGGTACCTCAAACATGGACTTCATCACATCTTGGTTTTAACAGGTTTATTTGCCCGAGAATTTATTCATACAATCCCAGAACTTTTCCGGGAGTTTATACATACTTCCCTGGCACCTTGTGCCAAGAATTTACTAATATGCTATCGACCCTGCGAGTTATTGGCCTGAAGGGCTGATAACAGTGTTCCATCTAACGTTTCCCATGCTGTGGGGTCATTAGATGACAGGACATGTCCCTGAGTGACGACGTTGTTACTTAACTGTACTGGTTGCGGGTTAGTGGTTCCGGCAGTTTAAGTCTGGTGAGTTGGGTGGCCCAGTTACAGGCACTCGGACTGGCTGTTGTTGGCGTGTTGCACTCAGCTGGCTTCCTCTCGATGTGGCGCTCCTCATTGAAGGTCACCACTCGACTTCCTTCGCGGCGTGGGGTAGTAACTGACTGATTACCTCCCTTCCACGTCCTGGTGAGAGACCCTTGGCGGGCCCCCACCCAGGCTCTCGGCGCGGGGTTGCACTGGACCACTCCCACTCGCTCGATGTGGCTCTCCTTGTTGAAGCTCACCACTCGACTCCGCCTTCTCGGTGCGTAATTGTAACCGACTGACTGACTTGACCTACTGACTGACTCGTGTCGGCATGGTGATACTACTCATCTGACGAAACTCTGGTAACTGTCTAAGTGATTCTGCCAGGGCCTGAACTCCCAGTATCGGCTTATTGAATCTCTCTCTCTCTCTCTCTCTCTCTCTCTCTCTCTTTCTCAGTGCACGATTGACACTGACTTGTCCGGCTGAAAGCTCTGACATAACTGTGGTAACTGACTCAGCCATGGTCCGATTCCCCGGCCTCAGTTTATTGACTGACTTCCTCTCTCGGCGTGCGATTCTAACTAACTGCGGACTGACGCAACTGATTCTCCCAATGCGGAGTTTCGCAGCTTCTGACCACCCTGATATGACTGACCCGGCCGGGGTCCGATCTCCCCGGCCTCGATTAACCACTGCACGAACTTTTTCTCTCTGGGCTCGCGCTTCTAACTGACTGGATGCCTACTCTGACGTTCCTGATTCTCCCGGCATGTAGTATCGCAGCCTCCGACCGCCCCGATATGACTGGCCCCCTCCTTGTCTCTATAAACTGCTTTTAAACTATTTAGACACCCTCCCTAGATTCCTACACATGTCTCCCTTGTTGTAAGAGGGGGGTGGGAGGAGGTTGCAGGACAAAGAATACTTCATGCACGCACTATGGTTCTTGTAGGTCGGGGGTGACCTGCACTCTAAAGCTTACTTCTGCACTTTTTCGGCATGTGTTCAGATTCTCCCGCATTTTGTTAGGGGTGGGGGTGGAAGGAGTGCTCATGGCACAACTGTCAAGCCTTTCAGCCGTTTTCTCTGGCATGTACAAGTTTATGTGGTTTGCTAGGGGTGGTTGGGAGGAGAGGTCCCGCACTGCAGCGACACATATAATGGCCTGCATGTGCTAACTACTTCTGTCGTCGTGCATGTGCCTGTAGAAGGTGTCTGTGGTGTATTTAAATCGCGGGGGGGGTGGGTTTCTACTTCCAATTTGCATTACATGTTATGTTATTCTATTTATTTTGCTTTATTGTTTCATTGTTATTGTATTTTTTTAATATTAGTAATTTTCTTTGTCTTTGTTTTGTTATTCCTATTTATAAAAACTGTTATTTTATGCTGTTTTGGGATTGTTCCCAAAACTGACATTACCTTTCTGCAAACATTGCTCTCTTTCATACATGGTAAAAATTGCACTTCGAGTTGTACAAATAATTGTTTCAACCACTTTGTAACACTAACGAATCTTTGTGTTTTTTGTCAGGCATACAGGAACTGTGATACATGGCGCAGACAGGTGGAAGAAAATCCAGAAACTTACAAGGAGATGCATCTGTTTGAGGAAGGACCTGAGATGCAGAATCTAATACAGAATGTCAGTACCAGACTGGGTTTCCGCTACAAGCTGAACATAAGTGAGTTAAAAAATATCAATATTGCTGAACTTAAAAATAATTGTGGTTCATGGCTACTTCATCGCTTTGAAAACCTTTTCCAGTATTTTATCTCTGCCCATGTGTCCTCCTAACATTCATAAAGATTAACATTGCTTTATGGCAATACTTGTATGCATGTGCCAGTCACATGACATCAATAAATTATTAATTTTTATTTCTGTTAGTATATAATGTAAGATCACATGATTTACCCCATACCCTATTTTCTTAAAGAATTTTTGAATAGTTTGTATAACTATGATCTTAGGCAAATCAATAAATTTCCCATTTATGTGATTGCTGAAAGACTTATCAAGCAGATGCATAATAACGAACGTTTAGTGTTTCCTTTTGTAATGTGTATGTAAAGGATCAGCAGCATGTTGAAAAAGCTGTGAAAGCATGTCGGTGGAAGAATTAACTGATATAACTTACCCTCAATTTACAGACCAGATCAACATCATGTATTACATGTGCGGGTATGACAAGGCTTGGCAGGTTCAGCAACTCTCCCCCTGGTGCGCCGCCTTCTCCAGCAAGGAGCTAATGGCAAGTGTCTTTTATTTACTTTACCATTATATATGTACATTACATCTTATTTTATAAAAGGCTACAGTGGTTGCTTGGTTAGTGCACTCCATCAAGGTGATTCGTGCTCGATTCCCAACGGGCTCCTCACTCCCAATTTTCGCATGTTGAAAACATGGCGGACATTGCCATTTTACGACGGTTTTTCTAGGAGGACTCTAGTTTCTCCTGTCCTTGCATTCCTTTTCTGCTACATGTCAGTTTCGCTTCACCAACAATGCATTTTTTTTAGATAGTATTATTCTCATGGGAGTCACACTGAGAACAATATTCCTGCTCCCAGAACATACAAGGCAGCAGTTAAGGTGTATTGGTACAACCTAAGTAATATTAATCCTGGAACTACCTATCTTAGTCTTGATGATGATTGTACATACAACTTAAATCATAATTCTATGGTTCAGATGTGTTACAGTGATTTTTCCTAACACATATTGAAACAGCATGGCATATGAGTCAATTTGTAGCACGAGTACACTGGGACATTTGGTGGCAAAAATGTATCGTAATGTGGTGAGCAGAAGGGGCATAGGCGCAACTACGAAACGGACAGTGTGTCTCCGGTTTGAAACATTTCATGCCGATGACCAGAGTCTCCGAGATGAGAAAGGTTGAGGATGCAATTAAGTTGTTGAGAATTTCACTGTACACAATAAGGAATCAGTGGCCGGTGTTTTTTTAAAAGTCTCTAATGCGATTAATCTACTGAAAGACACTTGGGCACGTAAATTAATTCGGGACTGCACATATTAAAGGGATGGAGAAAAATCCACGTGCAAAGCACCACCAAGGAATCTGCCCGACAGTTCAGTGTTTTCAATTCAACATTTCTTACTACATGTAGCAAATAATGGAAGTAAAAACTGACACCTTGGTACCGCACTGTCTACAGTGCATCACAAACAACAGCAAATAGCCATTTGCTGTGTGTTGGTTTGTCACCTCAATGATTTGTGATGAAAAACCGATCCTATAAGGTAGTCGCAAGTGGAGTTGGCAGTGGTTGGACGTTGGTGAAATCCCTAAAACACTTTCCAAAACCAGCATTGATGACACTAGAGTTTTGCTGTTAGTGCGGTGGACAGCACTGTGTGGTTTGCGTTACAAGTTCTCTCATCTTGGTAAAACTATTACCGCTTGTCTCGTACTGTGAAGGAATCGAAAAAATGAAATGCACCAGCAGTTGTGTATAAAAACAGTTATCGTTTGTCAGTAAGAAGTGTTCTCTGCTCATGGCAGAGAATGCCAAACCTGCTGAGAAAAATTTACGAAAACAGCAGCTGAGTGATTTGAGATATGAAGTAATCCAACGCCATCCATATTCCCTGGACTTAGCAACAATAGACTGCCACATGTATACGCCCGTAATCACTTGCTAAAGGACAGGGTGTTCTGGGCCTTCCCTCTGTGTTACGGAAGCCACATTTTCTTCAGGAACTGCATTGACAGCTTTTTGAATCGCTGGCAGATATGTGTCACTGCAAACGGAGACTATTATAAATGATGCACTCCCTTCCGAAACTCAATATCTGTTTGAGGTACTAAAATGACCACTTATTTCTGAACTTCATACATATGGCACACACGCAAACACACAGACTCAAACGTGGCTATTGCGGAATTCTTCCCCGAAACCTCGTGGTCTGAAGCCGCCTTAACAACCTCGTTAATGGGGATCGCCGACGAGGTTTATAGTATATGCCTTAGGCTGATATAGTGATCGAAGTGGAGTCGTAACTTTATATATAAAAATATTTGACATTGTCATCTGCTGTATGAAAGTGAGAGAACTGCTCAGAATTTTGTACTAAATACAAGAAAGAAACTTATCGAACATGAAAATTTTTAGATGGAATTTCCGAATTGACATTTAGTTAAGGAGACGCTTGACGCATATTGTAAGTAGAAGCATCGCTGACACTCCCCCGCCATTTTTCCCCCACGAGCGCCTACAGTTGATACGCGCCGCGGGACACGCGTTGCCAGGTCAGTCGACCCGAGAGGACGAATAAGTCATTAAAACGTTCCGAGGTCAAGCCAAACATAGGCCAGCAATTTTCACCCACGAGGGAATTAAGACACGTGCTGAAGGTGAGATACACCAGAAAAAGGCGGAGAGAGCTTGGCAGTCGGAACATGAGTCCCCACCCTCCCCTAGCAAAACGCAGGACAACAGAGACACACACCACAAAAATGCCGATGTAAGCTAAAGTTGCGCTAACACCACGCGAGTTAGCAGAGGGAGAAGAGCTGACAGCGTTTGGCAGGGGCCGCTGGCCCTCATCACCCCCTTCCCCCTCCCCAACAAGAGTCCTGACACATGGAGGAAGTGGGTCATTGTTCGGCACCTTCCACCCAAGACACGTGTGTGAATCTGGGGGGGGGGGG
>NQII01001683.1:622111-657559 GCA_002778355.1 Clitarchus hookeri
CCCGTCATCCCCGGACATGACGTGAAATGAGACCCTGGGATGGAGCGGCGCTAGAATTCAAGGATACGGGAATGCCCCCGAGAAAACCCGGCCGGAAAGCGACATCGTCCAGCACGATTCCCACAGTCGCTGCGTCCAGGTTCCTGCGATGCAGGTTGTGGTTTTCACTTGCACATTCCACCTAAGACAAATTGTCTGGGAATTTTATTTGTCAATAACCAGGTCTATATGATAAGTACAGTCGTCGACAATATCTTGATAGGTGTTTCGTTGATCGCTGGCCCTGGCTATCGCAGAGTGATCTTTTTATTACTCATTACCTCTACATCAGTTTACAGGTCTTGCATATATATGCGTTACACCAATATGCACCCCGTGGATGTAGTAGTGATGGAATGGTCGTGCTGGAAATCCTTAAACTGCCTTAGGGAATGTTTTCTCCAAAGAAACCCATAAACCATCCACAGACACTTTGCAGCTTTGAAGAGGTGTCACTACTCACCACCTCGGATTTACAGATTTTTATGGATGTTGTACCTTATTTTAAGCATCATCAATGCACATTGCATTATTTTGAAATTTTCTAAAACATGTGTTAATTGACTACTGTTACTGGAATAATTTCTGTGAACGCCGGCAGGATAAAATTAACTATTTTTTGCCTGCAACAACTAGTCAAAAATTAATAAAGGCAGTGAATTTGTAACAGTTTAATAAAGCTGCTGAAGCGGTTATTTATGCTGCGGCATGCGAAATATTCCAGTAGACATTCTTAAATAGAAGTTACGGCAGTAAAATTATAAATCCAAATATCGCATGGCAGTGACGACGGCGCGAGCGCGGCTGAAGAGAGTAAGCTGGGTGATCACTGGAGAGTGGAGAGGAGATATTTGGATGGCTCTTAACACCAAGGTCTCGAGAGCCGATGAGGGTGAATGGAGACGAGTATGGAGCATCGCCGGAATGCAAGGGTGGGGGGAAATGGAAGATCCCCGATGAAACCCGCTGACCATCGGCATCGTCCGGCACGATTCCCACTTGCGAATGTCCGGGAGTGGCCCGGCCGGGGATTGAACCCNCACCACACCACCGCGGGCCCGGGTGTTGACTGGGTGGTGTTGTGGGCGCAGGTGCACGGAGGGCGAGCAGTACCGGGTGATGTTCTACGTGGCGGAGCGGCTGGTGCCGTACGAGGGCTGCGACGTGGGTCTGTGCTCGTGGCGCTACATCAAGGACAAGCTGGCGCACGTGGCGTCCTCCTGCGACCTGAAGTTCTGCGACGGCGGCGCCAGCACCGCCACCGCCGCCTACGCCGCGTCGACCGCGGTGCTGGCCGGGGCCGTGCTCGCCCTCGGACTGCTGTGAGCGCCCGGACGCACCTACAAGCACACTTGCCGCACTACACCGCTCTCCAGCCCCTTCCACTCTGCGTTCACTGTCAAAATCATTTTAACGCAATGCTCTTCCCTCTCTTCACTAGTGGCCCTCACTGCGAGCTACAGCAACCAAGTCAAAATATTTAATTTAACGACAATTAGTTTTAGAACCCTAGCACAAGTCGAGAAAGGCAGCACTCAAACCAATGGCGAAACAACGTCTTCGACTTAGGAAGGGGTACACCTTTAAAGTCCTCCCTATTTGTAATATAAGTTTTCATTGTAAGCGGCAGTGTCAATTGCTAATCTTCCTATGTTAATATTTTCTCAGGAGATAAATGGAAGTCAATATTATGTTGACAGTTCAAAAAATTTTGTTATTGGAACATAAATGTGGTCGTTGAATAGTGTCGAAGTCAGCGAAAACCGCTGTAAGTAGCCCTCTGTTTTAAGATATTTATTCTTCTGTAAAACAGAGTTTTTTTTATAAAATCATAGAGACAATTCTGTATCTTTTCTGAACAGATTGCTGTATTATAACCCTATAGTCGCCGCTTAGAATTGAGAGGAAACGGAACAGACGTGAAGCTTGTTTATGCTATCTCCAACGCGGTTGCAATACTTCTTTACTGCCGGACGTGACCTTGGGGCATTAAAAAAATTACCAAGGGGGCTCCTTAAGATCCCGCCTAGGAGAGGGGGGCAGGCCATTAGACGCCACTCTTAAAACACTTTCGTTTCTCTTATAAATTTCATTTTGGCGCAATCAAAACCTAAATTACATCCTACATAAAAAAATAGAGAAATTTCTGTAGTCCAGAAACGAAGATATACATTTTTAAAAATAAAAGTGAAGGTATTAATGGCATACCTTTTACGGTGGTTACATATGAAAACTCTGGCTTTTAAGTTAAATACGTATTATTTACTTTTTTACAATTTACAATATTTTACAGATGATATAAATTGCAACTCCCATATCGTCTTTAGAGGCGAAATGTGAGAAGCCAAAATAACCTCTTGTATTTTCTTCTCTTTGATCACAAAATAAAACTTGAACATTTCCTTGTGTAGCTCACATTTTCATTTCTACTTAATTTCTTTGTGTACGTAATCACTGAGAAATGAGAGTAATCCGTTTTAAAGTGTCCTGCGTAAGACTAAGAGATATGTGAACGTTAAGAGAGAAGAAATGTGTAAAAACAATAGTTGTTTAGTTGACCTCAGTACTACCAACGATCGCTATTATTTTTTTAAGATAGTGTCAGTTAAGTGTCACTATCGGCAAACAGTGGGATTCATTTGTCACTGAGAAAGGTATCAAGTTCTGCTTGAAATTAAAGGAATCGTTGAATTATTATTTTCACATTTTGTTGTGGTTGATGTCAAATATTCCTATATGACTTGGTTTAGATTCCAAGGAGCTAATTTTTATTGAAAAATCGGTTAGAATTTTATTGGTAAACTTAAAGCAATCATTTATATAACCTGGTACTATAGAGAGTAATGCAGTTTTATATTATACTGTGGTATGGTGTTGATATGTGTTTTTATAGGAATTCATATGTTGCTAATGTTTCAGTCTGATAGATCTAATTCCCAGATGGCCAAAGTAAATTTTTGCTCTGATCACAATACTCCAATGAAGCTTTTGTGAACAGCACGCTCCATGTATTGTTTCATATAAGTGAGTGTCGAAGATAGTATGGTCCAGTGCAGGCTTCTTAGATGAACTTATTGGAGGCCAAAATGTAATATACTCTTGCTTGTTCTGTAACATTTTTGACTATCTGACAGTCTGAGATTCTACAGAGAACTCAAGCCATGACTCATAAAGATGAGTTAAGAACATAATCAAACATTATCAGAGAAAACTGAAAGAAAACTGTAAACAGAAATAGGCAGAGGAGAAAAATGTTATACTTATGTGAATACTAATAAATTTAAATGAAAATAGAATACGAAAGAAAATAATTTAAATGAAGTTGAATTAAAGTAATGGAAAATCCGGTGCATAGTTCATAGAAGATAATGTGGAGGAACAGCAGTATAAGAGATATGTGGAGAACGCATAAAAATAAATTAAGGGGTTGGGAGGCTGGAAGCTGCACTGGATTACAACATTCATCTCTTAATACACAGTTCGTATTGAGGTCACTATCACTTGTTACAATTATGCCACTCTTAACTAAGTGACAAAATAAAAAAACTGTGGTCTTTTGATGAAATGTTGCTCTGTGGTTTGTAGTGGGGCCTAGTACAAGAATCATCACTAACCCAACTAAAATAAAAGCGTCAAGAAACTAGGGGACTTATGTAGAAACACAATGATCTGGTTTTATGCATTTAGTGATAAGTAAATTACAATATCTTTTTTTGATACATTGTTCTATCCTTTGTAAGTTAAGTTTGTATACATCATGTGTTGTTATTATTTCCTGAAGAGCTGCATTTTCTTCGAAAGACTTTTAAGGATATAATGCAGTGGCATGCAATTTAAGAGCTAGTTGAAACCATACTGCCCGCGGTGGACATCACAACAATCACAAAGCTGGATGTCAGGAAAATTACTGCTTCACAAATCCCCCCCCCCCCCNAATACTGAATTCATCACAGCAAACATAACTATATGTAAATATAACACTATTAAAAAGCTGTGGACCCAAATAACTCACTTTCAATACTGACTTCCCAACAAAAAGTGTGTAAATTAGTGCAAATTTTCGACAGCGTCGGTAAGGTCTCCAATGTAATGTTATGGTGTCCAAATTTTATCATATTTTACTTGAGATTCTGTACTTACGTACGCCTTGGCATAACTACTGCCACGTAATGAATCAAACTCCATGCATACTGATTAGTAACTTTAGCATTCCAAGAAAGTCAGTAGAGTAAATTATTTGATAGGGAAAATCAAATATTGTGAAACACATGGATAATATTTTTACTTGTCAAATGCGGTGTGTATGAGGAAATCATGCAATGCTAATATATTATTCAGCAAGCAACTTCAATGAGAGAGATAAAGTAATCTGTTAATAAATCGGCAGACATTTTTTGTATTTATTAAATCTAAGCAATAATATTCTAGCTCAAAGATAAACGTTTTTGCAGAGCTATATTTAAATTTAAATTAATTTATTTTTTTATTATAGCTCAAATTTCTTAGCTCTGAACAACAAAAGAATGTTACATGACTCTGATGATAAACAAATAAGTTCTTCACATTTATCAAATTGAACATAATATGAGCTGTTCCTCATAAGAAGAGGAGACACAGTATTTAGAGGTACAATCGACAGTCAGATTACTCCTCCTTGGCGGAATCAACACCATTAACTATGTTGTGTGCCTTTACTCATATTTTCACTAGTCAAAAAAACCATTGCGCAGACATGCAAAGAAACAAATAAAAATGCAGGAAAGGGTGGGTTGTCAGGCATTGATTTTAGAATATGTGGCACCAAACTTTGTATACAGTGTGGCGTGAAAAGATTGTTGCATCGCTTGTAGAATCAAGGCTACACATTTTTATCCATACCAAGGAGTACTAAGATTCATGTCCCTGCCTAAGACAGGAAGAGACTACGGTAATGTGCAATAAGCTATCTTAGTCCCCTCATCTGTTTTGGGGTAGTTAAGTAAAGTTCAGGTTAAGAATTAATAAGAGGCAGGGTAATACCCCCAAATTTTTTTTTCCTGGCTGCTGAAAAGAAAATTTGATAATTTCCAGGTAAAGTGATTTCCTTCTGTGAGTTATGGTTAACTTACATTTCACGATACAGTTATTTATTTGTGAGCAAGTGTATTTTTCCACCTTGTGGTTTCGTGTATATTCCGTTTGCTTGAAAAAATTATTTCTTCATTAAAACGTATCAAGTTCCTGGGGATTCCAGTTTAAATGTCATCCATTTTCCCACTGGGATAAGTAGAATATTTTGGATCATGATTAACTATAAAACAATAAACATTTTTGATGTCTGCTCGTACATTGGTATTGCTTATCAGATTTTATATTAAAATTTTACTTTTGAATACATTTTTTATTAATTAGACTTGCGTTTTTTTCTATTAATTTGTTTAACATGGCAAATGTTGTGTATTATTATGGTTAGTAATTGTAAATGCGTTATAAAAAATAGAAATATTTACAAAAGACATACAGATTGTTTTAGTTTTCGACCATATATGTAACAAAATTTATACCAATATTTCGAAACAGACCACTAAAAAGTTGCCCTCTGAACAAAAAGTTTAATTTGCATCTTTTGTTGTTTTGAATGCTGGAGTTGGAAATCCACTTCGCGCATAACATTCCAAAATTAACGTGTGTCCTTGCTGACAAGAGTTGTTGGATAAATGCTTTATGCTCAAGGAGTCAAAATGATCCACAGGCATACAACTTGCAAATAGTATTCTTTTAAAAATAACGCATTGTATGATGATAAAACCAAGGCTATTTTGAAAGCCGATAAAAATTTTTGATTTATTATGTGCCTTAAAATTTTTAATGTCTATAAAATACAAATAGGTAACAAAAACAAACATGAAAAATAAATACCGACAGCTGCTAATTACAATTAAAAAAAATAGTTATAACAGTTCATGAAAATGTAATTTAAGATAGAAATATATTTTTTTTGTTTGCGTATTTTAAATTTCTGTAGTCCCACGCAATGGTCACATGAGTAGTTAAAATTATTTAGAGCCAAATAATGGCGAAAGAGTATGTTTTACAACCTGATAGCCTTATTTTAACTTTGCTTTACACTTAATTTACAATACAAACCAGTAAATCCATGTTACTCTATGGCCTGGTTGTATAGCCACATTTTATCTTTACTTCAGAATCAATTGGTAGCTATATACTATTGCGTAGAAAATAACTTATCAGAGTTATTGGGTGGGTGAAAATATTTGGGCGGCTCTTATCATCTAGGTATTGAGAACAGTAACTTATCTGAGATAACCTTTTAGTATATTTGCCATATTACTTAACTATTTCAACAATCACTGTTTTATTATGTAAAATTAGTAAAATTATCTTTTAAAACCTTTGTCTTAATAATATTAAATTCTTAAATTTTAATTTATGTGAAACAGACCTTAAGTAATTCATTTTGGGATGTTATAATTGTCTTCTTGCTGGACAGCTTACACAATATTTGTCAGCTATCAAAATATTTTAATTTTATATAAGCCTCGGAGTCACAGTGCGATTTGCAGGCAGATGCAAATTACTATGAGTGGTAGTTTTTTTATGGCAGTTACTATTTAACTTTAATTTCAGAAAATGATACGTAACCACCTGAATGTACTCTGCCCTTTAAAATCTTATATAAAGCAGTATTGGCAAATTTTAACCTTAAGAAACTTTTTCAATTTGCATTAGAGAGTTGGGCATAAGTTGTAGTGTTTTCCTTAAAAGATACATCAGTGCTAAGCAACCTGAATATTTACTGTAATACAAACGTCTGGTATTGTATACTGTTATTATGGAGTTACGTTCATCAATTGTGTGTTTTTGTGTGATGCTATTATTGAGCTATACATGCATTTGTTTAAAATGCCGGTAACATAATTATGTGTTTATTTATTCTTACTCTTAAGTTTCAACAACGTTTGAAATTCTGAATTTTAAAGTGTTAATTTTGAGAATTAATGTTCGAATTTTATTCAGTCGAAGCTATTTTTACGTTAAGACACGTTGGAAATATAAGAACAATGTGTATTAATTAAAAGTGCTTGACTAGTCAGAATACAGTCTTCGATTTCTTCAGAACAAAGCGTACCAGCAATATCATCCACTGGAGTATTTGGTGGAAAATTTAGGCGAAAGGTTAAAGGGAAAGAAGAACAGTTAACTACGTGTGAGACAAGAAACTCTGAAAAAGATACTAAATATGCCACCGATATTTTGGAACATGACAAATTATTAATAACGATATGCGATTTAGACTTCATTGCCAAAGATGTCTCTTACCATAACTCTTGCCGAAGAGAATACCTCAACTCAGCTAATGCAAAAGTTTTGAAATGGACATACATTGGAAATACATATAAATGTGTTTACGATGAAATAAAATCAAAATTTAAACGAGCAGTGAAATTACATACCAATTAACATAATTAATGTGCCAATGAGAAATATCAGTGCAATCGTATTACATCTTACAAATACATAAACAAGTGGATAATTAAAATATGCATATCGTCTAATTTTAGGACGTTACAAGGCTATTTTATTTATTCTGGAATGAGTTTTCGAGGAAAAATGTAAGGCAAAGCGGAGGATAAAATGATAATAAAGTAGCTTGACATGTAACACATCAGTCTCAGAGTAAAAAGAGCCTGTGGCAGATTAAATGCAAATGGTTTCTCTTGTAAATGTAACAGTAATTTATGTAGCAATAAGAATAGGAATAAAATGATGTCATTAACTCAATCGACGTGATGAGAAATTTAATAATAGGTCTACATAACTTTTGAAAACACAAAAGAAGCCGCTCAAATCGCTGTTTCTGTGCTAAAATGAATATGTGAAGCAAGAAAGTAAGCCTGTTGAGTTATAGAAGTCGTGATTTCCATGTTCAGGTAAATTGTGTACGGGGCTGTTGTTTTTGGCCAATTTTTCCTTCTGACGTGGCGGAGCCAGACTGTAGCGGCTTTAGAGCCTTGTTTTAGCATTGAATGCAGCTGCAGAACCTGATGTATTCCAAAAATTGAAATTGAATGTTTGGTTGCGTCACAGGAGTTCAGCATCGTTTAGCAGCCAGCCACGACAGCGGCTGAAATCACTAAGGTTTTACCTTTCGACAGCGAAGTCCTGGGTTCGAATCACTGACAACCATGTTTTGTGTACGGTTCTTATACATAAGTTAAAGGCCGTTCGCGATTAACTTAGCACGTTTGATAGTCCTGCTTAGAGTCCACATTTCTGACAGTTTCGGGTCCATTCGTCGATGTGTAAAATAAACATTGTCGTTGATCATCTCACTTTTTTTTCATGCGTCTGTGGCGATTTGTGAAATTTTCAGGAATATGTTATAAATAAACCAATTCTTACCATTCCGCGCATAAAATATGCAGAAATTAAGTAACTCGGTGTGCTCAAATTTAACCGTCACACTTCTAAGGCCCGTTCTACAATGATAAGGATACGGATCACGGAAGCGGAGTACGCAACACACTCCGTGTTCAATCTACAATGGGACGCATGCGTACTCGGATAACGTACGGAAACACGTAAGAAAGCTGGCCAACTCCCAATTCTTCCGTGTCCGTAAATCCGTGTAGCCAATAGGAACCGAGTATTCGGTATGTTGATATTCGTTTTCGTGGCCCGTTGTGGTATACAGGGCAGCAAGTGCATGGATTCGCTAATATAATGTTTTTTTTAATAAGCACATGCGCATAGTTTGGCTTTAATATTTACGCAAATATTTAACTATGTAAAAATATGAAATACGAGGTGTATACAGTATAAAACATACATCTGTAATTTGTGACAGCTGAGTGCAAAACTGTACGTTTCTTTGTATTGTAAAATAACTGAAATTCGTCGCGATTCGTCCGCTTGTTCCGTTTACGTGTTCTATGTCCGTTTTCTTATGCATACATGTATTGTATAACGGGACTCACCCTTTCAAGCATCATGGTTTACAAGCTGAATGATGCACGCGAAGTGTATTTAATGATGTACACAGCAGAAAACAACATCCAGTATGAGAAGTCCCTGACATTGTGGAAGACATAATTCGTTGTGGAGACTATATTGCTCAGTCTGATAAACAGCTGCTGTTTATAACATCAAACGAATACATGTTTTTATTGGTCCTGAAGTACGGCAGTGTGTGGCACTGGCATTTATACAGTACCAAACAAGAAATGTTTTCGCTGCAACGCTTAGTTAATACGGCGTAAAAACGAGGAAAATACTTTTCCTGCTTCGGTGCCAACTTTGCTGAAACCATGTCAACTTGTGTTGGGTTAAAGTATATGCAGTTACAGGCAGGGAAATGTTTCATATGCTGGTTTCAAAAGTGCGTAGTTAACTGTGAACTTAGCTACACGCGGATTTAGTACGTAAGCAGCCCTCAAAAAGCTTAACATCTAGTCTGACACTGTCCACCTCCCAGCAGTGAACTGGCCGAGCATAGCAACCCTGTTAAGTCGCCTACAAACTGAAATCTCGCTGTAGAAGGAAGATATAATATTTCAGTCCATCGTGATTTTTCCCCGTAAAATTTTAATTCACTTGTCATTTGTAAATTCATAAGTTAATAACATCAAGCTTTTTTTTTCTTCAGGAAATGGGGTGCATTGTTGTGATATCTATGTTGTCAAAATTAAAGTTTTTGTATTATTCTAACTACATTTATAATGTACATTGTTTGAAATATTAATGTTATATAAGAATAATTTTTTAAAGTTGGTGTTGTGCATTTTTATTTCTGGTACTAAAATTTTGCAAACTGTTTGATGAGAATATTTTGTACAGTAATATAAGACGAAATCAGACATCAGGTTGTGGCAGTAAGGAAAAACTTAAAACAACTTGCTTGAAACTACTGTGTATACAAAATATTTCATAAAAGGCCGTGTTAAATTTCATCGGTATTTTTAGAGATGACAGGAATAATTTTTTCTAGGAACTCAATTTGTTACAGACCTAAAACTTTGTAAAAGGGGAATTCAGTTACCCAGATGAAGAGCTGAAAAGTTACTGTTTTCTTTGGTGTGGCAATGGACGGCAAAGCAACCCAATTTACTATCCAGCCTTCGAGCCTCCAAAAATATTTGTCTCTATGATGTGTGTGCTTATATATTTAAATATATACATATAGAGAGAGATAGAGAATCATAGAAAATTATATTGAATATCTTTTACATCAGAAATTATGTTCCTCAGCTTGCACTATTATGAATGACACATTATTCATTGCCGATTTAAACGAAGTGACAACGCACACAGCCTTTTCAAAACTAATGTCATCCAACTCGGTGTACGTTTTAGTCCTTTAGGCTAACCACATACTGATCGTGCAAGGCACTGTCTGAAATTACGTCAAGCATCAAAGTTACAAAAAAATGTTAGTTTCTGTTGCGTGCGCTTAAGTTGGCCGCGTGGCTAGAGTTAAGATTGCTGATAGACAGATTGAGTTGTAAGAAAGGTGAATTTTTAAGCTTATGAAAACAGTGTGGTATACTGTGTTACAATTAATTAAACGAAACTGAACAGCAGTAATAAAATACTGATTATAGTGTCTTTTTTAACCAAATGTCCTAATTTCCCAAAAATGTTTGTTATCATTAACGTTTTCGGAAAATATCATCATTTTTGTTTGGAAAGTATCTCATAATCTCCATTCTATATCTTCTCCCAAAATTCCAAAATCTAAACGGAAATATATCCACATCACAAGGTAACCAAATACGTTATTGCCGTATTTGATGTAGCATGGGGAAAATTATGACTGATACGGGAATATGTGCGTCATATGCCGGAAAAGCGGTCGGGGTGGGTGTGGGAAATTTGACCTTGACCAAAACAGGAGCGTTGTGCACTCGTAGTAGTCATAGCTCGAGCAGAGGCGAAGATAAATGGAGGTACCGGAGGAGCTCGTTCGGAGTTGTCTGTTTATGATTTTAATGGCGTATTTGTCCGCAGACGCATAATGCTGTGAATGAACGCACCGCCAGGCATTGATTCCAGAAGTCCAGGTCGGGATATCTGTCCCTATGTGATGAATCCCGAATTGGGCGACCGCAGGTCACGGATGACGAGGTCCTGAAGGCTGCCATAGAGGAGGGCAGCAGCCGAACATGTGTTGATCTTGCCGAACGCTTCTAGGCGTCTGACGTAATAGCCAGAATTGCCCTGCGCCGCATAGGGAAGGCGTTTACGTTGGGCAAGCGAGTACCCCACACACACAGTTTCGGGAACCAACAAGCAACAACGAGTGACAGCCTGCTCCTCGTCGCATTCTCGGCTCCGCAGCGAACCCATCATTCGATCGAGTGCTCACTGGTGACGGGAATTGGGTCCTGTATGCAACTTCCATCAGTGCTAGAGATTGGTTATCAGCACGGGACACTGTGCCTCGCGCCGCAAGACCACCGCTACACCCAGGCCAAGCGATGCACTACGAGCTGCTACCCACGAGCCAGACTATCATTGCGGACTTGTACTCGCAGGAGTTGAAACGTGTGCGACGGGCACTTAAGCAGAAGGAGCCGGCTTTGGCTAACCGCAAGGACGTACTGCTCCTTCACGACAATGCCACGCCGTGTGTGGTGCGGGTGGTCATGATAAGTGAATTTCACTGGGAAATACTGTCTCGCCCACTCTACTCCCCGGACCTTGTGCCAACAGATTATCTCCTCTTCCATTTCCTGAACAACCACCTTTGTGAAAAATCCTTCGTAAATGAGGCAGGCTTGAAGCAAGACCCGGATTTTTACCGCTAAGAAATTTCGCAGCTGGAGGCACGTTGGCAAAAGGGGCTGAATGGTGATGGGAATTACTTTGAGGACTAATGATATTATGTGATATTTTCTGTATACCTTTTTTGTTTCTGACTATATATAACGGCAATTAATGGTTACCCTGTAAAACTCTATACGAATTAGCACAAAAGTTAAAATAAAAATTATAAACATCGGCAATTTTAGTAATTTTTTTGAAAAAAATTAAAGGAAAAATCATAATTAGTACAGAAAGAACCCTGCATGAGATAAACATCAATACAGCGTCTTGATGTACGAGGATTTTTCAGTTATTGTAACCAAAAACCAGAGAAAAACAGAGTTTCCTAAAAATCTCAGGAATCCCACAATCAAAGATTTTTCACTTGATCATTTATAAAAATTCAAGACCATAATTTTTTACCATTTTTGATCTCATTAAGACTTTTTTATTTGGGGGNGGGGGGGGGGGGGGTTCAGAGCACAAGTAGACCAAGTCTACTGGAAAAAGTCAGGGTGGTAATAATTCAGAAGTAAATTTTAATACAGATAACACTGTAAATGACATGTTCCCTGGATAAAGTTATAATTTTTTTTGTTCTTAAAGTTTATGTTTCTCATTAACATAGGACTTTATTTAGTTGTGCACTAAACCCTCCATATGATCTACCGGTTTTCTAATAACTTTTAAATACGATTTTTAATGAACTTAACACATTTATCTGGTACAATAATCTTAAATTGATCATTCAGAATGCAACAAATATTTTCCGCAGCTGATTTTCATAATATGAAAGCTGGTAGCTTTATATTTTACACTTATATCATGCTCATTAAGTTTTTTGAACTCAATCGTATTTCTCAACTTCCTAAGCAGTGCGTCCATGACTTTTCATATAAATAAGGATGCAAATAATGAAGTAGTTACTTCAGCATTTGAAGGAGGCTACATTATACACATTTGATTTATTTATAGTTACAATTTTTCTTACATTAAATGATTAAAATGGAGAACCAAGAATCCAAATGTAACGAAAAAGTGACGTACACTTCTCCTCTTGTGCATATAGAGGAGTCAATCCGTGATTGGATAGTACCCAACATAAAAAAATCAAACACTTTTGCAAAATATTTTGAGAAAACGTTTTAAACAATTATATTATGAAAAATTACCGTTCAACACAGAAGATCTATATGAGATAAAAATAATCAAGTGCTATACCAATGCAGAAAGTATATTTTTTAAGAATTCTCTAAAAAAGATTAAAACTACCATGTTATAATGAATTAAAATTTAACAAGGACAAATCTCAGAAGAAGATGTAAAACTGTCAAATTTTTAAAGGTTTTAAAATAGTTTAAAAAACAATTACAATAGATAATTACTAAGTTCATAGTTTAAAAAAAATACTTAGTCAATAAAAGAGAATTATAGTGTTATTTCAAAAATGAAAATATATAGTGAAAGTGGAAAACATATTTTAAAAATGACACATTATAAAGATCACTCAAAAATAATAAAAAATAATGATGAGCTTGTATTCAACAAAAGTAATCATGTAAAGAATGGTAAAAAGCAGCCGAAAATTTAAGATTTAAGTTATATTGTTAGATGCAGATAAAGAGGAGTATGGGGAATATAATAAAATTAAGTAACTTGTGATTAGGGAAAATCCATTACGGAACCATGTCACAAGAAGCATTTATTAACTCATAAAAGCTGAAAGGTAAAGTTAAGTTAATCTAAACGTGTGTAAATATGTATGTGTAATTTATTCCATATAACTGAACAGCATTTCTAACGGAAATAATTATAGATGTGCTAGAAAGAAGAGAGTTTAGAAGATTTTCCCATATCAAATAATACAATGAATGGGAAATCACAATTTTGTAATACATGCACTAATTATTCGAAAACTTATAATCTATATAAAATGTTTTGCCTGAAATATTATTTTAAAAAATAAACAATCATCGTTAATAACAAAACAAAAATTGTGTTTAGAGTCCCATGGTAAAAAAATTACATATCCTCAGCAATTCTCCTTCAAAACATTTTTTTTTTTANAAAATTGTGTTTAGAGTCCCATGGTAAAAAAATTACATATCCTCAGCAATTCTCCTTCAAAACATTTTTTTTTTTTACTTTTTTACTTGCTTAACATCATTAAATATATTATGTTCAGTAATAGTTCAATTGAAATAAATATTTATTTTAATATTCTTTTTATTTTTAACAGTATTTTTTATGAGTTATCGATAACATACGAAACNTTGAAATAAATATTTATTTTAATATTCTTTTTATTTTTAACAGTATTTTTTATGAGTTATCGATAACATACGAAACCTTCTTGGAATTAATTAATAATAACTGCTCACCATTAGTACTTTCAACAGGTTTATAACAAACCCCATTGTTTCGGTAAATTGCAACCAATTTTGATTTTCAATTTCTCGAATCATTGTAAGTATGATATATTTTACCGGAACAGCCCTGATCAAAATCAAAGTTCCCATTTTCTTCGGGAAAATCGCTATTTCGTTTTTAATTTTAAACTTAAAGTTTATAACTTCAATGGTCGAACATCGAAGCATGGACATACTGAGTAGCTAACATGAGCTTTTCTGTTCGTTTGAAAATTAGCAATCGCAAAATTGTGCATAACATACTATATATAATTAAACCGATATTAAATCGAAATTGAAAACAGTTAAAACTTGCAAAACTTATTTTCCTAGAAATTTCCAACAATTTAAACTAATATGAATCTTAAGATTTTTCTAGAATTTTTCTTTTCATTAATTTCCAAATTTTGCTTTGCATTCAACAATATTGGTCTCATGATTTATAATTTTTGAACGAAAATTCTTCCTCATTCAGCACAATCTTTTGTGATTTTACCTTAGTTACCTTTATGTTAATAAAAAGTTTTTTTTTTTTTTTTCATTATAAGAATTATTTTATGAAAGTTATCTTATATTGCCTTTCTAATAAATTACATTAATTTCTGTAATAAATTTTAACAAATATTTTAAAAGATAAATTATTTCATTAAGCCAGTCAGAATGCACAAATTTTTCTCGATATATATAATTTATACACTACTCATTTTAAATAATTCCTGGATTACCAATAGTTTCGATTATATCTACATGTTTTGAAAACTCATTTCTAAAAACAGAAATGAAAAATTATTAAAAATTAATGGTTGCACCGTTTTCTTAAGTTCCTACTGCTGTATTATTTTTAAATGTTTGAAATATATAAAAAAACCATAACTTTGGTAATAAAATTGATGCGTAGCACATATGGTAAGTAGAGAACGTCGCTGTCACAATCCCCCTCCCCCACCATATTATCCTCCTCGCGAGCGCCAACAAGTTGACACGCGTCGCGGGACACGTGGACAGCCAGGGCAGGTCAACCCAGAGGACGGATACTCAGTTACACATGCTGCTGCAGCACGGGACTTCCTCCCACCACCCTAGCAAAAGTTCAAGCCAGAGAAAACGTCTGACAAGCTTGGCAGTGGTGCCACGAGCACTCCCCCCCCCCACCTTAGCCAAACCACAGGGACAACTGGGACACGCGCTGCGGAAGGAGAGCTGACAGGGTAAGTTTTAGGGTGCAGCCCACCCCCTTCCCCCCAACTATCAAGAACCATGGCACGTGTATGAAGTACGTTTTGTACTTCGCCCTCCTCCACTCCTCCCTCACCCAACAAGGGAGACACATGTAGGAATCTAGGGAGGGAGCCAAGAGACAATATAAGCCTCTTTGCGGGGAGGGTGGGCATCAGTCGAAGGGCGTCAGTGATTTCGGGTCCATCAGTCAGTCATATCGGGGCAGTCGGAGGCAGTCGCCGGGTAAATCAGTTACGTCGACCAGTCAGTTAGAATCGCGAGCCGAGAGACGATGTGAGTGCAGCCATTACCGAGGCCGGGGAGACCGGACCCCCGGCCGTGTCAGTTCGCACAGACAGTCAGAGCGACGAGCGCCAGGTGGCGCGACGTTCGGTACTACCACACCGGGATGCGCAGGTAGTCAGGAGAATCACTACATTAAGGAGTCAGTTTTTATCACTGCGCCGAGAGTTAGTTGCGTCGGAAATCACGAGAGGACGTCGGAACGAGAGGAGAGCGTTCAGGAGCGAACCCAGAGCAGCAGTCGAGGGGAGACGGCAACAAACGTGGGCCTTTTCAAGGCCGCCCACATCGCCGTACCTCATCCAGCCGACACATACCAAGCACTACAAGCAGAGCTAAGTATCAAGTCGTCGTCCAAAGAAGTTCCCTCTCCCCCACGAGTTAGTTAAATAGAGTACTACACCTCGGAAGTGTTTCAAGTGTTTCTGTATATTTAAACTCGAGACAATATAACCAACCAGTAAACTGAAAGACCGAAAGACTGCCTTATTGATATACCCTCAACCTTCAAGGCACCTTATAGTCTGTGCCATCTAATATTAACTGGGGACCCTAGGACCCACAGGTGGGGAATAGCATCAAAATCAATTACCTTTAGGAGTATAAAATTTAATTTTGTTATTGTAACATTCAAATTCTCATAATTCGTTTGTTGGAGGAGATATCTCCCTTTCAAAACTTCCAAAGCTTTTTATACAAATTAAAATTAACTTAAACGTAGAATAAAACTTTAAAATTCCGCTGCAAAAATAAAAATATAAAAAACAATGAAACGAGTTAATTTCAATTTACTCAACAAGAAGTTTATGATTTAAATAATCTCACAAAGCAGATAATGAAAGAAACCAGATAAAGGATTCTAACGTGATCCATGAGTTATAAAACATAGACAAAATAAAAAGAAACAAGTTTCTGGAGAAAATAAGAATTTAGCTTCTTTTTTATGCCAGTTATTACAATTAAATTAATTGTATTCACATACATCTCGTGAAAATATATCAGAAGAAAATGCTGCCGAATTAAGTGGAATTTAGCAATTGGAGGTTACATCCAAAAGGAAAAACATATCTTAAAAAATTGCATATAGGATGTGAAGGAACTAATATTATGTCGATGAGACACAAGAAGAAATGCATAACGATGAATTAACAGTTTCAGATAATAAATATAAATCAACTGATGGGAAATAATTTTATACTAAAAGTAGGTAAAGAAAATTATATTAAAATATACGAAATATGATTATGATAATTACACATACTATCTTAGTGACTAATACTCTTTACGAAGATAACTCAAATAGAAAAGGGCCGTACCAGGTTCACCAGAAAGATCTATTGAACCAGTAAATGAAAACATAAAATTCCTTAAAAATACAACAATCTACCACAAGTATAAATTTATATGAGAAATCTAAGAAAACTAATTTATTAATTTTTTTTTCATAATACGAAGTAAATGCAATAAGTGGCAATTATGACTGAAAGCATTACAAACATGTTGAATATTAAATGTTTTAACTTTTTGTTAAAAATCTCAGAGTTCTGAATGTTATTCCTCGTTCGTTTTGGAATTTTGAACGTCATAGAAAATATTATACAGTGAGTTTCAGACAACTTTCCGTAAATGCACCTTCCTGCTTACAGGTTTGCCACTCTTTTACAAAATTAAACAGAATATTAGAATATTGGAATGAGATGAGCAAGGAATAAGCAAACTAGGTTAAGCATACAAATACAATGTCATTTCTTGTAGATATCGTAGGAATTTAGAATAAAGAATATAAACTGACAAAATTTCAACAAAAAACAAAGGAAATTATGTTAGATCAAGATTACCAAATTGGCGAAAAAAAAATTATTTTCTTCTGTTGTCTTTACGATGTTTTAGAGAAAAAGTTTGCTAGGAGATCAAAAATATGGCGATTTTAAGGTTTTCTTAATTTCTTACTACTTACATGAAAAGTAGAAACATTTGATACTGAAGAATTATTGGCATAAAATCATTTTGAATGAAAAATATAAAATTTAAGAAAAGGTTTTTTTATTCACGTTTTTATTGTGCTCAAACACAATAAGAAAATCCTGCATTGGAGTAACTCATAAAGGTGGATTTTTCTAATATTGCTAGCTATTTTAGGAGCATTGTGGTATTTAGCAGGTGGTGCGAGTGTGATTAATAATTATTTTTAACAAAAAAGAAAAAATACAGAATAAGAAGAACTTAAAAGACAACTTAGCAATGGATGTTAAGGATTAGTTGTTAATTTAATTGGAGGAGAAATACCCAAAACATTTTTAATAAAATCTTTACCAAATACTAATTTTAAAAAGTTTTAATAAAATTGTAACATTAAGATGTTAGAAATGTTTACATGTTTGATGAATTACAGCACAAATAAACTTACTAGTTCGAGTTTCTCTCAATCTAGCAATATATTGGATTTGTTATTGGAAAAATTGTGATATCTAATGCTTTGTAATCTTCGAAAGCAATTTTTTCTTCAAGCTACTTTTCTTGGCTCCTTTGGCTTTCCTTCGTAATCTTACCTCCACACTTGTAAGTGTACATTTTGGCATGCAGCCCCACAAATTAACATATTTCCTGTCCACCACACTCATCTTTAAATACCCCCAACAACCTTACTGTTAGTATGAGGAATAAAGGACCTGCGTTGGGGATATTCACTGGTGTAGAACTCTCACAAGAAGTTGGCATCTGTAGTCAGGTCCTGATATAATTCGTTAGTCATTATCTGGTAAGTGAAACTATTTGTGTCCATGTAGGCAAGCTCAAGGTCATCTCCATATTACTGCTTCATAATATTATAATGAAATCGTTACATTAGTGTTTTCGAAAGGTCTAGCTAGTACTGGGAAGTCTGCACGTATTTGTTTGTCAAATAATATTTGTAATACATTTCTACAATCGATGAGTATTAATTAATCATAGCATCGATGGAATTAACATATGCATGTAATGTAGAGAAACAAGCAAAAGGGAATAATAAGAAGTTCAATATAAAGTATCGAACATACTAAGTTTATAATATTCAATTCAGTGTGTTAATTTAATATTAAATGTATCATAAAAACACAACAAATTGGCAACGAGGATAAAGGCAGTTATCAAATGAACAGCAAATGAACAGTTGCAAAAGATAAAATGAAGCGTGTGATGGATTCTAGCCGACACATATATCTCTACATCCTCAGCTGTTTTGTTCTTTCCCAACGAAATAGAAACCCATAAGTGTGGCTCAAAAAAGGTAGTTTGATTTCATTTCAGGTTTTCACAGAAATAATAGTGAGGGATTCCCTATTATAAAATATATTTTGTAGAAAAATTTCCCAAAATGGGCACACATGATCGTAAGAAAAATACAAAGTATACATATTTTTTTAAACCCCAAACTGAGTTACAAAATTTTTCCTCAGCTTGTTGCAAAAATGCTATTTCAAATATTATTCTCTCAGGTACAAAAAAAATTTATAAAAAGAAATAAAATTACAACTNCGCCACTCCTTTACCTCCTGTTATGGAACAGAGTTCCAACCTATTTCAATTCTTGGCTCTGACCCCCTTAATTGATGGAAGGGGGGGACATGAGTTATATTCCATTTTCGCCCCCTTCTAGAAGGATTTCTGATGTTAAAGTAGCATAGAGCGACGTCAACGACGTCACAAGCTAGCCCACGTCGTCTGTTGTCCTGGGGACGCGCAGGGGAAACGGTAGGGCACAAAGAGGCGTCGAGAAAGCAGACCAGAAGCCAGTGTTCTAGTATATCGCCAGCTCTCAAGCCGGCACCCAGCAGCGACAGTTATCAGGTAAGCCAAGTCCACATCAGATATTCCCATGTAGCTCACATAGAAACCAACAGCAAATATGGCGAGGAATTCTAGGATCTTGCACCCGATGGTAGGTGTGACACAGTCACAAGTGATATATAAAGCAAAAATTACTTAAAAGTAACTCCACGCCGACATTCCAGGTAAACTATTTTTCACTCAATTCAAAACCATATCTTTAATACATTGCTACATATAGCTTACAATATCGTTTCAACATTTTCTCCTACAAATAAAAATTAATGCCAAACAGTTTGAAAAATTTTAAGCTTTGCCACAACAGCAATTTCCAACTACACTAAAGCAATTAATGCAAGAAATATGTGAAAACAATTCTGCAGAATCGACATGGTTTCGTAAATTTTAAGTTTTCAATAAATGAAAAGAAATTTTTTTCTCAATATGTAGAGAGGTTTGATATTTATTTCATTTTAATGCTGTTAAAAAAAATAAAAGACGATGCAAAGACCATTTTCATAAACATAGAAGCAGATTATTTTGAGATTCTTAAACTCGCCTCAGCACTGAATGACATACTCATATTAGCATTTAAAGATATTATTAATACTCTCAAAAATCAGTTATTGAAAAAAAAAACAAATGTCATAGTGGAAAGGCATAACCTTTATGTAAATTCAAGAAAGTGGCCAATAAATCGCTGATTTTGTCAACGAACTACGCAAATTCGTAACCTATTATCAATTGACTTGCGAATGCGAGAAATCAGTTGATTATTTATCTCTTAAATTACAATTTATAAGAAGACTTCATGACCAGACAATCAGGCAACAACTTCTACTCGAAAGTGACTTGATATTTTCAGATGCGGTTAATAAAGCCCAAGTTGTTGAAGCATCTCACACAGCCAATAAACAGCTGTCGAATTCGTCAACTGCAAAAACTGAGCCTGTAAACAGACTTTCAATATCGAGACACCGAAGAACCACACCCAGCACACAATTACATATAAATCAAACTCCCAACATAATCGATAAAACCAAAAGTCAACTAAGGCCTCGACCAAAATCGCATCTAAATTTAAGACATTTAGGGATTGAAGACGTATGACTCCAATGTGTCCAGAATAACCACAATACTAAAGATTGTTGAGTAGATAAAAAACGACTTAAATATAAATTCTGCAAAATAGATGGTCGCATAGATACGGTATGTATTCAAAACCGCTTAAATAAAAGACTCAGTACATCAACAGTCCATACAAACGGTAAAGATGATTCTAACAAAACACCCCAAATTATCGACATATACATTATAGAGTCAATTGAAAATAAAGACACAAAAATATTTCATCAGTGTTAAACTTGGGGGTAAACATCAGCAATTCAAAGTAGACTCAAGTGCTGGACACACACTGATCCCAAAGGCATTCAAAATTACGATCCACAAGCATTCGTTTCAGATCCTACGCTACAGACATTTTTAATCCAATCGGAGTGACTGACGTTTCCGTAGAATATAACGGAACCAAATCAGTTCAATCTTTATGGTGGTACCAGATGAATTTTCACCACTGATAGGACGTTCCTGTATTCGCCATCTCAATATAAAAATTGAAGAAATCGACACAAATATAGCATTCAACAGTCCATTCAAGCTAATCCAATATTTTCTTCAGACCCAATATGCACTGAAAAAGAAATCTATGCAGCATATGCTGACATATTTGAAAAGCGGGTCGGATGCGCAAAATATACATCAAAATTTCTCTCAATTTGCTGTCAAATGCAAAACCTATTGCATTTAAAGCTCGAAAAATTCCACATGCTTTGAAGTCAAAAGTGAAAGAGGAATTCAACTCACTAGAAGAACAAGGAATCATTTCAAAAATTCAAGAAAGTGATTGAGTGTCGCCTCTTTTTGTTATACCCATTGCAGATAGCTCCGTACGACTCTGTGTTGATTATAAAGTTCGAGTAAGCCCCCAACTTCTGTCGACACTGTATCCTATTCCATTAGACGATACTCTCATAAACCTGAATAATTGTAAATATTATTCTTCATTGGATTTAGTATATTTACACATCCCAGTTGACACCAAAAGTGCAAATATTTAAACCATTATAACCCACAAAAGCACCTTCAACAATCTCTCATTTGGTATAAAACTGCACTGAATGAGTTTCACAAGATTATGGAACAGATTCTGACAGATCTTCCTGGTACTACACCATAATTCGATAATATAATAGTCTATGTTACAGCATTAGATAAATGCTTTCAATGCCTGTGTGGATGCCTCGATAGACTCAAGGCTTACGACCTACACCTCAATAAACACAAGTGTAATTTTTTCCGGACAAAAGCAGAATATCTGTCATATGATATAGAACATAATAAAATACCCAAAAGTCATTAAACAATTAAGGCTATAATAGATTCCCCATATCCAAAAAATGCTGATAAAGTGAGACAATTTTAAGGGCTTATAAACTATTATGCCCTGCATATAAATATCTCTACAACAAGCTACCCTCTTCGGAAACTTCTTAAATGGGAAAAAAAATTATTGGTCAGTTAGCTGTGATGTAGCATTCATGAAACTCAAAAATGAAATAGCCAGTGATAGAGTTCTAATATCTCTCAATTCAGAATTACTGGTCACTGTGGCATGCGATACTTCTCCAACAAGGATAGCAGGAGTAATATATGATGTATTTACAGGAAAGAAAGAACGATAGCTTTTGCTTCCAGATCCCTATCAAAGGCATAAATGTGGTACAGCCAGTTTGACCGGGAGGCTCTAGCTATTATATTCGCCCAAAAAAGTTATATTATTTCATATATGGAAGGCGATTTACACTTATCACGGATAACGTGCCATAAACTCACATAATATGCGAAAATTCCAAGCTCCCAGCCATGACATTGGCTAGACTATTGCGGTATGCAACTTGGCTGACAAACTTAGATTATCAAATTAGACATAAACTAGTAAATGAAAACATTCATATTAATTTCTTCTCAAGATTCCCTAGCCAAGACTCCGTGTCAGATTATGAGTAGTGTGTCGCATAAGATCAAATTTTGAGTTTAACCATCAGCTATAACACTCTTGCCGCAGAAAAATATATAGACCAAGAATTACAAAAAATAAAGTCAGACCTACTAAATGGGGTAATATATGACTCGGAAAACCATTTACTGTAAGGGATCATCTTCAAGGGCAAGCACATATTAATTCCAAAATCCATGCAAGAACCTGTGTAAAATGAATTACATGTCACCTACCCGGAAATCTAAAAAATAAAACATCTTGGTTGACAACATCTTTACTCTAGAAACGTTGACTGTGATATTGAAAAATTAGTAAAATTTTGCCGGACTGCATTCTTGTGAAAAAGAGCCCGCATAAGGTTCCTATCTATTCTTGGGAAGAGCCTACAGAAAACTTCGAAAGGGTTCATATTGACCATGCTGGACCTTACGAAGACCACCAAACCCTTGTCTTGGTTGATGTAAAATCAAGATGGGTAGAAGTAGACATTTCAAAACAGGCACCCGCCATTCGATATCTAAGGAAAATATTCGCAGCTCATGTATTACACAGAATGTTGGTCTCAGATAATGCAGCCATATTCAAAACCAAAACCTTTATCAACTTCTGCACCAAATTCGGAATTCAGCTAAAATGTATAGCTAGAGGTCATCCGGAAGCGAACAGGATTGCTGAACGAAACATTCAAACTCTAAAACAAAAGTTAGAAGCCATGAAATCGTCACAATTACTACTAAAGTGCGGTAAATTGTGTTTCGATAAAGGTCATGCCCCTGAAATGTAAAAAAACCTCTTGCTGAACTTTATTTTAATAGAAAAATAATAACAAAAGACATATCTTTTAATACCCTTGAGAAACGACAAGAGTGTTATGCAACTCCACCAATTCCACGACACAGGAATTTAAGCGTAGGAGATAGGGTGCAGTCAAGCTGGTATTCAGGTAACAAATTATCTCGGAAACTGGGAACTCTAATCAACAAATATGGGAAACTACATTGCCTTGTTCAGTTCGACAACAACCACAACATTAAGAGTCACACTGACCAACTACTGAAGTTAAATCAGAAAGGTTCCAGTACAAAGACCTGTGGTGAAGTTTACTCCTTTTAGAGTAAATCTACCTACGAATCATGAAAATAGCATGGTGGTATCGGAACCAGCTTCCAAGGGATAAGAGATCGCGGTCCCCGAGCAACAAAATATACCTCCAATAAACTCTCAAAAAAAGGCCAGAAAGAAGATAGCAAGAACCGAAATATCTTAAAGATTTTGCTTGTACATAAAATTATATTTTTCTCATATTCAAGATTGCACAGTTGCTTAATTTATTTTCTTCTTCTAAAATTTAATTTATTTAGTTCAAGCTGTTAATATTACTAAAATTTGTACCATGGTGTGTCGCATGGTTGTTACTTACAGGGGATGGACAAAATAATATGAACACCGTGCGATATAGTACATTTTGTTGCATGTTGGCAACACTGCTTCCCTGTATATAATGCAACACGTATGTATTGCACAGTTTACGTGCCAAGTATTGTAGGTTATATTTCAGTGCATTATACGCTTTGTTCTGCGACGGTTAAAACAAGCGATCTGTGAAATATGTTATCTCTCAGACTTCGAAAGAGGGCAAATCGTTGGTGCTAGGTTAGCGGGAGCGTTTGTGACGAAAACAGCTGAATTGTTTAACGTTTCACGAGAGACAGTATCCACGGTAATGGCAGTATACACAAAACATGGTAAAACATCATCGGCGAAGAGGAATAGTGGGCGAAACCCAAAGTTAACTGACAGAGACCGACGAACATTAAAAAGAATTGTGGCCAGACAACATAAAACTACCGCGGCAAAAGTGACAGCAGAACTCAACACTCAATTGAGTAATACTGTTTTGACAAAAACAGTACGGCGGGAGCTCCACAAAGTTAACATTCATAGAAGGGCTGCAATTGCGAAACTCTTTATAACGGAAGCCAACGCTAAGCTGCGAAAGAAATGGTGCCACGATCATAAAACCTGGACACCTGATGATTGGAAGAATGTGGTATGGTCCGATAAATTATCGTTTACATTGTTTCCTACAAACGGCCGGGTTTATTTATAGAGAACCCCAAAAGAAGCCTACGATCCGGACGGCCTGCTTCCTACAGTCAAGCATGGAGGAGGTTCCGTTATGATTTGGGGGGCTATATCGTGGTATTCAGCTGGTCCTCTCATTCACATCACTGGCCGGATTACTGCGAATGAATATCTTGACATCCTCAATCATCTCTCATACATTATATCTACATACCAGATTTCAAGAGCCTAACCCAAATGGTTCTCAAATGGTTGTTAACTATGCTTATAAAATGATGTAGGGCTTATGTAATACCTACATTCTCATGGTCATAAGTTATACCTATGTACTGAATTTCAAGAGCCTAGCGCAATAGTGTCCAACTATGCCTATAAAAAGACTTGGGGCATTACATGTCGTACATATATTATTGTGGTCGCGAGTGTTACGTGTGATACGAATTTGGTGGCTATAACTACAGTGGGCTACACAGTGGACGAAGTGGAAAGGGAGGGGATGGGTGAAGATCGAGCAGAGTCGGCAGACTTAGAAGCAAACTACCTTTTGTATCAGGGTGGATTAAATTTATGGTATTTATTTATAAATCTCAGATTGATTTCATCTACATTACTATGTTAGTTACAGTATTATGTAGTGGGGCTGAGGTGATAGAAACCGGTGCCCTTTCTTGGTCGGTTTTAAAGGAGGGGGCTGGAGAACGAAGTGGTGGAAGTCTGAGCCACAGAGTAGGTAAGAACACAGAAGCTAAATAAAGTGGCAGTTCCTTTGATGTGAGCGAACTCGGTCGCTCATTGCATGCGAGGCTCTGGGAACGGGCTTTGTGCCTGAGCTGCCAAATGGCAAATAGATTACCAGGCACCAACTAGCGAACATCCCTCCAATATGTTGCTGGGTAGTGACGCGATTTTGTTGGTGTGTGTGGCTGAAGTTTGTGGTACAAGCAGCTGTTTCATCTCTGTATGTTTTAATATTCTGTGGTCGAGCCGAGCCTGTCAGGACCTTCTTCGGCGTAGCACATTTAAAACAGGGGAGATAAATTTTACATAATTTCTGCATGTCTCCTTCAACACACCAAATGTATGTCTCTGGAAAGAACAAATGACAGATGAATCACAGTGTTAGAATATGCCATTAATTGGTAAACCAATTTCAAATTAAATAATTACTAAAATATTTCAAAAATACCTATTTAATAAATTGTGGAATTAAGAGTATGAAAAATTGGAATTTCAGTCAATTGCACTGATAGCAAACGATTTTTTTCTTTAAATCGGATGAACTTTAGTTTTTTTAATAACAAAATGTCGATTTAATAAATTTTTACTCCAAGCAATAAAAACAGTACCTCTTATTGGATTAATCTCAACTGTATGATATATTACACTGACTTAAATTTTTACGGTGGTAAGGTCTACTGTGTGTTCAATTTTCTCGGTATTTACAAAAAACTAATTCTCAAATCTGATGAATTGAAATGTTTTGAATAAAACCTTAAAAACAAAATACAAAATTACTGATGACTCCTCTACCACTACAAAGCATCAATTTACTGGTTTTGGAGGTGTTATTTGTCATTGTTTAAGCTTCCNCGAAGCAATAAAAACAGTACCTCTTATTGGATTAATCTCAACTGTATGATATATTACACTGACTGAAATTTTTACTCGAAGCAATAAAAACAGTACCTCTTATTGGATTAATCTCAACTGTATGATATATTACACTGACTGAAATTTTTACTCGAAGCAATAAAAACAGTACCTCTTATTGGATTAATCTCAACTGTATGATATATTACACTGACTGAAATTTTTACGGTGGTAAGGTCCACTGTGTGTTCAATTTTCTCGGTATTTACAAAAAACTAATTCTCAAATCTGATGAATTGAAATGTTTTGAATAAAACCTTAAAAACAAAATCCAAAATGACTGATGACTCCTCTACCACTACAAAGCATCAATTTACTGGTTTTGGAGGTGTTATTTGTCATTGTTTAAGCTTCCNACTGATGACTCCTCTACCACTACAAAGCATCAATTTACTGGTTTTGGAGGTGTTATTTGTCATTGTTTAAGCTTCCAGTCATTTGTGAGCCTTAAAGTCGAAATAAAAGATGTCAGTTGAAGCCATACGTATACCTAATACATGTATTTTCATGTCACAATGGTAACAGCAGTAGTAAACTTCTTACTTGATAAATGACACTCGTGTCTACAAAGGTCCAGCAGTTCGAAGCTCCTACACTCCAGTGGATTCTTAAGTTACGTTAAAATGCATGCGTCGATAGAGGCGAAAGTTTCATGTGTGGCAAATGACACTTCGATCTTAAATTCAGTGTTTTAAAAAATATAAACACAATCGCCACCTAGCAAGGAACATTGGAAACAATGATGGCGGGTGGAACAATCAACGACTATGTTAAGGTTACTTCTACTACAGGTTGGGGAAGATTAATGTTAAAAGTTTGGCAAAGAAAAAATTTTCGCCACTAGGTAAGTGCTAGTGCTGGAAAGGCACCAGTGCCCCATAACTTATACTGCACTACTAACATATTTACATCCTTCCTTATTCTTCCGTGGGCTATAAAACTACTGATTATTTTGAGTGTCATCAAACTGCAAATCAAGTATATCTTGAAGATTAATTGGATGTATAAAATAATTCTGTCCAACTGAATGATAACCTAAACAATGGGCAATTTCGTGAACGAAAACCTCCAAAAAACTAGTTTCATCTCANTCTGTCCAACTGAATGATAACCTAAACAATGGGCAATTTCGTGAACGAAAACCTCCAAAAAACTAGTTTCATCTCCAGAGATTTTTTTTTTTTTTTGTCTTTAGAACAATAATTTTCATTTCCAGTTATTTAAAATCAAAGAGTTTCAATAATTTGGATACCGAATATACAATTGTTGTCAAATCAAATTTACTCGAAAAGAAATTAATTAATGACTATATGAAAATATTTTTTCAAGGGTAATACTATGTTAAAATAGTTTTTGACATTAAGAAATCCTAAATTTGTGCTATTGCCAAGCATTGATTTTTTGTTAATATTTTACTGAGTTATTTTCTTACACAGAATTAATTTTTGTAATACCATTTATGTTGAGGAACAACTTACTAAAATATAATATTGTTTTTATTATTATTATACCATTTTTTTAATAAGTCTGCCATCTGCCGAAACGCCACCATAGTTGACCAAAAGCAGACAAGTCGCAAGCCGCATTAGCCCATTATAAATGTACGTTGCTTTATCTCTCCTTGTTATACTGCAAAGAGCTAATCAGGTCTGACGATAGCACAGTCTGTTTGGCTTGCTCAGACACATGCATCTGCACTTTGGTTTAAGGGCTCTTAAATAAGCCTTTTTCTGTATAAAAATGGCGAAATTTTAGCCTCTAAAAAGCTATTTATCATGAAAAAAGAATGAAAATGCCAATTTTATAAATATTTTAGAAATTTACTTTAGGGAAATATTTAATAAATGGTGTCAGGATGTTATCACAATAAATCAGAAGTGTACTTAGTTATAGGTTCTAGTCTGCCATACTAAACTGGTGGAAATAAGGTAATAATGTTAATTTGCAAAGTTTTGAGTTGAGAAGACACAAATAACAGAATCTCGTCATTAATTTTTCACAAAATCTCCAGTCACGTGACCATTTTGTAAACAGAACGTGCCAACTGGTACGCACTGCCTGGTTGTTGCATTGGGATGGCGACGCGACGAGACAGTGGCTGTGGGTGTCAGATTACATGCTTCTAGCTTGGCGAGACTTTTCTACACTTAACCACAAAACGCTTCAGAATACTGAAGTGGAAAAGCCGCTCGTACCGCGAGCGTACTCCAGCCGCACACTAGCGCGAAATGGCATCACTGGCCGGCAACATGTCGGAACGCCTTTCGCCGATCAGAGCTTGATAACTTACTTTCCAGCCGGCAACCCAGCCAGTACAGAATCTTTCGCAGAACACCGTAGCCAAATAGACTTAGGCTGTATCCCGATTCCCTTCAAGTATATAAATGTCCATACTTCGCCCCGCCTGGGACGTCACTAATTATATACTTGCGCCATCCCAATTCCTAGTGTAGTACACACAGTGTCTGTAGTTGCCAAGTACACTGAGTTGCTTACTTGCTGGGTGAATTTGCGTGCTTGCGGTGGTCGCCATGTTTGTTTTCAAATGTCACGTACATAAACTACGATGGGAATATTTTGTGGTTCTACTTACCNTGCGGTGGTCGCCATGTTTGTTTTCAAATGTCACGTACATAAACTACGATGGGAATATTTTGTGGTTCTACTTACTCGCCGTCTTATTGCTCTACGAAGCGAACAATGTGCAACGTTATTTCTGTGTTTATAATAACCTACCTGTTACATATGACAAATACATTATTGTTATTTTTTGTAGCAAAACCAAACAATACTATATACATAAACGAAAGCAAAGACAACCAACATAGAACACAAAATGTTTATTTACAGCAAAAACCATAGAGTTGTTAGCTCAGAATGACAAAACACGTGTTCACTTTCTAGTAGTTCGTGTTATTTACGCCAGGTTGTGCGACGAGTCAAGTACAGCCAGAAAAATCCAGTTCCAATAGTCAGGGTAAGTACGCATACCGGCAATTACGAATATGTGTATACTTAACAAGTATGTACTTACAATTGGGATACAGCCTAAAGTCCCGCTCCAGAAGTCTCGCGTAGCCAGTCGGAGAATGGAGCGTGGAGAGTGGAGGACTTGAGAGCCGATGAGAGTGAAGTGAGTTGAGTATGGAGCAGCGCCGGAATGAAAGGGCGCGGGAAACGGGAGATCCCCGAGAAAATCCGTCGACCAGCGGCATCGTCCGACACGATTCCCACGTGCGAAAATCCGGGAGCGACCCCATCGGGAATAGAACCAGGTTCGCCTAGGTGGGAGGCGAGTAGTCTAACCAACACACCACCGTGTCCCCGTCGGCGAATGGGTACTCCCACATCGAAGGAACCGCCACGCCGTCCCACTTCTGTATATTTACATATTCTGTGACTTAACTACTCTTCCAAAAGTTGCATCATCAAATTCTTTGATGAATTGTAAACCTCAGCACGTTCTGTCGTCACTCGATTTCCTCCTGTTTGTTGGCGGGTTTATTACTTACTTTTAATTGGACATATCCCCTGTTAAACCAGAAGTAAGGGATAGGCCATATATGGTTTGCTGGCCCTTCAGTAACCTCGTTGTAGGCGTAGGCGATCCATGTTTCTCCAAAACTTCAACTACTTGTAGTTGTTAGAATGTGTAAGCCGTAACGTTGGCACGTACCTTCAAGCCATAGGATTAAAAACGATGCATTTAAAATCCTAACAAAATCTGAAAATAAGATACTTGCCTCTTCGCGTACACCTGCATAGGACACACCCAAGGAGAGAGTTGTTACGCAACAGTATAAAACAAAGAACCTTATCGTTGTCACTTGTTAGCTGGAGTAGCTTCTGNGAGTTGTTACGCAACAGTATAAAACAAAGAACCTTATCGTTGTCACTTGTTAGCTGGAGTAGCTTCTGTGGTTCTCCAAATGTTAGAACATGCGTTAAATCAGCAGAATCACTTTCTTATGTCGGTAGTCAGACCATAAGGATGTTATGTCCCTAGACATTTTTCTGCACGGTGGTGCACCTAGACTCGACTTACTTTCTTTGGCAGGCCCATTTTGTATGGACAAATGTGTTGACTGCACTTTCGCTTCAAATTTGTTTCATTCCATATAAGTATTTGCCAGAGAAAGTCTAGACTGTCGGGTAAAAATATATATGTGTATCTAATTGTATAAAGCGATCAACCAATAGGGCTTGGCCTGTTTCGTTATATTGGATAGTCTAATTCCTTACAAGTTAAAGCTTTCAAGAAGGAAAAATTAGCAAAATGAGTCCACAACCTTTAGCTGTATACTCTGCTTGGCAGATCCACAATTATGATGACAGAGAATCGTGAAGAGCAGATCTCAGTCTTGCCGTTTTGCTTGATAGCCACTGTAGTTGAAAGACGCAAGGGTACTGACATATTCAGTCGATAAGAACGAAAATTTTGACGCATAGCTGAAGGCTACGAAATTTTTAACGTTACAAAAAATTATACGTAGCTTTCAAGAGACTTTAGTTAAATCGTGAATCAGAAGCACTAAATTTAAAGGGAATCAATTCCTGCCATCTTGGATTTTTAGATTTTTTGCAAAAACCTGCATTATAGAAATTGTATTGAAATGTACGGAACGACATGACACACGAAATTCTTTTGTGCATTTTCTGAAGTTGGTGTTGCTTGACTACTGTGCTTAGTTTAACTGCTGTAGTCGCCCGCAGGAAAAATAGCTTACTTCTTCCCAGCTGTTACTAGTTAAAAATTAATAANTTAGTTTAACTGCTGTAGTCGCCCGCAGGAAAAATAGCTTACTTCTTCCCAGCTGTTACTAGTTAAAAATTAATAAAAGGGAAAATGTGACAACTTGATAAACCTTGAAAATGTATTAGTAATGCTGCGTCGTGCGAGAAATTTCGTTAAACGACTTAAATGTAAGTTATGGTGAAATATGGATAAATTCAAGATGGCGGGGTTTGTCCCGCTTAAAGACGTCCATCATATACGACGAAGGTTTTGCATATAGTTGTTTTTTTTTGNAAGATGGCGGGGTTTGTCCCGCTTAAAGACGTCCATCATATACGACGAAGGTTTTGCATATAGTTGTTTTTTTTTGCAGAGATATTCATTTAAAAACCCAACTGAAAAAAAAGCAATATTCTACTTGTTGTTCTTCGTTTTGNTCTGTCCAACTGAATGATAACCTAAACAATGGGCAATTTCGTGAACGAAAACCTCCAAAAAACTAGTTTCATCTCAAGAGATTTTTTTTTTTGTCTTTAGAACAATAATTTTCATTTCCAGTTATTTAAAATCAAAGAGTTTCAATAATTTGGATACCGAATATACAATTGTTGTCAAATCAAATTTACTTGAAAATAAATTAATTAATGACTATATGAAAATATTTTTTCAAGGGTAATACTATGTTAAAATAGTTTTTGACATTAAGAAATCCTAAATTTGTGCTATTGCCAAGCATTGATTTTTTGTTAATATTTTACTGAGTTATTTTCTTACACAGAATTAATTTTTGTAATACCATTTATGTTGAGGAACAACTTACTAAAATATAATATTGTTTTTATTATTATTATACCATTTTTTTAATAAGTCTGCCATCTGCCGAAACGCCACCATAGTTGACCAAAAGCAGACAAGTCGCAAGCCGCATTAGCCCATTATAAATGTACGTTGCTTTATCTCTCCTTGTTATACTGCAAAGAGCTAATCAGGTCTGACGATAGCACAGTCTGTTTGGCTTGCTCAGACACATGCATCTGCACTTTGGTTTAATGGCTCTTAAATAAGCCTTTTTCTGTATAAAAATGGCGAAATTTTAGCCTCTAAAAAGCTATTTATCATGAAAAAAGAATGAAAATGCCAATTTTATAAATATTTTAGAAATTTACTTTAGGGAAATATTTAATAAATGGTGTCAGGATGTTATCACAATAAATCAGAAGTGTACTTAGTTATAGGTTCTAGTCTGCCATACTAAACTGGTGGAAATAAGGTAATAATGTTAATTTGCAAAGTTTTGAGTTGAGAAGACACAAATCACAGAATCTCGTCATTAATTTTTCACAAAATCTCCAGTCACGTGACCATTTTGTAAACAGAACGTGCCAACTGGTACGCACTGCCTGGTTGTTGCATTGGGATGGCGACGCGACGAGACAGTGGCTGTGGGTGTCAGATTACATGCTTCTAGCTTGGCGAGATTTTTCTACACTTAACCACATAACGCTTCAGAATACTGAAGTGAAAAATCCGCTCGTACCGCGAACGAACTCCGGCCGCACACGTGCGCGAAATGGCATCACTGGCCGGCAACATGTCGGAACGCCTTTCGCCGATCAGAGCTTGATAACTTACTTTCCAGCCGGCAACCCAGCCAGTACAGAATCTTTCGCAGAACACCGTAGCCAAATAGACTTAGGCTGTATCCCGATTCCCTTCAAGTATATAAATGTCCATACTTCGCCCCGCCTGGGACGTCACTAATTATATACTTGCGCCATCCCAATTCCTAGTGTAGTACACACAGTGTCTGTAGTTGCCAAGTACACTGAGTTGCTTACTTGCTGGGTGAATTTGCGTGCTTGCGGTGGTCGCCATGTTTGTTTTCAAATGTCACGTACATAAACTACGATGGGAATATTTTGTGGTTCTACTTACCCGCCGTCTTATTGCTCTACGAAGCGAACAATGTGCAACGTTATTTCTGTGTTTATAATAACCTACCTGTTACATATGACAAATACATTATTGTTATTTTTTGTAGCAAAACCAAACATTACTATATACATAAACGAAAGCAAAGGCNACATTATTGTTATTTTTTGTAGCAAAACCAAACATTACTATATACATAAACGAAAGCAAAGGCAACCAACATAGAACACAAAATGTTTATTTACAGCAAAAACCATAGAGTTGTTAGCTCAGAATGACAAAACACGTGTTCACTTTCTAGTAGTACGTGTTATTTACGCCAGGTTGTGCGACGAGTGAATTACAGCCAGAAAAATCCCCTCTCAATAGTCAGGGTAAGTACGCATAACGGCAAGTACGAATATGTATATACTTAACAAGTATGTACATACAATTGGGATACAGCCTAAAGTCTTTCTCCCGAAGTCTCGCGTAGCCAGTCGGAGAATGGAGCGTGGGGAGTGGAGGACTTGAGAGCCGATGAGAGTAAAGTGAGTTGAGTATGGAGCAGCGCCGGAATGAAAGGGAGTGGGAAACGGAAGATCCCGAGAAAACCCGTCGACCAGCGGCATCGTCCGACACGATTCTCACGTGTGAAAATCCGGGAGTGACCCCATCGGGAATAGAACCAGGTTCGCCTAGGTAGGAGGCGAGTTGTCTAACCAACACACCACCGTGTCCCCGTCGGCGAATGGGTACGCCCACATCGAAGGAACCGCCACGTCGTCCAACTTCTGTATGTTTACATATTCTGTGACTTAACTATTCTTCCCAAAAGTTGCATCATCAACTTCTTTGATGAATTGTAAACCTCAGTACGTTCTGAGTTGTTGGAATGTGTAGGCCCGTAACGTTGGCAAGTACCTTAAGCCGTAGGAATAAAAAAAAAAAAGCATTTAAAATCCTAACAAAATTTGAAAATAGAATACTTGCCTCTTCGCGCACGCCTGCGTAGGAGTGTGCAAGGAGAGAGTTGTTACGCAACAGTATAAAACAAAGAACCTTATCGTTGTCACTTGTTAGCTGGAGTAGCTTCTGTGGTTCTACAAATGTTAGAACACGCGTTAAATCAGCAGAATCACTTTCTTGTGTCGGTAGTCAGACAGTAAGGGTGTTATGTCCCTAGACGTTTTTCTGCATGGTGGAGCACCTAGGCGCGACTTAATTTTTTTGGCAGGCCCATAATTTTGTATGGACAAATGTGTTGACTGTACTTTCGCTTCAAATTTGTTTCATGCCTTATAAGTATTTGTCAGAGAAATTCTAGACTGTCGCGTGAAAAATTATAAGTGTATGTAATTGTATTAAGCGATCATCCAATAGGGCTCGGTCTATTTCGTTATACTTATTATTTACAAGTTAAAGCTTTCAAGAAGGAAAAGTTAGTAAAATGAGTCTACAACCTTTACCTGAATACTCTGCTTGTCAGATCCACAATTATGCTGACAGAGATTCGTGAAGAGCAGATCTGAGTCTTACTGTTTTGCTTGGTAGCCACTGTAGTTGAAAGACGCAAGGGTACTGACATTCAGTCGATAAGAACGAACATTTTGTTGCATAACTGAAGGCTACGAAATTTTAAACGTTAGAAAAAATTATACGTAGCTTTCAAGAGACTTAAGTTAAATCGTGAACCAAAAACACTGAAGTTAAAGGAAATCAATTCCCGCCATCTTGGATTTTTAGATTTTTCGCAAAAACCTGCATTATAGAAATTGTATTGAAATGTACGGAACGACCTGACACACGAAATTCTTATGTGTATTTTCTGAAGTTGGTGTTGCTTGACTACTGTGCTTAGTTTAACTGCTGTAGTCGCCCGCAGGAAAAATAGCTTACTTCTTCCCAGCTGTTACTAGTTAAAAATTAATAAAAGGGAAAATGTGACAACTTGATAAACCTTGAAAATGTATTAGTAATGCTGCGTCGTGCGAGAAATTTCGTTAAACGACTTAAATGTAAGTTATGGTGAAATATGGATAAATTCAAGATGGCGGGGTTTGTCCCGCTTAAAGACGTCCATCATATACGACGAAGGTTTTGCATATAGTTGTTTTTTTTTGCAGAGATATTCATTTAAAAACCCAACTGAAAAAAAAGCAATATTCTACTTGTTGTTCTTCGTTTTGTCGTGCAAGTACTAGGCTGCGTCTTATTTCTTATAAATATGCCACAACATTCAGGGTCGCTGAATGTGCACACGTGAATCACACGTGGAGGTTACAATCACAAAAAGGGAATTTGATGCAAGTATGAAAATCAGCCTTATCGGCACTTCTCACTCAGCTACGTGTTTGCGCACCTCGTCTACAAGACGATGGTACACGTGGCCATCCACGGGGATCCAAAGTTTTTTTTCGGAGGGGGGG